>JAMXBB010000010.1:74892873-75153307 GCA_024138015.1 Lumnitzera littorea
CCCCCTATAATGTCTAGATGCTAGGGGTTTACCCTCCCAAAATGCTAGCATTCGGATGCTACAACCTGTAGCATCTGAACGTCATGTGTTCTAACAACATTAAATGTTTCCCCTTTATTTCTTTGAAGTTTTTAGGCTTCATTTTTTATTCCTAAACTCTTTAAACATATGTTCCAACCCATTCCAACAATTAAAACAACTCTTAAGCAAACTTATCTATATCTTCAAACTAGCTACTTTTAGCAACTTAATTTAAGGGTGAAGCAATTAGGCTATTAAGGGTAAGAGATGATGTTGATAGCAAGTTTGGAACTGAATTGAGTTGCTTATAATGTTTATAAGTTGTGAAGAGGTCATCTATGAATTCAAACTACCACTAAAGTCAAGTATGGGGTATTATTTGATGCTTGTTCTTATAAGCCAAAAAATTTAACCAAACTTAACAAATTTTCGACTATAATGAATCTTGTACTTTGTTAGGCCCAAAGGACTAGTAACCTTTGGATGGCATCCCAATGATTTACGCGTGACGATGTGCCAAGTAAAGTTCCATATAGAAATGATTTGGGTAGATTTATCTAATACCCTACACTTTCGACCTGTTAGCTTTCGAGTAATTCATATCCTTTATAGAGAAATATGTACTTATAAGTTAAGTCAATAGGTATAAAATAATCTATACTAACTTTATTGGTGACAACGAGAATATGGATCTTAGTAATAGAATGATGAGTATAGTAATATTATTAGTGATATGAGATAATATGTAAATATAATTGAATTAATAGAAACCTAGTTGACTAAATATCTCCTCTTCATTGGATTAATTGGAAGCATTTATAAGTGTAGCAATGTTTAAATTACACCTAAACTTGAATATACCATTATATAAATTAGTAAGAAATTAATTCAAAAATTTAATACTTAAGATATACTCTAGAAATTATGATTTATAATAATGTTCTTGAAATTAAGTTGAAACGTCATGACTAGGTAATAAAAATCAAAAGAAGTAACTGTATAATTGTATTATCTCAAATTAAGCTCATTTATAGACAATTTTTTTAGAATTACTTAGTTTATCTAGTTTCATTATTATAACGTCGAGTTTTATAATTTTAAATATAACTTATGATAATTTTTTTAGAATCAACTACATATTCTTAATAACTAATATTAGTGATTAAAATTTCATATAAGCTGTATATAAATAAGTCATAAATAATTAATAGAACTTATCTATATATTATATTACTAATATTTTTATTAATAATTACATTAGAATTTACTCGAAATAACAATATATAGAAAAAAAATTATGACTATGAATTATTCTTTACTAGTAGTGTTAGAGATGAAGAAAGCGAATATTCTTTGAATATTCTGAAAATTAGGATGAATATTAAATAAAATATAATATAACTTTACTAAAATATAGAAAGAAAAGAAAAGAAAAAAACAAACAACCTTAAAGTTAAGGCAGTGAATCTCTACTTATAAATATGGCTTAATAGCCATTATTATTACAAGACAAGAATCAAAAAAAGGGGGAAAGAGAGAGAGAAAGGGCGACAGTGTGATGGAGAAAAGAAGAAGAAGAAAGAAAGAAAGGAAAAGAAGAAGATGAAAAAGAAAATTAAATAATTGAATTTTTTCAGTGTCCGATATTTTCAAGTAATCTCGTTTCCATAGTTGTAAGTGTTATCTTATAATTGCATATAATAGTCTTAAAGAAAATATATCTATAATATCATTATTTTCTTAAATAGAGTATCTTATCTGTATCATTTTTTAAATTTCTTATTTTTCAAATTTCAAACTTAAAATATTAATAGCTATAGGAGTTATATATTATTATCATTGATTCTCAAAATGAGTAGATCTCTAGTAATAATCCTTTATTAGGACTATTAAAATTAAACTTTATATTTTTACAAATCTAATATCATTGCTTTCGTAAAATTTGAGTATACATAATTTTTAATAAAAAGTACAAGTTTCTAAAATAAAAGTTTTTGAAAAAGGTATAAACTTCTTAAATAATATTAGAAATCAATGTTAAATAAATCTCAATTACAATTATATTACATAATAAGTACTTATAACCATATTGGACCAAATCAAAAGAGGGTAAATCCAATATACTACATAAGTCTCATTCATGTATTATATTTTAATTCCCATGCTATTTTCTATCAAATAGGCTAAATCCATAACCTTAATGGAGGCTTTTGGAGATGATTGGCTAGAAAGCTAAGTAAGTGGATATTTCTATTTCTATGCAAGTAGACTTATGTCGACTTAACTTAGAGTCAATTGTGTTGTAAATTGTAATTATGTGCTGGATTGGTTAAATATACGGTTCTATTAAATGTGCATTGAATGAGTAAAGTGCTTCCTCATATATGACTAATTTGTATGCATGTTATTGCTTGGAAAACTTGGAAAATGAACTATCCTTTAAGGTATTCATCTAAGTGAACCCTATATGGAGGAATGAATTATAAAGTTGAGACACAAAGCTGGAGTTAAGATAGTTGAAATATTTATGATGTGGAACTTGAGATTAATGCCTGACATTGGGTTATTGTATTGCTTGTTGCATTCATAGCATAACATGAAAAGACCTACAGGTTAAGTTTCTAAAAGCTTGAATATTGTTAGGCTAGGTTTTAAGCATATAGTTTACATTGCTCAATTAGTTCTAGCCACTTCATGTGGTTATAGCTAGGTCAACTACATATTGAATTTCCAAACCACAATAAGTGGTTTTTGTTTTGCTCAGCTTTAAGGATCCTACTCCTAAGTAGCTCCTTGTTTGCTCTAGGTTTAGATGAGTTTTAGGGGTTTTACTCCTAAGTAGCTCTTTGTTGCCTATAGGTTCCTAGACATTATATTTAGATGCCCGAGTATGTCAATTAACTAGATGAGTAAATTAGAAGAGTATAGGATATCGATACCAATGCATGAGCGTGGCACGTATTCCTTACATAGCCAGTTTATCTTGGTAAGTCTGAATATGAAGTTAAATATCTTATGATAATGATATTTGTAAATGTGTTTTACTTACTCTGTATTTTGTTTTTATCTACTCTCACTCAACTCCTAGTAGCTAAGGGGATAAGTTGTCTTATCCTCAAGTAAAAGTTGAGTTAGATACAACATCCCATCATAGAGACGAAAAGATTTCAAAATGCTAGTAAAGGATGAGCTTTTGGAAAAAGTGATTAACTCCATGGTACGAGTTAAACACATGAAAGCAGCTTTCCAAGAAAGAAGTTAGAGTTATTTTACAAAGGGTTTAATGTAGTTATAGTGATTAGAAGTGTGTACTTGTAAAGAATTATAATACCGTATCGAAGTGTATGACTGTAATACTTTGAGTACAACTCACTTTGTAATAGTTTCCACTATTTTTTATCATGTTGAATGAGAAGTGATTTGAAAGTAGATGTTTATAAAGTAAAAGAGCAAGTGGAATATAGGTTCTACCTCATCCTTAACTCAAGGATGGCAACAATAGACCGTCCTCAAGTACCAAGAGTTGAGAAAAAAAAATTTAAACAAACACCTAAAAGGTGAGGCATTACAATTTAAGTAGATTCTTAGTTTCTAAGGTGTTAAGGAGGACCTAAACACCGATATTTATATTGTATTACGTATTACTTGTCGAAGTCATAAGTTACTCTAAATTCTTAGATGCTAGAACTATGGTGGATGTTGAACTAAATAAAAGATAAGAATATGTTGTTGTTGCATTTAGATAATGGAAATGTATGTACAGATGTGTTGCCTACCTATTCATGTGCATGTGCATGTATATCCTACACTAAGCTTCATTCATACCTTTAGGGAATTTCTTTTTTTCTTTTTTTGGTTAGTTTCAAGTATATGGTATGAGGAATACGAAGACTATTACATGAGGATTATGATTATTAAGAGAATGCGATAAGATTTTACGATTATTATTTTGATGAGGAAGTGGATCATGTTGAATCATTGAGAATTGAGAGCGTGAACTTAATTATTGGTTTATTATTTATTATGTTGTTGAGAAGTCACTTAAGACTTCACCTGGTTAGATTATTCTACAAACTTTGTTGCTGGTTTGATTCATGCTAAGAGAGTATTTAGTGTTTCTTAGATTTATGTAGATCGTCAATTTTAATAAAATCTTGTTTAGTTCTTAATAAAGCAAGTTAGAGATTGAAACTTTATATTGTATGGAAAATACAATTGTTATTAGCAAATGTGATGGAGATTTTTGGAGTATCTTATATAAGTTAAAATTTAAGATGTTTGAAATGTGAGTAAACCATAGGAATACGTAACAGACTATAACATCCCATGTTCTGAGGCGTTACAACTTTAGTGGTATTAGAGCCTTAGGTTATGAATCCTAGAGAATTAGGCATGAAACATATAGACAGGCTATGAGTGTTAAGTGTGATATGTTAGAGCTTAAGGTGAAAATTGTAGTAATAGAAGTAGTATTATTATATTGTAAGTTCTTATTCGATGTTACCTCGACTACTTTGTTATTCCTAGTAGTTTTTTTTCTTATTAAGTCATCTATGCCTTTTCTCTAGTTTTCTTCGTTCTTGTAGTATGCCTATACACCATACCACCTTTAGCTCCTCTTCTTATCCCTTATCCCTAAGGTGATAGGGTCACCAAAACTAACCGCATTCTCTTTCTATTTCGTGGCCAGTTCCCACTTGTGTAAGTTGTCCTAAAGTAGGGTTGGAGCCAAGCCCAAACTACTTAAGGACCACCTATTCTAGACCAAACTCAAGCCCAACAGAATGAGGGACAGGAGTAGACTAACTAAGGCATACTGTTGCCAAACTAGAGCTAAGGATAGGATACAATGGCTACTGCACAAGTGTTAATCGCTATGAATGTCATGATTAGATAATGGCATAATAGCAATAGAGTATTTAGGAGGACATATAAGTAATTCAAGCCAATGTTGAGTTTTGGAGACAAGAGAGATGGACGTCAATAAAAGGTAATGTTAGTAGGCAGCTTAAAGGAAGTGCTTTTGATAGATTCATTCAGCTAACTAAGGACTTCTATCTGAAGTTGAATAACCTGATAAGAGTTAAAGAGTGGATCATGAACATTGAGAAATCTTTGGCAATGGTTGAGGTGCCAAAAGATATAAAGGTAACCTATGCTATCTTTTTCTTTAAAGGAGATGTAGTACAGTAGTGGTAGAGTGCTCTAGAACCAATACAGTAGTGGCCAATCCTATTACTAAGGACAAATTCAAAGAACTCTTCTTTACTAAGTTCTTCCCCAATAGTACTAAAGAGTAGATTGAGCTTGCTTACTTTACCTTATAGCATGGTAATAAATCAATGACAAAATATGAAGCAGAGCTGAATTGCTTAGCTCGATTCCTACTAGAATCCCAAAAAAGTGATTAAAGATCTTGTGTAAGAAGATTTATATTGGACTAAAGCTTAAGTTATAGGAAAGGATGGCAAGATTTAAGATTGCTAATTATTCTAATAAGGTTGAGATGGCTATAAGTTTAGAGTAGGGAATGAAAAGAGAGGAAGAGATACTGGCATGTAGAGGGAAAACATTTCTCGATAAGAGACCTATTGCAAGCTGTAAGGTGCTTAATAGATTCAAAAGGACTAATCAGAGTGTTATGATTACGGAAGGAGGTGGTTGGCTAGTGTTTGCATCACTTGGACCAATTATTTAGCCAGCACCTACATCGACTTGATTGCCAATGCCAATATCAGCTAGATGTAGCAACTGTTTTAGCCTACATGACATTTTTGCATGTAAATGGACTCTAAGTACATGCTTCCTATATGGTAAGACTGGTCACAATAGTAAGGATTGCAACAAACCTACTCTTTTGCATTAGGGCTTTTGTTTTAAGTTCCTATAGAGGGAACAACAAGCAATGGATTGTAAGGAGGCAAGGAATTAAGTACCTCAAGGAAACCAACCAACTAGACCTTAGGTTCCCACTCATGCCACTTGACCTCAATAGCCAGGACCAGAGAGCTCAAGCTAGGTTCTTCCCCTTACATCACCTGGACACCTCAAAGACAAACAATATGGCAGGTACATTTACTGTCATTAACCATTGTACTCATGTCTTATTTGATACCAGTACTTTACACTCTTATATTGTTGAGTCTTTTATTTCTACTTATAGTTTGTATGCAATTTCTTTGAATCCTCCCTTATTTATCAATACTCTGTTGGAGAGCAAAACAATTATGGATAGGGTGTGTCAAAATGTTAGGGTAGTTGTGAAAGGCAGAATATTACCAGCAAATTTGATGGTGTTAAACTTATCAAACTTTGGCATCATCTTAGGAATAGATCGGTGGTCAAGACATCACGCTACAATAGGCTATTACAACATGATAGTAATATTTGAATTACTTAGAGAGGAACCCCTTTAATATTAAGTAAAATCTCATAGGTCTACTCGATGTCTTACCTATGAGTTATAGGAAAAACCTACTCTAGCAACGTTAATAGCGAGGACTAAAGAGAAGGTGAAGTTAAAGCAAGTACCTATTGTACAAGAGTTTTCCAATGTCTTTCTAGAGGAGCTGCCTAGTTTGCCACCTAACAGAAAGATTGAGTTCAAAATAGACTTAGTCTTAGGCACTCCACAAATCTCAAAGATAGCCTACAGAATGGCACTTGTAGAGTTTATTAAATTGAAGAGGAAATTATAGGAACTACAAGATAAGGGCTTTATAAGGCCAAGCTCATCACCATAGGGAGCCCTGATTCTCTTTATAAGAAAGAAGAATGGTATCATGTAGATGTGCATAGATTACCAAGATTTGAATCAGATGACCACGAAGAATAAATATCCTTTCCTCAGAATAAATGATCTCTTTAACCAATTGTAAGGGGTATAGGTGTTCTCTAAAATAGATTTGAGATCCAATTGCTATCAGTTGAAGGTGAAACTAGAAGATGTAGTGGAGATAACCTTCTAAACCAAATATGGGTTATACAAGTTCTTGGTTATGTCATTCGGTCTTACTAATGCTCTAACAGCATTTCTACACTTGATGAATAAAGTATTCAAAGAATATCTGGATGGTTCATAGTGGTTTTTGTTAATGACATTAAGGAAGAGCACAAGCAACATTTAAGAGTTGTTCTAAGCAAACTAAAGGAGGAAAGGTTGTACATAAAGTTCAGCAAGTGTGAATTCTAGTTAAAGTAGGTAGCCTTTTTTGGCATATTGTAAATAAAGACGAAATTGCAGTTGATTCAAAGAAAATTAAAGCTATAGTGGACTGGCCATGACCTAAAACCATGTTAGAAACTAGAAGCTTCTTAGGCTTAGCAAGCTATTATAGAAAATTTGTAGAAGGATTCTCAAAGATAACAGCTCCTTTAACTTAGCTAACCTAGAATGGGGTTAAATTTAAGTGAGATGACAAATGTCAACACAATTGTTAGCAGTTGAAGGAAAAGCTTATGACTGCACCAATGTTAGCCCTACCTTGTAGTGGAGAGGAATTTTTTTTTTTTTCAGTAACACCTCAATTCAAGGGTTAAGGTGTGTTTTGATGCAAAATGATAAAGTAATAGCTTATACTTCCCACCAACACATACCTTATGAGAAGAAATACCCAATTCATGATCTAGAGTTAGTGGTAGTTATTTACGAATTAAAACTCTGGAGGCATTACTTCGTAGGAGAAAAGTGTAAAGTTTTCATAGACTACAAAAGTCTCAAGTAGTTCTTTACTTAGAGGATCTAAACATAAGGCAAAGGTAGTAGCTAGAATTAATTAAAGTTTATGATGTGAACATTCAATACCACCTAAGGAAAGGTAATGTGGTAGTTGATCAAATGTATACAACACTAGAAAATGAGTGCACCTGATTAAGTTATAGTATAGATTAAGACAAACATAAGTTTGAGTGTCGATCCCATAGGGAACCATGTATGTGAGAACCTAATTACTAGTAAGTTATCCTAGAAATTCCAATTATCTAACTTTACAATATAGAGATGATTGTGATTAAATAGGAAAGATGAATAAAGGTTGATAAAATAAGAACAATAAAGTAAACAAGAACAAGTAAAATAACTAAATTAATTAAAACTAAAACTAATTAACACAAACAACCATGATTTAATTAAAATAAATAGCACATGATCCTTAGTAAATTATTATTTACTCTCTAACTCCATGTAACCTTTCAATCTCAATTATTCCTTGAACCATGGAGATTTCTAATCTTGTTCCTATGAAAATCAGATTATAAATTAGCCAAGCTTACGTCTTTAGCTAATTCCTAACCTTAAAACCCTCTCTACCCAAATCACTTCTGAATAGAGTGTCGCAAGATTACATTAAGAATGTAGATCCCGCTGTTAGGTTGCCCTAATCTGGAGAAATTCAATACCTAATCACTTAGCGTACTCAATTCCTTCTAATTACACTTGTCTATTTAACTACATGACTCTCATCTCTATAGTAAATTCATACATCAGTATAGCATCCTAAGAAAATACTAATTGAAGACAATATACCCTATGCAATTAGATCATCAAAGAATAATATCATAGATTGAAAGAAGAATTATTGCAAAAAGGACTAGATTTCAATAATAATTTACTAAGAGTATTAAAAGAAGAAGAACATGATTAAAAGAAAAGAAGTAATTGAGAGACCTCCAACAATAGTCTAGCCTACAATTATATCAAAGAGGGCTCTCTCTGAAAACCTAAGCCTAAGGATCTATTTAGAAGATGTGAGGCTAAGTTTATAAAGAGAACTTAACAAAATAGAATATTTACTAAATATTGCATGTCCAAAAATAGAAGAATTGTTCTAAAAATAGAAGATTCGCTCATCATAGGATGTCAAAACCTTAGGTATATGGCCATGGAGTGTGAATGTTTTCTTACTCTTTGCGCAAAAACTTTGAATTTAATGAAATTGCTCAACTTAGTGATCACGGGTGGGGGGTACAGCGGTAGTCCTTACTAAGCTTCATTTTTGCTTGATTCTTATCCACTTTAATCCATAATCAATGCTTTTATTTCAAAATTCTCCAAAAATTGCTAAAAACCTTCAAAATTCCATAAAATGCTTTGAAAGTCCTTAAAAATGAAATTTAAATGAATTAAGCTTAAAAAACATAAAATAACTTGATTAAAGCCTAAAATAGCATTAAATGACTATAGGAAATGTTTGCTAAATTCGTGTTATCAGTAGTATATGCATTGAGTAGGAAGCAGTAGGAAATTTAGCCCATTTGATAACTTTTAAAATATCCTTGCTTGAAGACAACTTTAATTCTTAACAAGAGACAAAAGAGCTAAATTAGCAAGCTTGCAAATCCATCTTACCTTAATAGACCGAATTAAAGTAGCACATTTAAAGGATGGAACCATTTAAGAGATTAAGAGGAAGATGGAAATAAGTAAAACTATTGAGTTTGGTTTAGATACTAAAGGAGTTTTGAGGTACAAGGGCAGATTGTGTGTTCTGACTAAATTGGATTTAAAGGATGAATTGTATCTAGATGCTGGACATGCCAGCATATCCGGATAGAACACCAGATGTGGGCAAGTGAACTACAACCATTATCAGTGCCCATTTTATTCTAATTAATAATAAATATCTATTGGATAAGTTGGCTAGGTTGTACATGTAAGAGATGGTAAGATTACATGCAAAACCAGTGACCATTACATCTGATAGGGATACTCGATTTGCTAGCAAGTTTTGGAAAATCTTACATAAAGAATTAGGCACAAAGCTTTAATTTAACAATGTATTCCATCTATAGACTAATGGACAATTAGAGAGAACCATACAAATTCTAAAGGATTTGTTAAGAGCATGTGCCCTTGATTTTAGAGGTAAGGTGAACATCTGCATTTAGTAGAGTTTATCTACAACAATAGTTATCAAATGACTATTCAAATGGCCCCTTATGAAGAGTTATATAGTCAAAAGTGCAGATCTCCTACCTACTAAGCCAAAGTAGGAGAGAGACATATTTTAGGACTAGACTTAGTGCAAAAAAACAATAGATAAGGTCAAACTAATCAACCAAAGGATGCAAGCTGCCCAAAGTTGACATAAAAGTTTGTAGATAAGCGGTGACAACTTATAGAGTTTCAAGTACGAGAGGCAATGCTACTGAAGGCATCCTAGCAAAGGGAGCGAAGAGGTTTGGACCTAACGGAAAAGTAACTCCAAGATATGTAAGACCCTTCAAAATCAATAAAAGAATTGGAAATGTGGCGTATAAATTAAAACTTCCTCATAGACTGGAAGGAGTACATAATGTTTTCCACGTATGAATGTTGAGGAAGTACAAAAAGCTCAACCTAAATCAAAAGGAAGAGTAGCAGCATGTGTAAATTGTTGATCCAGAGCCCTTAGAATTATAGTCAAATTTGTCTACAGTAGGACAACTTATTAAGATAGTGAACAACAAAGTTCAAGAGTTGAGAAGGAGGCGGATAACTTATGTCAAGGTATAATGGTCGAATTAGCTAAAGAGGGAAGCAACTTAAGAACTAGAGGAAGAGATTAGACAAAAGTATTCAAAGTTATTCCAAGATCAAGGTATGTAAATTTTCAACTTTCGGGGATGAAAGTTTTTATAAGAGGGGAAGGAATGTAAAACCTAGTCATTAATAAAGAGTAAAGAGTAATAAAAATAATAAAAAGGCTAAGGGGTACTTTTGGCATTACAAAAGTCCTGAAAACCTTATTTAAATAAAAGGAAAAACATAAGTACAGCCTCTTTTCTCTCCTCCTTATCCCTTCCTCACATGTATGTGTGATTTGAATAATTTTCTCACATGAGTTTAATCAAGAACGAGAAACAAATTCATAAGATTGAAGGGAAGGATCAAGATAAGTCATGGATTTGATAGTTCTTGGTAAGCTTTTTCTAGTTTTGATATAAGAAATTCGTTTTTCATCTAAAGCTTAGTGGGAAATGAATGAAGGGTTGATTTTCGTAGTCTAAAATGTCAAGAATTGAAGGTGATGTCAATTCTCAATCACCTATAGTAAGTTTTAATCCTAAATCCTTATTTATTTCAAGTTTTCAATTATATTAATTGAAGATGTTGTTATGGGTTGATTTTGTGGAGGATGTGAAGGAATTTGCCTTGAATCTTGAAGTGTGATTTAGAGAGATGTTGAGCGAGTTTTGGGTATACAAAGATCCTCAAAAGTAGTGGTTTTTGATCGACTTTAAAGCTGGGGTTGATGGGGGGGGGGGATAGATTGTGCACTACAATCTGTTGAAATTTGCAAACTGCAACATGGCATCCAAATGCCTCCCCCATAATGTCTAGATGCTAGGGCAAGTTACCCTCCCAAAATACTGGCATTTGGATGCTACAACCTATAACATCTAGATGCCATATATGTGAACAATCACAAGATGTTTCCCCTTTGTTTCTTTGAAGTTTTTGAGCTTCGTTTTTGGTTCCCAAACTCTTTAAACACATTTTCCAACCCATTCTAACAATCAAAACAACACATGAACAAACTTTTCTTCATCTTGAACATAGTTACTTCTAGTAATTTAATTTAAGGGTGAAGGGGTTAGGCTATTAGGAGTAGGAGATGATGTTGATAATGAGTTTGGAGCAGAGTTGAGTTGCTTATAATATTTACAGGTTGTGAAGAGGTCATCTCTAAATTCAAAGTGCTTGAGTTAGGTAAAGAATATTGTTTGATGCTTGTACTTGTAGGCTAGACAACTTAACTAGACTTGATAAATTTTTGACTATAATGAATCATGTGCTTGGCTGGGTCCAAGGGATTGGGAAGATCGATGACCTTAGGGTGGAATCTTAAAGACCTATGCGCAATGGTGTCTCGAGTGAAGTTCTGCATTGAAATGATATAAATAGATTTAAGTAGATTCTTTGTTTCTAGGGTGTTGAGACCACCCAACATTGATATTTATATAATATTATATATTGTTTGTCAGAGTCGTGAGTTACTCTAAGTTTTGGGACATCAAAACTATATTGATTGTTAGATTAGAGCAAAGATAAGAATCTATACTGAGCTTTGTTCATACCATTAGGGAATTTCCATTTTTTTTTTTTTGTTGGTTTCAAGCACATGGTATGAAGAGTATGAGGACTATTACATGAAGATTATGATTATTATGGGCAGGCAATAGGATTTTACAATTATTACTTTGATGAGGAAGTAGATCATTTTAAATCATTGAGGATTGAGAGTGTAAACTTCATTGTTGGTTTATTATTCATTTTATTGTTGGTAAGTCACCTAAGACTTTACTTGGTTTGGTTATTCTATAGACTTTATTGCTAGTTTGATTCATACTAAGAGAGTATCTAATGTTTCTTAGATGTATGTAGATTGTGATATTAGTAGAACCTTATTGAGTTCTTAATAAAATAGGTCAGAGATTGAAACTTTATATTTGTTGATGGATATGATTTTCAAGAAATATTCTAGAAGTTATTATATGGAGAGTGCAATTGTTAATGGTAGATGTGATGGAAATTTTTGGAATATCTTATACAGGTTGAAATTTAAGATTACCGGCATGTTAGTGAATCATAGGGATACGTAGCAGGTTATGACATCCTCAGTTTCAAGACATTACAAGTACTCTACTTAACATAAGTAAATCCCATATGCATAAGTGTATGTATGTATGTGTCATCGATTAAGTTTGCGAATTATGTGTTTATGTAATTTTGATTGTTTTTTTAAGGGCATCATAATTTATTCTTAATTTAAGCAAGCTAAATTAATAACATATCATAAAGCTTGGTAAGTTATCTGACAATCATATATGGTAGTAATAAAATAAATATTTGCTAAAGAAGACGATTTCATTGCTTAGAGATTAAAAATGAATATATATGGTATTGGCAAACTAAAGTACTAGAAAAAATAGAGATGGAATCCTTTAATCTAAGCCATTCTAAGATAATCTCCTATCATCTCTGGATATTCTTTTTAGATTAAAGAAAGGAATATAATAAAAGAAGGAAATCTAATGGATTTAGCATTAAAAAATGTAATTTTATACTGCAACCAACTACTTAAAAATTGATAATGCTCATTTATTATTTGATATTTGAAGAAATTCAACTTCTATAATCATATTTACTCTTTTCCTTTAAGTTCGTGCTAAGTTATGACTAAAGTCACGTTTAGTAGGTCTTATGGAGTTAGAGCTGGTAATTTAACACCTAAAGTACCCATCCAAATACGATACATTATGATTGTAAATAGGTTGAGTAAAATAAAACTTGACACCATAATAAACAGATCATATCTATTTAGACTAGTTTATAAACTTGTGAATAAACTAATTTAAACATATCTCGTATACATGCCCTAGCCTAATCCTTGAACCCATTTAAGAATAAAATTTCTTATAATTTTAGTCTCTTCTCTAGTTTTAGTTGATGCACATCCCTCCCTCTCGCTCTCTCTCTCTCTCTCTCTCTCTCTCTTACTCATTTCAATTTTATCTTGATTATTCTTGTCGTTCTCTCTTTAACTTAATCCTTATCAACTTTGACTTTGATCTTATAAGAGCAACTTTTTATTTTCTTCTATATTCTAATTTCTAACTTTTTTTTTTTTAAGTATAGTATAATGCTTATAAAGTTTCTGATTTTTTATGTATATCCATTTAAGCATGTGAAGGTTCACTTATTATTTATTCCACATATGTATTGACACTTGTCACTATTAGATTAGCTGTTGTAGTTAGTTTGTATTTGTCAATCTATTAGTCTTCAGTTTAGTTCAACAGCTGCATAGAAATAGCAAAGACTTTGTACTTCACAAAGCACTCAAAATGGAAATTCCTCTTTTCTCTGTTTTGCAAGCATCAATGGAGTTTATTTCATTACATCAAAATTTATCATAGTATTAGAGCATCTAAGTATTATTGCTTACATCTTTTCAACATAATTCTCAACCCAGATTGAATTTCTCTCTAACAAATCAAATTGCATTTTGGAACAATAGATATGGGTATATTAACTATCAATGATCTATTATACCTCTCATGATCAAATAATTTAGGAATGTTGATTGAGAATTTGATTTTCAACGAAGAAAACTATATTTCTTGAAGTAGATTGGTAAAAATAGTTTAAGGAGCTAAGCTAAAATTAAGGTTATTGATGGTACAATAGAAAAACCTCTTGAAACTTCACCTAATTTGATCAAATGGGCGAGAAATGATTATATGGTGAGATGATGCCAGATATTAAACTCATTGTTAATTGAGTTGTCTAAAAAATTTTTATATACAAAGTCAGTGCAAGAATTGTGGAAAGAGATTAAAAAGCAATATAATACTATAGATGGTCCTTTAGTTTTCCCAATTTAACATGAAATATCTAATTGGAAACAATTTAGTCAGATAATAGGGATGTATTTTAATACATTGAAGTGATATTGGGATGAGTTAAAAGAGTTGGATCCTTAACTTATGTGCAATTATGAAAGGTTGGCCAATTGTTGCTTTCAAAGAAAAGGTTATGAAATTTGAGTCACAAATTAAATTGATTCAGTTCTTTTAAATGAAGCTTATGAGAGAGTTAAAAATCAAATCTTAGTTTAGAGCCTTTGCCTTTAATAAATCCAATTTTCTACTTAGTTCAATAAGTAAAAAAGAAAAGGTAAAGTTACCGGTATAATGATAAGTTTTAAAATGAGTGCATTTAATTCGAATAAGATGAATAATAACAAAAAGTTCATAGATGAGGGAAAGAATAAGAAGAATATTTTTTACAAATATTGTAAAAATGAGGGACATTTGATTGAAAATTGTTTCCAATTAGAAGGTTATCCTAAGTAATAGAAAGGTTGAAATATTCATAAAGGAAAACAAGGACTAGGCGCTTCTACATTATGTTTTGTTTTAGAAACTCCACTTAAGGAAGATAAACAAGCTATTTTGTGTTTACAAATCAAAGTTTCTTATTCAACTACTATAGACAAGCAAATAATTGAAAGCATTTGTCATGAAATACTAAAAATCATGAAAGGAAAAGAGGAAGGCGTTATTATTGCAAATGCTATTCAATTTGCGAGTAATTCAAGCTCTATCTTTTGTATTTCTATTTTAAGTAAAGATTTGACTCATTGGAAAGTAAATAGGGTACAACAAATCATATGACTCCTTTCGTTGATAAACACCACAATGTTACTCAAATAACCATACCTATGTCACTTAAATTAATAGATGGTAGAGCTTTATGAGTTGATAAAGTTTGTTCTATTAAAATTAGTTCTTAGCTTGCACTTCATATTGTATTGTTTATATCTCAATTTACCCACAACCTATTGTCAATTCATAAGCTAATATCTTGTCAACCATTGAAAGCCATTTTTAATCCATTTTCATACCAAAAGTTTGATAAAATCATTGCAATAGCAAAAACTAAGAGCTAACTCTATATATTACATTCTAAATAACTTAGTAGATCTAGTTGAAATAGGCAATTGCTGTCATCTAAAGCACATAATTATATTGATAATATTCAATTAATTCATGCCATGTTGGGCTACACATTAATTTCAAAATTGCAGAACTTAAACACTAGTAAACAAATCAACTGTCATGATTTTTCTTGCAATACTTGTCAAGAAGCTAAATTTTATTAACTTCCATTTTTGCACTTGAGTTTATGCACATTGAAGTTTGGGAGCATATTATATTCCTAGTGCTCATTAAATTTTAAATATGGTGGATGATCTTTCTAGATGTACTTGGACTTAGTTAACGTATCACAAATTTCAGACTTGTTATACTCTTAGTCAATTCTTATATTTTGTCAAAAATCATTTTTCCACTATTCCTAAATATGTGAGCACTAGTATTGGAGGAGAATTTGTGTCAAAAGCATGTCTATCTTTATTTCATATCCTTAGAATATCACACTAGCACATAACACCTCAACAAAATGGAAGAGTAGAAAAGAAACATCGACATTTGATGGATACTTATAAAGACCTTAAAATACGTACAAATTTACCTAAAGAGTTTTAAGGGAGTGTATTCATATTGAAACCTCTCTTATTAACAAAATGACCATAATAAGTTTGAATTGGAAAAACTCTATATAAGTTCTCTTTGGCAAACCACCCACTTATAAGAATGATGGGATGTTTCTATTGCATTGCTAAAACTTCACTCAATAAAAATAAGTTTGACCATAGACATGTAAGGTGTATGTTTCTAGCTTATATAAGTAGACATAAGGGATGTAAAGTTTATAATCTACTTAACAAGCAAATTCTTATATATAGAAATGTTTTCTATGATCCACTTTTATCAATTTAATTATTCCTAATTCCTTTTGACATGATCCTATTATCTTTGAATCCCCAATCTTCTTAGCTCATTCCTGTCTCATCATTACTTGATATTTCCAAACCTTCATTTCCGATTTCTAGTCAACATACCTTAGACACTACATTAGGTCAATTTAATTTTGTCATGCATTCCGCTTATCAAATTACTAAATCCAATCAATCTCCAAGTGCTAAGTTGTGTATATGACTTAGAATTTGAAAAACTCTTAATTGGCTTTAGGAATGTATAAGTATAGCCCACTTTAGAATGTCTAATAATGCTAATTCTATTACTAAGTTTGGTTAAGTCATAATAAAACTGTATATCCTTTGTTTAATCATCGAGCCTACATCTATTCCCACTAGATTATATAGTGTCTTCAGTAAATACATTAGCTACACAAGAATCATATACTTATGTATAAGCAATTCAACAAAAAGAGTAGGTTAAACCCATGCAAAATGTACTGGATACTCTTGAATGTAATGATACATGGATCCTTACAATTCTTCCTAAAGGGAAGAAAGCTATAGATTATAAATAGGTATATAAAATTAAGAGGAAAGTATAAATTTAGGACTCAACCTTTTGCAAATTTTTTGTTCGAATCCTCAATCTTTTTCTTTTTTTAACATTGAAAATGTTTGCAAACAATGACTTTTATTAACAATGTTTAACTTTTCCATTAACCACTAATATATAGCATAATCTTAATCATCCATGTAATTATATAAAGTAAATAATATAATAAAATTACAAAAAATCTTTAAAATTAGTAGAAATTTAAAAATTCATAAAAAGTAAAAAATAAAAGAAAATAAAAATGAGATACATATATAAATAATAAATAACATACATATGTATATATACATATACATATTATAATTTTGGTATGTTAAATATAAAAAAAAAAAAAAAACTAGAAATTTTTTTTTTAAATTCTGACTAACCTATTCACTTGGGGTAACCATTCTAGCCAAAATAAGCTAAGTGGGTCAAGACCACAACCCACTAATAGCTATAAGCCTACCACCCTAGCAAGTTATCAAAGATTCAAACAAAATAAATAAAAAAGATTTTCTTTCTTTTTTTTTTATTTGATTTTTCGGCTATGAATGATCATCTGACCCCTTATGGGATAAGCGACCATCTACTACCATTAATGAATCAAATGAGCCACTTGGCTTCCCTTAGTTATATCATCCATCCTAAGGGGAAGGGGTAATTGATGGCTACCTCTAGGGTGGTCGAAAATATTTTTTTTATTTTTTTATTTTTTAATTTACCAAAATTATAGTTTGTATGTATATATATGTATATTATAATATGATTTTTTTTCTAATTTTTACTATTTGATTTTCCCTTTTATATAATTTTTCTTATTTTGAATTTTTCTAGATTTTTTACTTTTTTTTATTTTAAATGTTTTATTATATTATTTATTTAATAAAAAATATGGACCAATTGAAATGTGCTATGTGGCATAAATGGATAGAAAACTAATATCCTTAAAAGAAGTGCTTTGAAAATCCTTGCAAACATAGAGAACTTAAATAATAAAAAAGAAACATTTAGAACTCGAATAGAAAATATGCAAAAAATTGAGTCTTAAATTTGTAATTTTCTCTAAAATTTAGTAATGACTTAATGGTAGTATAGAGAGATACAAGGTTAGGCGTGTGGCAAAAGGCTACAACTAAGTAGAAGGTGAATATCATCATTATACTTTTTCTCTGATAACTAAACCAAGTACCATAAGATCTTGTTAGCAATAGCTACTACATCTTCTTGGCCTTTTCATCAAATTAACATCAATAGTCTTATTGTTGGGCATATACATATTGATGAGAAACTTATATGGTCCCATTGGAAGGATATAAAAAGGATAGAGTAATTAAGGTTATAAATTGAAGAGTATCATTATATAGGCTTAACAAGTATCTAGACAATGGAGTTTTGATATTTCTAGTTTTCTAATTTTTTATGGTTTTATGCAATCTAAACATGATCACTCCTTATTTATCAAATAACATGAAGATGGTTTCACAATTGCTCTTTTGTACATTGATGACGTGAGCATTATGAGTTCAAGTGAAAATCTTATACAGAATCTAAAACAACAACTTGACACAGTTTAAAATAAGGATTTAAATTACTTAGTTTGGACAATCAATGCACATCCTCAGGTACATTATTGAATCAAACAAAGTCCATTTTAGATGTACAACTTAATGTTGGATTGACAGTAGCAAAGCCCATTAAATTTCCCTTTCTAAGTGGCTTGAAATTAAGTAGTGAATCAAGAGATTTGCTTGACAATCTTACATTCTTTTGTTAGTTTGATTAGCAAAATTTCTTATGTTACACTCATTTAGTTAGACTTCAATTTTCCATTTTATTCATTAAGTCAATTCTTGTCTAAATTGTGCACAACTTATTTACATGCTATGTTCAATCTCCTTCCATATTTTAAGGGCACTTGATTTGCTTAGACACTCTAATGTGGATTGAGCTACTAACACATCAAACTAGAAGAGTATCTTTAACTATTGTGTCATGTTGGGATCAACTCTACTATCTTGTGATCCTAAACAAAATGAACATTGATGTCTATGCGTTTAATATGAGCATTCTTTCAAAGATTCTCAACAATAAGTAACATAGACTTATTATCACAAAATAATGAAATTGCTAGTTTAAAATGAATCTTCAAGAATGTATGAAGTCTACAATAAGTCCTTACTAGCAATAGCTAAACTCCTATACTCAACTTCTATAGAGGATGCAAGGAGGGATGTGAGAGTTTACTTATTATTTATTAAACACGTACATGGAGACTTCTCACCATTCAATTGGTTTTTGTAATTAGTTTATTTTGGTTAATCCATTAGTCTTCAATTTAGTTCAATAACTATATATTGTGTGTGTCACATTAAGTATTGTTGCATTAGTTAAAATAGAAATTCCTCTCTTCTTTGCTTTGTAAGCATCAATAAAGTTTGTTTTATGATTCAACATTAAAATTTTATTAAGGCATATTTTACAAATCCTAACCTTATTAGCACTTAGTATTTTGAGTAAAACCAAATTGAGTTAATTATTAGTTTTTTTTTTTCCTTTCAAGTTGGTGATGTAATGTTGTGGATTAATCCACAAGGCAATTATACCATATATTTTTTATTAAGTTAAACACATATTTGTGATTCAACTCTTAAGCTAGTATATATATATTTATATATATATATATTTCTATCAAACCTATTCAAATAAAAAAAAAAAAAAGAAAGGCATCCTTCAAACATTAGTATAATTTTCAATGTAATTTTTGTTATGTAAATTAAGCAAATTAAAGAAGTTATTAGAAACATATTTTTTCCATAGAGAACCAATAGTTGTGATATATTTATTTTAACATGTTTATTAAATAGATGAAATTATAAGTTTAGGTTTTCAAACATAACTAAACGAATCATGTTACAGATTAAGGGTTTTAAACTTGGATCTAAGTAGGAAATTACTGACTTGGATTAATCTTACATGCTACATAGCCCAAATTTAAAATAAAAAATATCATGTCATTTGTTTTGGATGGAAAAACTAACGGATTTAATGGAAGTTCTAAAAGGACATTTCTTGCAAACGTAGAGGACTTAAATGAAAAAAACAAAAATGTTTAAGACTCAAATAGAAAAAGTAGTAAAGGTTAAGTCCTAAATATGCACTTATAAAAAAAAATATTAAACAAAAAATATAAGTAAAGATTATTTTTCATAAAGCGAATGATACTCTCAAATTTGTTTTTCTAGTAGAGCTTGTAGATATATTATCAAATTTAGGAGATATAGGGGGGGGGGGGGGGGGAAGGGCCAAAAGGTGAAACAAAGAATTTGAAGGAGTTCTTTTTTTTTTTTTGTTTTTAATAAAGAAGGTAATTCCTTTGAAGTTTTTTTTTTTTTTTTTTTTATAGAGATTACACATATTTTGCAAATTTGAAGAAACTTTGGCACCTTTGTTTTGCTTCAACCATCTTTAGTCTCTTGCATTCTCTCTTATTATAAAGTAGTCTAATATGCATATTTGCAAGAATAATCAATGACTAGTAATGGTATTGGAGGTAAAGGAGTTTAAGGAAGGAAGAGGTTCTACAATTTTTACAAATAAAAGAAATGATTTCAAAAAGAAAATATAGGAGTGAAAATATATAAGCTTTATATATTGTGGTGTAAATACCATGTTACGCTTGACATTATGAAGCTAAATTTTAACTATATTATTAATAGATAATAGAATTCTTGTCTACACAAATATATAGAATTTTTGTCTTCATATAGTAATAAAACTATTGATTATATACATGTAGAGTTAAATGATTCCTTAATCTCTTGATAATAGTGTATATAGCATAATATATTATATTAATGGAAAATCTTTTTTAACTACCTATAACTAATAACTTTGTATCTTATAATTTTAACCATTAAATATAGTCACATGGTAACTACTAAAAGAACTCAAATCCATCCCACAAATTTCTTAACTACAACTTATTAGTTACAAATTTTTTCAATCATACAATTATTATTTTCTATTATACTTATTTTTATGGTTACTATTATTTTACTTATCCATTATTTTAATTACCCAATATTGCTATTATTTGAAAAATTCATTACACATTTTATTTAACCAACATTTACTACTGTAACGACTTTTTCTTTAGAAAATTTACTACAATTTTGATTTTACTAACATATATTATTAGCATCCTTCTATATGATAGAGCCTAAACTTTTTTTTTTTTTCACATACAACATAAGTGCATTATCTTCTAGTATATATATATATATGTATGTATGTATGTATGTATGTATGTATGTATGTATGTGTGTGTGTGTGTGTATGTATATAGGAAAAATACATTTTTAGCCATTAATGTTTCCTTTTTTTATTTTAATCCTAAACCTTTTTTTCTTTATTCCATTCCAATTCTCAATATTGTAAAAATTTTTATACAAATATTTTCTTTTTTTTTTTTTAATGCCATTAGTTTTTCTATTAGGGATTGACACATGGTACCATTTCAAGGGTCCATGTAGTTTTATTAAATAGATATTGTAATAAAATACATATTCAATGTTACGCCCAAACCAAAGAGTTGGAATAGCCTTATCGTATATACCAACCTAAGCTAGAAACTAGCTACCTTAGCCACTAACTTAAGTGTAGCTTACATAAGGAGTTTACTTGAGCCATCTAATTTTGAGTTTAATAGATATCAACTTGTGATGTGACATTTCAAAATAGCTTTGGAAAATAAACTTATAGCTCAAATGATCAAGAAAATTAAGCTTTACAAATTATTTAAAGTATAAAATCTCAATTTCAACAAAAAGTTCTAAAAGTAAATTAATTTGAGAAAATAGAGTGATTAATAAAGGATTTATAGAAATTCATAAGTTAATAGAGCATGGTAACAGTATACATAATTGAACATTAGAGGGTCATTAGTGGAAACCTTATTAGTTTTCCTATAAATTAGTAAAGCAAATAAATAAATAAGAGCACAATCCATTAGTCTTGAATCTCACTCCCCTACCCTGTTCTCTAGTCTTTTGAAACTTAGTGTAATACTGGTGAGTCTATTGGAAACCTACAAAACAACCATAAAGGAATGTACGGCAACTTGCTTAATAAGTAGGATGAAGATAATAACACATATTTATCATCAAGTAATCAGGGTTTTCAAGCAAAGTTAATTAGATGCAATGCATATTCAAGCAAATATCATCGGATAACGTTGATTAGTCATCGTAAGATTAAAGAAATTACGCTTGCTTTAATCTTAGTTTTGAGAAGTTTGTAACCATGCACTTCACGAATTGAAACCAAATCGAGGCTTGTACAGTAGAGAAGTATGTTCTACCCAAGACTACGTTCGAGCCATGCTCTCGAACCTCCTGTCTTGTCACTTAGTTCAATTAAGAGTAAAGAAAATACCATTTCTACTATCCTCATCGAAGGGCCCATGCTTGGCTCAAGAATCCTAATCATATCTCCTAGTGAGTTGTGATACAAGTTGGGATAGTGTTTAAGTCGAGTTTATATTGGATTACTTTTGGAGTGATCAAGCAATTTCAAATAGTCCAAAGCTAGTAGTATCGCAAAACAATCAATAGATAAGTCTAGCACTCAAAATAATACAACTGCATTTAAGCACACATGTTGTATATGTATAGACAAATAACTTATAACCATAAACAAGACATAAACTAAAATCTCCAAGTATTCTCCAAAACTTAGTTGCTCACCAATATGGTTGCTTACTTATCCTACCTTCAAGAATTCCTTATACATTTAGTTAATTTCTGATTTTAGTAATTATATAAGACATAGGAAACTACATATTTGCTCATCTCCCTAGAAACTAAGTTGATTTAGAACTTAATTTAAAGTTATGTTGGCATAAGTATAGGAAATTGGAGTCATTTCATCAATGAATTATACCTTCGATATCCTTTAAGCTAAGTTCTAAATGAAATCGGCTATAAAGTTTTTACACTGAAGAGCTTTTGAATCATCCCCTAAGCCTTATTGGAGGGAGGCTTATAATGAAACGAACTTCTAAATTTGATGAGTATTAAATATTTCTTACAAATTATCATCTAAGGCTACTTTTGAGTGTTCACTCATATGTATTTTCATTTCAAGTACACTCTAAGGTACCTTTTAAACCAACCGTGTAGTATATTCAATTTTAGATCTTCTAGCAAGATATCCTTTAAGCTATCCTCCAAACTACACCTGCATTGAAGTTCACAGTAGATTCAACTTCTAAGTCAATCTCTAAGTTTAATAAGTATCCTAAATCCTTCAAGGAACATATTTTGATAAAACTTTTGAGTGTCACATATCTATAATTACCCCAAATATTACTCTAAGTTACCTTCCAACTAAGTTGTTGTGTCTACTAAAAATTAAATTTCTAAGATATCATCTAAGTTCAGTCAACTTCATAATTTCAATGAATCTACTCTTTGAACTTTCCTCTGAGATCAGTAACTTCAAAGTTCTTAAGAATATCTCCTCTAACTTAGCCTTTGAGATTCTCTTGTTTCACCCTTCACTCACAATCTTGCCTTTGATTTAGCTTTTGAATGAATATCGAATAGAACTTTTGCCCTCAACTTTCTTTGAGTTATCCTCTACCTTCATTCAATTCCCTTATAATCAATTCATTGGTCCATTTTCTTTTAACTACAATTAAGAATAACTAAAGTAAAACTCCAATGCATACTTCTTAGCTTCATTATATCCAATTCCTAGTATAGTACATCATCATTCACCAATTTCTCCAATTCTCATATCACCAAATTATTTATATAAGTGACATATTCTTGATTTCCTTAACTTCTTCCAATAGCAACCACATACCTCAAAATACATCAAAAATCAATTAAGCTTAGAATTCTAAGTGAGGTCATTAAGAGAAATAGGTTATTTTCGACTAAAATCACTATTTTAAACATAGTTTAGGGCTTAAAAATCAAATAAAAAATTAGAAAATAATTTTGCAAGAAATCTCTTCATAGTAATTCAATGTTAATATAGGGTAGTTTATAGAAAAATTTTAAAGGTGAAACTACGCCGTTAAATATATTTATTTCAATATTGAAAATTGTTTGATTTTGTCGATTTCGTCGATTTCTTAAGGACGGGTACTATAGCTATTAAATTTGTATAAAATGACATTTTTCTTAGATTCTACACATTAATTATGTAAGAATAAATTTTTCTAAAATTTTCTAAGCAAATTATATATCTTTATTAATTTTAAGAAATCCAGCTTAAAAATTGGACCTTGTCAAAATTAGGAGCTCTAGCCACCACTTGCTCCTTCCTTATTGTCGGCCAAACATAGTGCTAACCTTTCCTTTAGGCAGTATTGTTTGTTTACCTCCAAATGCTGCTTAAGCCCCTAACTTGCGTTTAGTCAAATTCATGTACTATTTTTCCTATTTTCTTTTCTCTAGCATTTAAAGCTTTTGAATTTACTTCCATATTTTTCTAAGATCATAGTTTACATGAAGGAACTTGTAGAGATTTTTGCCAAATTTTTAGAGCACCTAAATGGAAGCTTTAACATTTTCTCTCTCTTTCCTTCACAAATTTATCTTAATAACTTATGAAGATTGCATGTTAATCCTTGTAAATTCCTCACCACCTGTCCACAACATACCCACTATAACAGAAATCTCGTTGACCATTTTTTTTTATTAATTTCTTATATTTTTCATAGCTTATTTTAACTTGGTTTATATTAAATCGAGTATTTTAGATAATTACTAGTATATAATTATAGATAATAATTACACACGAGGTATATGCATATGTTCTATATATTATTTTATGTCATGAAACATTTTTATTATATATATAATTTATCTCTAAAAGTTTATGAACTAATGGAACCTATTATATGTGTTTATAATAAATATTGTTATTACGTGATTTTGGGATGAAATCTTACTCTTGCAAAATACAAAGAGCTAAATAGTATCGGAGCTAGTCTGGTATAGCCATTTCGATGCCTAAGTCAATAAACGTATTGAAGAGAACGTGAGTAGTAGTTATGGATCATGACAGAGTTCTTACTGTGCTTTTTCTTTTTATTTATAGGCAAATGTCAGGTGTTTAAAGTAGCTATTAATCATTAATTGTAAGATACATGGAGACCTCATAATTAATCACATGTCAAAAATATAGAAGTGATAGGCGGTTATGTAATGGAACTGTATAGGATAATAACCGTTCATACCACTTTTACTAAGTTTAAACCAAACATGAATTTATCTTAGTTGACATATCCCAAGAATTGAGTTACTCGGCTTTTCGTCAATTAAATGGACGAGTGAATTCAAGAGATCAAAACTGACTATTAACATTTGCCCCTTAACTCTCGTGATCGAGAACTTGACTTAAGGGAGTAAACAAGGCTCAAGGTTCTATTGATAAGGTTGGAGTACAAAAAGTTAAATTTCCCAAATGCCAAGTAATGTGGAAAGTTTTTTTATTTTTGTTTAGAATACGACAAATCGTATCTAACCAAAGAGTTGCAACTCTTCAAATTTCTTGCCTGTCCAAAAAACTAAGTGGCAGCATGTACGACATTTGTCACTCTAGCCATAATTACACTACAAAGCTAATAACTATTAGAGTAACAACAACCTTTGAGTCCTTATATCAAAACACATGTCAAAACTTCGAATCACATCATCTAAGTGTCATTCCTATTAAAACCGCGTTAAGGTTACAAAGGGAAATTACTCATATATAAGGAATTTTCAATACTGAAAAAAGATTTCCTTACTTTATTTTCATTTGTATCCCTAAGCTTTCATCTCATCTTCGACTTCAAAATTCTCAAAAGTTTTGTAACTTTTATAATATAGCCAAAATCAAGTATAGTTGGAAACATAATTCATCGACTTGTTCTTTCAGATTCCAAAGTGACTAAGATCGAGACTACTTTTCTCCCCCAAAAATGGAACGAGACAACATGTTCCTCTAGTAGCTCAGTCGATAATGTGGTGAAGCAGTAGGACAAACTTGCTCGTATTAACTGTCTTACAAAAAATGCCTATCCAGATGACAAAGAAGGAAGATTTGTAGCCAAGCATTTGTATAACAACATAGTTTACATCAGTGATTCTCCAGATGAAGTGGCAATTGTTGCTGATAAAGCTCTTGTTTCAAAATACAATGAATACTGGCAAGATCTTCCTAAAGTATGGAATCTACGAAGGCAGAGAGAGGAAGAAAGGGTGTACTTTACAAGAGAGCGCGACTTTTACATTTCTTTGAAGTACCTTAACTTTAGATTGCGCTTCCCATTTTTCGCTTTCATTAAGCAGTTCTTTAACTATTTTTGAGTTGCGCTAAGCATGTTCTCACCAAACATTTATTGGCTTCTTACAGCTTTCGAGATAGTTTGTGAACAGGTCAAGGTTAGGGTTACGCTTCAATTTTTTAGGTTCTTCTTTACGATAAGGAAGCAGCTTGGTGGTTAGTACTTTGAGGCTACTAGGCATGGGTAGAAATTCATGGATGGATTAGAGTCCAAGATCCATAAGTGACACGACAAGTTTATGTCGATTATATTGAATGAAGAATTGGACTTTTGGACCCAATGGATTGAACCCATCTATATGAAAGATATTGAGTTGATGCCAAATGATGCCACCACAACAAAAAAGATTTAAGAAAGAAGAAAAAATAAAATGTTTTTCTGGTACGCCAAGAGAATAATAAGGCAATATGAAAATGAGGGGTCAATCTTCTCTAAAAAAGAAGGTATGCTACTGAGTAATTGTCGTACCAAGTAAAACTACAAGAGGAAGGCTGTTCTCGGGACTTAGGGGAGGAATGATCTAACCTTTGAGCTTTGCTCAGCACAAAACATGTAAGTCTTTAGTTTCTTTGTTTTTATTGTTAATACATTTACCTTTTATTGTAGACATAGGCATAAGCAATGTGGATCCTCCCAAGCTATCAGCCCAAGCAAAGGCTAAAAAATCCAAAGCTAACAAATAAGTAGGCGCTAAGGTAATTGTGACTCAACCGATTGCTTTGAGGAAAGCTACACAAGAGAAAGCGATGAAGCAAGTAGCAATCCTGAAAAAAGGTGTCTCGTCCAGCCAACAAGGGATAAGGGAGTGAAAAGCTTAGGGTCGCTGAGGTAGCATAAGTTGAAGTAACCCCTCTAGCCAAAAGTATTCCTCCATCTGTAGAGCTAAGAGATTATAGTCGAGAAATTGGCATTTGCAATGGAGTTAAAATCACCCATCATGAGGCTGTCGAGGGGTCATCACTTCAAGTGGATATTATGTCGAGTACTAACAAAAGAAATAGGAAGGAGCTTGTTGGCCAACCTTCGTCTAAGAGATGCAAGACATTAGATGAAAGGATAAAGGAAGCCATGAGGAACAAAGCTCTCGGTATCAATAGTATTGAATTCATCCTTAACATTGAGGTTAGCAAGTACTTTATTTCGTGTTTGAGCCACAATATCCTCCATACCAATTCGGCCTTAGGCAATAGGACTAACTCCTTGTATGATGTAAGTATCAATTGAATCCTTTCACTTGTAACACATGTTTTAGTGCTGACATAATCTTATTTGTATGCAAATTAGTAGCCACGTTCTGACAGCTTTGGATGAAGTTGATAAGGAGATGAAAAAGGTAACAAGAAATTTATTATTCTACTGAGTAATCTAGCAAATCTATTATTTTTATTAATGATTTATTGCAGAAAATTGAGAATGCATATAACTCCTCAAGAGCTCAGACTATGGCAGCTGAAAGTACAAGAATAAAGGCTTATATGGAGGCAAAAAAAATCAAGAGGAGCTAGTAGTCAAGAAATTGGCACATTCATTATTGGCCAATGAAGTCTCGAGCCTTAAAGCTAAGTACAAGGAGCAATATAAGGAGGCTAAAGATCAAAAGGAGTAGCTTCATAAGAAAAGAGAAGAATGCTAAGAGTTAGGCTAAACACTCAGCTCAATAAGCAATGAGGAGGACAGTCTTAGGATGCAAATAAAAGAGTTAGAGACCAATAATTCCAAACTATAAAGCCATGTTGCCAAATTAGAAGAGGCAGCAATGAAAGAGCCCTCTTTTAAGGAAGCATTAGAGATCGTGACTCCAAGTCGGTAATATGAGAAATTATTAAGAAAAAAGTTATTAGAGGGGGTTCAAGCAGTGAAAGAAGAAATTTTAAAGTTTTACCCTAAATATGATATTTTGTGCCTGGATTTTGCCGATGTCAATGATAATGTCAGTAGTGACAAAGAAGCTAGCAAAGATATAGGTACTAAGGTCCATATGCAGGGTAATGACAATAGAGTTTACGCCGAGGGTCCTAGTGATGACGATGACTGACTTTCTAAGGAGATCCCCTACATGCACAAAGAGAAATCCACTAGTTCCAAAACCTTCAGTAGTGAGAAAGAAATATGCTCTAGTAATGTCTCCTCTTCCAATTAAGGGAATGCTTCTATACAATCTAAGAACAACTCAAAATCTTAGAGTTGTTGCTATGTTTTATTTTTACAGAGTTGTATTAACAAGGTTCAACCAAGTGGTCAGACAAATATTGTATTAATATTATTCACATTTCCTCATGTGTGATTTAGTACTTATAGTACTTTTTCTTTCACATACTTTGTTTTCCAGTATGTTTTATTTTACACGCCTACTTTTCCCAACATGTTTTATTTCACATGCGATATGTTGGATGCCTTTTTAAAGAAAATGTCATTTATAAGGACTAACACAATCATTATTTGACCTTTTGGCTAAATTATAAAGCTCGCTAACGTTGATAGGTCTAAACTTATTAAATATTAATTCATTCACTTGTACAGTTTGAACGTGATAACAATACATTAATCATGAAATGATTAGGAAGGAAAATAAGTTGGCATTGGAATCTTAAAATAAGCATTCGCATTTGAAACAACAACTAGACTATTGCCTTACAAAAAAAAAAAAAAAGTGGAAATACTTCATAACACCAAAGGGATTAATTAAAATAAAGCTTCAAGTTCTCAGCATTCCATGTACAAGGGATGATTGTTCCATCCAACCTTTCTAGTCGATAGGGCCCCTCACCAACGACTTCCCAAACCCTAACAATATCCTATTAATTTGCACTAAGTTTCCCCTATCTAACTTACGTGCTAATTGCCTCTAATTTCTTGCAAACCAAATCTTCAAGCCGAAAAACCTTTTGTTTCACCTTCTAATTATAATACCTAGCTACCCTATGTTAGTATGATGTAGCTCTCATTCTTGTGACATCTCTTATCTCTTCGATAGTATCCAAATTAGTTGCCAAACCAACCCAATTGGTCATTTCGTTGAAATTTTGCATGCTTAGATTTGGCAGGTCTAGTTCAATCGACAAAATCACTTCCATACCATATGCCGATCTGAAGAGCATTTCCCTTGTTGCAGTGCTATAGGTAGTCCAATATCCCTATAAAACATCCGGTAATTTGTCAGCCCATTTTTCTTTGGCTTGATTAACTTTCCTTTTCAAGTCATGTAAGATGATCTTGTTAATAACTTTCACTTGCCCATTAGTTTGAGAGTAAGCTATAGATGTGTAATTCAGATGGATGTTGTTTTCTTACAAAATGCTCGAAATTTGTCATTATCAAATTGTGGTCTATTATCCATGATTATCATAAATGGGACCTCGAATCTTGATATAATAAAGTTGAAAACAAAAGCCTCAACCTTCTGTTCAGTGATCTTTGCTAATGTCTCGGCCTCTGTCCACTTGGTAAAATAATCCACAATAACAATGACGAATTATTGCTATACCGTAGACTTTGGAAATGATCTAAGTATGTCTAATCCCCCTTAGGCAAAAGGTTAGAGACCGGTTACATAGCATGGTTCAATAGAAGGCACATAACTTGGCACCTTATGCTTTTAGCATTGCAAGCACTGTCGAATAAACATTCTTGCATCATCTTTCATTACCAGCCAATAATAGTTGAGTCGTAGGGCACGGATATAGAAAATTTGTTCTTTCACATGGTTGCTGCATACACCATCGTGTAGCTCAGATAATACTCATTATGTATCTTTCAGAAGGAGGCATTGAAGATAAGATTGAAAAATACTGCATTTGTATAATTGATTATCTATTAGCATATAATTTGTGGCCTAATAAATCAATCTTTGAGCCTCTTTACTATCATCAGGAAGGATGCCATCCTTTAGATAATCCATAATTGGATCCATCCAGGACCTCTCTTTCAAGTAGGGAGCTAGTTTAAAGATCTACTGAATAATTGGTAAACTCTTATGTGAGAGAAACTCAATAAAGAGTTTGTTGATCAAATCGAGGAATGTCATAGTAGCAAGCTTTGACAATTTATCGGTTGCGATGTTCTTGCTCCTTAGTATCTTGTGAATCGAAAGGGATTTAAATTCTTCTGTGAGCGTTTGTATTATCAACAATTACTTACTCATTTCTTCCTCATCCGTTGCATAACTTCCTTTAACTTGATTCACAATAAGTTGTGAATTGGAGAAAAGTTCAACTTTCTTCATACCAACTTCCTTTATCAATCTGAGTCCAACTATTAAGGCTTCATATTCCGCTTCATTGTCGTTGATTGAAAATCTAAATTTCAAGGCATAATTAACCTTAACATTATGGGTCCCTACAGGATAAGACTCACACCACTCCTTTCTCAAAGCAAAGAACTATTGACATAAAGATTCCATATTGGTTTCTTAGCAATTTCTATAATGTCTTCTTCACCTATAAACTCAGCTAGAAAATCCGCTAACACTTGAGTTTTTAATGACGTCTTAAGCTTATATTGTACGTTATAAGCACTTAGCTCCAAGGCATACTTCATCATCCTTCCTAAGAAATCTGACCATTGCAATGCCTGTCGTAAAAGCTAGTCAGTGAGGACTATAATTTGATGAGTCTCAAAATATGGTTTCAACTTCCTTGCTAAGAGAACCATTGCTAACACAAATTTCTATATTTTAGTATATAAATGTTTCGATCCTTGCAGGACATGACTTATGTGATAAATTAGCCGATACTCTTTGCCCTTGATTTAAACCAACATAAAGGAAAGTGTTCGACAACTAACTAACTAGTATAAATATAAATTCTCTCCTAAAATAGTTGTCGAGAGTATGGGTTGTGACGTGAGAAATTCTTTAAACTCACTGAATGCTCTTTCGTACTCATCCTTCCCTTTGAAATCTTTCGAATTCTTTAAAATTTTAAAGAATATTGTACACCTATCCACACTTCTTAATACGAACTTGTTAAGGGTAGCTATTTGCCCAGTTAGCTCTTGAACCTCCTTAACAGTTTATGGAGATTTCATGTTTCTGATCACTTCAATCTTTCTCGGATTTGCTTCAATACTACTCTGAGTGACCATGTACCCTAAAAACTTTCCTGAAGTAGCACTAAAAATGCACTTCTACAGATTCAACTTCATACTGTATCTCCTTAAAGTGCTGAATGTCTTCCCAAGATTAGTGGGATGCCGATTCTTTGTCATACTTTTCACGATCATGTCGTCGACATACACTTCAACGTTTTGAAGGATCTATAGCTTAAACATTTTGGTGACAAGCTACTGATAAGTTGCACCAATGTTTTTTAACTCAAAGAGTGTCACCGTATAGTAGTAGATTACAAAGTTAGTGATGAATGATGTGTGAACCTGTCTTCCTCATTCATTTTAATTTGATTGGAAAACACATCCATGAAAGAAAGTAAAGCATGCCCAGCAATTGAGTCAATCATTTGATCTATTCTTGGCAAGGGAAAGCAATCTTTAGGATAGGCCTTATTGAGATCCATGAAATCTATACACATATACTACTTACCGTTAGACTTTTTGACTAACACATAGTTAGCCAGCCAAGTTATATAAGGCTCTTCCTAAATGAATCTTACCTTTAAGAGTTTATGAACTTCTTCTTTTATGGTTGCTTGCCTCTTAAGGGCAAAATTTCTTTTCCTTTGTTGAATCACCTTAGTGCTTAGATCGATTTGAAGTTTGTATACCACGACATCTCTATAGATACCCAACATATCTGAAGGGAGACCATGCGAATACATCGGCATTATCATGCAGAAAGTCAATTAAACTTTGATGGATATCTGTTAGCAAGGGTTTCCATATCCTTGTCATCTTTTCAGGATCGTCTCCTAACGAAATTTCCTTTATTTCATCTTTAGCATTATCCATGCCAACTGACTTTCCTTCTAGATAAGTTTTGAATTGAAAAATTTCTTCTCGCCTTAACACTTTCATGTACAATGATCTTGCCAACTATTGATTTACATACGCCAACTCTAATAGTAGCAGCAATGGGAAATTTAGCCTTGAGGTGAGTAGTGGAAGGGATGATGCTAAATAAGTGCTGACATGGCCGTCCCATGATCATATTATATGGGGACCAACATTTAACAATAAGAAAGTCCACTTTGTTTTCCGCAATATGCATATCATCTCTAATTTGGATTGGTAAAGATATTACTCCAATCACTCGAACGGGTTGATTGTTGAAGGCATACAAATCATAGCTGTAGGATCTCAACTGTGTCTTGATTTCGGTCTCATCTGATCAAATGCATACTAGAGAATAATGCCTGCTAAACTTTTAGGGTGAACAAGAATTTTCTTGACCTCAAAGTTGACAATTCTAGCACTAATCACGAGTATGTCATCATAGGGCCTTTGAATGCCTTTGAAATCCTCTTTTATGAAGGAAATTGTAATGTCGATTTTGACTTTTTTGCCTTAAATATTACAAACATAATGAATGGCATTGGTTAAGCTCAAAGAGCTTGATTGGCCTATGGCAAAAGGTCTGTTGATAATTGTATTAATTATACCGCTTAGTGCTCTACTAGTGCTTTCTTCTTTTGCATCTTTCTCAACACAAATTGAGCAAGTGACATCCTCTTGCTCTTCCCATCTCCTTTGAGATGGTTGCTCAATATTATTAACATCATGCACGATAAACTTTCTCAAGTATCCTCATTGAATTGCATCCTTAATTGCATTCTTAAGTTGAATGCATTCGTGGGTATTATGAGCCCTATCATGATGGAAATCACAATATTTGTTGCAATTTTACCTAGAAGGATTTCCTCTCATCCTTTTTAGCCGCTACAACACACCTCTATGCCCACGTACCTCCATCAATATGTCTGCAATTGGATGGTTGAGTGGTGTGTAAACTGAGTATGTTCGGATACATGGCCTCTTTTTCTCAGTTTTAGGAGATTGATCATCATTCGTTCCAAGTCAATCTTTTGCACTTCTCTTTTTATCGCCTTTCTTATCTCCTCTATTTTGATCAGCTTCTTAGCGAGCCTTAATGTTGTCTTCTTGTCAAATGTAAGATGTAGCTTTGGCTTTGAACTTGGCAAAAGTTCTCAACTTATTTTTGGTAATAGACCTGAAATAATCTCTATAGGGCTTAACACCATTAATAACTACGTTGAGAGCTACGCTCATATCCATCTCTAAAATCTGAACCATTTCAGCCATAAACCTAGCCAAATAATCTTTAATAGACTCATCTGATCTCTATTTTATCAATTAAGGATAGAAGAATCCTTAATAGGAAGCTTACTTGTAAGGAAATGTTAGAGAAATACTTTTGCGAAATCTTCAAAACACAAAATTGTGTTCGACTTCAGGTGCTTGAACCATATACTTGTCAAATTCTTCAATATTGAGAGAAAAGCTTGGCAGGCCACGACATCGCTCGAGTTGTGCAATTTGGCCAATGTGTTGTAGTACTCAAAGTGATCTTCAAGATCTCTCGTTCCATCATAGGTTTCAAATTATGACAACTTAATGTGTCATAGTATCACCTCATCTTAGATCTCGAGGATGAAAAGGCTTTTCTTAATTTGAAATTGTTTACTCGTCATAGCAAAGCTGCTAACATGCAAGGGTCCATCTTAGTGCACCTACTGTAGTTGCTTCCTCTTGTCATTTTTCTTGAGCGTAGTGGTCGAAGGTCCTACTGTAACTTCTACTTGCTTTTTCGCTAATTTGGGAGAATAGATCGAGTCATCACTATTCTCAGCATTGTGATCACCGTATTCTTTGTTTTGACTCAAGAGATTAAGGATCTCTTCATGTTTTTTGCTCAAATCTTAGTTTTCTTTAGCCAAGTTGAGGCAAAGTTACTCTAGCTTAGCCAAACATTGTTTGTTAGTGTGCTTACTTCACCTTTCATGGTGGTCAAATGAAGTACTAACACTTACACTTTTAGTTAATCTAGTTTTTGCCATGTAGGTATGTAATAAAAAATAGATGGTGTCAAATGTTGTTATGTGATTTTGGGATGAAATCTTATTCCTGCAAAGCATAAAGAGCTAAACGGTATTGGGGCTAATTCGGTATAGTTACTCTAATGCCTAAGTCAGTAAACGCATTGAAGAGAAGATGAGTAGTAGTTATGGATTATGAAAGAGTTCTTACAATACTCTTTCTCTGTATTTATAGGCGAATGTCAAGTGTCTGAAGTATCAATTAATTATTGATCATAAGACACGTGGAGACCTCATAATTAAGCACATGTCAAAAATATAGGAGTGATGAGCGGTTATATAATGGAATTGTACAAGACGATAACCATTCGTGTTACTTTTACTAAGTTTAAATCAAACATGAATCTGTCTTAGTTTGTTTATGTCGAGAACTGAGTTACTCAGCTTTTCATCAGTCGAATAGTTAAGTGAATTCAAGGAATGAAATTTGACTATTAACAAATACTATGTATATAGTTAAATTACACTATTTTAGCTATATTATTTTTATTTTATTATATTTCTAACATTCGAGTCTATGGGGTGTTTTGGACTAATATTTTAAGTCTACTTATAAATTTTTAGGTTGTTTAGATTAATTTTATTAATACCTTAAATTATTCACTTGTACAGCTACATAAAATTACAAAACTCACATTAAATAAAGTAATAAAAAATAAAAATTATTGAAATTTTTTTTAAAAAAAATAAAAAATTACAAAAAAATTGATAAATCATAAAATTTTCTTTTAACCACCCAGTTTTCGAGTAGCTAAAAGTAACACTTCTTAAGTGTTGTTCAATCTAATGGCAACCATAGATAACTGCCTACTACTCTTAAAGGTTGGGTAACCACTTACAACCAAAATCAAATAAAAGAAATGAATTTAAAACTTGATTGAGTTTCATTCTTTATGGTGTTTCATTCTTACTACTAGGTTTTTGGACATAGATTAAGGGGTTCTTCAATCAATAAAGCTTAACAAGCTTGTATAAGTAATACACATAAGCTAAGAAACATGCTAAAGGTTATTGTAGCATGATTACTCCTATGCTCAAGTTAATCTAGAGAGAACATTATACGAGTTTTCAAGAGAAGAGCTTAGAGTTTTCATTTATTTCCCCAGGACTTCCCTTTAACTATAATCATTTGGGAGCTTAAATAAGGAGGATAGAAGTGTTGTGATTTGTAGCTTCCTACCAATTGAGCCTTTTGCATGTGTTGGCTTCCTTAGTAGCATATCTTTGCAAAATCAGGTGGTTAAGCGACTTCCCTTTATGTAAGCCAACTATTTCCTTTTATCTTCTTCAAAAGGGGGCTAGTCGTAGGAGTTTGAGGGTCATCTTGAAAATAAGCTGTCAACAACTCCTTTCTTTTTTTTTTTTCCTTCTTAAAACATTTTCATCGTACGTGTTTACCTATCACATTCTAAAGGTTGCACGACCTCCTAGGATGGTGAATTGTCACTTATAGCTGCTAATGGGCTAAACAACCCCTTTTTTTTTTTTTGTAATAAGTCACAATCTACTATTAAAAGTAGTCATTTTTTCGACCACCCTAAGGCTAAGGAGTGACCAATAGCCACTTATGGGGGTCGAGATGGTCGATTTTTTTTTTTAAATTTGTCTTTCCTTTTTTTCTTTTTACAATTTATTTTTTTCTTTTTTTTTATTCTCTTATTATCATAGTTACTTTTTAATATTTTATTATATTATTTATTTTTAAAAAGTATGTCTATGTGTCATTCCTTAATAGAAAAACCAATGATGTTAAGAAAAAGATATGCTTGCAAAAGTTTATAAGATGTTGGGGATTAAAATAGAAAACAAATAAATAAACATTAGGATTAAAATAGAAAAAATAGTGAAATTTTAAGGAACAAAAATACAATTTCCCTAATACAATCTTATTAAATATTCATAAGACTTGTAATTCAATATAATTAGACATAAAAAGGTTAAGTTATCACATCATTTAAACATTTGAAATAGGAAAATTCATAAAATGAATTGATTATAAATTATATAGTATATATTATATGTAAGTAATTCTACATTTTTTTTTTTATGATCGATCATAAATTATGTAACACATAACATCTAAACAATAATTATAAATTCATCATAAATTATATAACACGTAGCAAATGATGGACACCGCATATATAAATCTCTCTTCACATCAAACCACGGTCGACCAAACAACGTTCTTCCTATTTTTGTTGGTTCGAAACTCCAACTAATATTTATCTTTACACGTCATCATCGGACCCACACAAGACCGTTCCCCATGGACACGCGTCATAATCTCCATCATCATCGTTTTCCGTTACTCTAAATCTGTGTTCACCTTATTCTAAACCTCTTCTAGTTCTATTACTTTTATGAAAACGAAGTTTTATAAGAGAGAGACTGAAGAGAGTGGGTGGGAGAGCGAGGGAGGGAGGGAAAGAGAGAGTGAGACAGAGAAAACTATAGAAAAAGAGAGAGCGGGAGTGACAACTGACAAAAATCTAGAGGGTTTAGTCTTTGTATGATCCGTTGAATATCAACCGTTAGATTTCGCCGCATCCACTGATCTCAGCCGCACATCCCCTCTCTCTCTCTCTCTCTCTCTCTCTCTCTCTCTCTCTCCTGATTACTGATGATTCAGTTTTCCGGTGAGTTCAATCGGTTTTGAAACGTATTTATATAAGAAAAGTGAAAATCTGTATTGCGATTCGTGTTTCGACACGCTTAATTGCTGTTTCTGAGTAAAAAAATTTGAACTTTGATATGTTTCACATAATAAAATGACATTGAATTTCACTTTTTGATTGGTTTTTCGATCTTGATGCACTTAGGCTTCAGCAATGTTTTCCATATATACAGCTATTTTGTTCCTCTGATTAGCCCAAAGTGTGATTGCTTTTCTAAAAACTGCTTAAATTTTGTATTTATCTATCCAGACGCGGTTAAAGCGCTGCAGAACGTCACTAAAGGCTATATTTTAGTAGCGGGTTGTGGTTTTAAATGCATTTATAATGACTTTTGGAAATTAGTCACGGTTTTAGAGTTTTTGAGTGATCACACATCTGAAATAGCTGATTCGTTTAGTTAATTTCATGTTTCTTGTGAGTTGATAGTATGATTACTTTGTGTCATGATCTTGCATTAATTTCTCAAAGTACTATATTCTAGGAATTTCAAACTGTAGCTTTTAAAATGACATCATAATAGCCTCTTCGTTAGAATTAGTTTAGTATAAATGTTGTAATTTTTCAATAACATGCGATCATACTCTCAGCATTTACCTCCATATCACAGTTAAAGCACCACCATCATTACCAAAGATCTTTTTTTTTTTTTTGGCAGTGGATTGGGGATGTAAATGCATTTCTAGTGGCTTCTGGAATTAAAAATATGTTTTTAGAGATTTTAAGTAACCACACATCAGAAGTAGTTACAACTCATTTTTATGGTCGTGGCCCTCCATTACTTCCCACATAGAGAGAGAGAGAATTTGTATATTTTTGAGTTCTGAAGATGATTTCATTTTGTTCAGCATTATTTTCTTAAAGTACTGATCTGGTAAAAATTTTGATGTTATGTTTCATGTGATTTCGAGATAAATGTATCTATTTGATTTTTAATGCTGATATTACAGGATGGTTGATTTTGGATAAGTGGAGGTATTGGTGATGGTTTCTTTGATTGTATATGCTTATGGAGCCAGAGTAGAGGTAGCAGCTGTAGAGGCAACGTGTAGGTAAGAATTTTATTGCTGAAGTTTCAGCATCGACCTGTTTGTTTTTTCCCCCTGTGTTTTATTCTTGAGATCTACGTTTCTTTCCTCATGATGGATCTTAAGTACAAGTTTTGAATGTAGTCATCAAAGATAATACCTGGTTTCCTGCTTGTTTGCAAAAATCTCTACTTGTGCTCATTAAGGGAAATTTGAAGAATATATCGTTTTTCTTGTGAGGTCTATGATAGCAATGCTTGAGTGAGATCTTGCTGCATTTGCTCCTATTTTTATGTTAGTAACTCATTCGTGGGGTCTTTTCTTAAGATAGCAGGTTGTTCTTGGTGAGTTCTCCAATGTAGCATATTCCTTAGGTTCGTTCTCTCCTTCATTACTATCTTGGATCAGATTTGAGATACAAAGAAAGCAGATTAATCTGTGTGCTGGGTTGCTATGATCTTTTACACCATAGTTTCCTTATTGCTGGCATGTGAAAAAGGTGCCTGCTTCAGAGAGAAGCTCTCTGCTTTTGCCTGTTCTGCGGCGTTCCTTGGAGTGATCTACCACTCCTCTTCTTTCAATGTCTCCTGATCTTGATATGTCTGTACATAACAATACAGCTACTGCTGCTTTTAGAGGACATTTGAGCAATGAGTATTGTGGGAATAGTAGAATGGATGGAAAGCCCCCCACCAGAAGGCGTGTATTTGTTCAAACTGAAACAGGTTGTGTCATGGGCATGGAGTTGGACAGGAGTGACAATGCTCATACTGTAAAGAGGAGGCTGCAGATTGCTCTCCATGTTCCAACTGAAGAATGTTCGCTGGTATATGGAGATATGGTATTAAAGAATGATCTGAGTACCGTTAGAAATGATTCTCCACTTTTGCTGGCCAGGAACCATATGCATCGTAGCTCATCAACTCCATGCCTCTCACCAACTGGAAAAGACCTTCAACTCAGAGATTGGAGTGGTCCAATAGAAGTATTGGGATGTTCAAGTCCCTCAGATAGAGCCAAGCAATTGATCAGGGACATCATGAAGGCAATGAAGAAAGGCATTGATCCAGTCCCTGTTCACAGTGGACTCGGTGGTGCGTATTATTTCAGGAACTCTAATGGAGAAAATGTTGCTATAGTGAAGCCAACTGACGAGGAACCTTATGCACCTAACAACCCCAAAGGTTTTGTTGGAAAAGCCCTTGGTCAACCTGGCTTAAAGCGTTCTGTGCGAGTTGGCGAGACTGGCTTCAGAGAAGTGGCAGCATACCTTCTTGACCACGATCATTTCGCCAACGTACCCCTTACAGCCCTGGTGAAAGTGACACACTCCATCTTCAACATCAATGATGGAGTAAACTGTAAAAAGCAGCAAATTCCCAAACAAGTTAGCAAGATTGCTTCCCTACAGCAGTTCATTCCTCATGATTTTGATGCTTGTGATCATGGGACTTCAAGCTTTCCTGTCTCTTCTGTACACCGGATTGGGATACTGGATATTCGAATTTTAAACACTGACCGGCATGCTGGAAACCTTCTGGTTAGAAAGCTTGATGGAGTTGAGAGTTTTGGTCTGGTGGAACTTATTCCTATTGATCATGGTCTCTGTCTACCGGAGAGCTTGGAAGATCCATACTTTGAGTGGATACACTGGCCACAGGCATCAATTCCTTTTTCTGAAGAAGAACTCAAGTATATAGCTGATCTTGATCCAGCTCGGGATTCAGAGATGCTAAGGGTTGAACTTCCCATGATCCGAGAGGCTTGCCTCCGTGTTTTGATGATTTGCACAATTTTTTTGAAGGAAGCTGCAGCCTTCGGGCTGTGTCTTGCTGAAATTGGTGAGATGATGAGCAGAGAGTTTCATGGCCATGAGGAGAAGCCTAGTGAGCTTGAGTTCATATGCATTGAGGCCAGAAGGTTACTGGATGAGAGGGAACTGGAATCACGAGAGGTTAAAGTTGATGATGATCAGCAGTTTCAGTTAGACATTGACTGTGATGCTGAAGACTTTGATTGGACTTCTAGCATAGGAGAAAACTTATCAACCAGAAGCTTCTGGTCTAGTACAAAGAGTTATCAAGGAAAAAATCCTTTGTCAAAATTGGAAGAGAGTCCAGAAGAGAATGATGAGGAGGAGTCTGAAAATGAAGAGAGTGAAATGAAAGCAACCGAAGGCAATTGTGCTGGATTAGCAGGCGTTCAATCTCCATCTGTTTCTATGTTGTCCATGTCACTGAAGAATTCGAGAATCGGTGAGAAAAGCTGGCAACATGAAGGTTCATTGCAGAGGATTGGTTATTTAGCTGGTACTTCTTCAGGAAATAGGAGTGTCACTGAGCAGCTCCCTACCAGTACCAGTTTTGTTAGGTTGGCTGATATGGATGAAGATGACTGGGGTCAGTTCTTGGACAACTTTCAGAAGCTTCTTCATCCTGCTTTTGCTGACCGGAAAACCATAAGTGCTGGACAAAAGCAAAGACACAGGCTTGGAACTTCCTGCCAATTCTGACAAAAGTGATGAATATTTGGAAAAATCACTTTTCCAGAATTGTGTAGCTTATGCTGTCGATGAGGAAATTTGAGGCATCTTTCAGTATGAAGACAGAGCAATGCTCTCCCCTTGAGTATTGTCAGCTAGCCTTACGTGTGAGCCTGACAAACATTCCCTTGGCCGTCGACGGAGGCGAGAATAGCAATATCTCTGTATGCTTTTCTATTTTTCCTTTTACTGTTGCTGTTTTGTAGCCAATAAGATAAGCAATGAGAAAGCTTGTTTTCTCCTTGTAAATATTCTTTGTCGGAATGCAGTTTGAGTATCAGTTTGTGGTATCAAGTTTTGCCAAGTTCTTTTTAGTCTTCATTTCCTATCGATGGAAAAGGTTATGTCAGCATTATCGCCATAAATAAGATCGCTTGGCATGGTGATTCCTTTGTTTTAGAGTGTCAGCATGATGCATCTTTTAGCGAGAATAAAGATTTAACCTGCATACAACTGGATGGAAGTATTGACTGTCTTCATCTTCATGCTGCGTCATTATACAACTCTTTAACGTTTACACTATGACTGTTAGAGATACTCTCGAAACGATATTTCAGTGGGTGTTATGCTGCATTACATGCATATATATTAATGGTAAATTGTGAATTCATTTGGGAAAAGCTAAATGAAAGTGCATCAATCTCATGCATGCATCTTCTTGTTCTGAAACTGAAAAACGGTTCAAGTACATACAAGATTAAAGAATATACAGTGGACATTTTTTTGCTACCACTCGTATGCACATTTGTCTTTTAAGTCAAGCAAGCTGTAAAATCATAAACAGGGATAAACTGATATGTCAACACCACTCACATGTGGTGTGTTATATATATAGTGTGATATTCCTTTTCTTCGGAAATAGGTGAAATTTTCATATGAAGAGCCTGAATTATGCATGGGTGGGTGGATTTCAATACTAAGAAAGTGTTAAAAAAGGATGATAAATGAATACGAAAAGCCTAACTGAAGGAGAATATGAGACTAATTAAGAAAGGCAAGATTCAAAATAAATAAATTCCAATACTATGATTTCCCTCTTAACAGGTTTTTTTGTTATTATTACCAAAGCTCCCGATATTCTTTGAAGACTGCATTTTTAGCATATTAAAAACTTCTTGTCTGTCCTTTATATGAAGCTTCCTTGCTTCTATTGTTCGCCTGTTTTGTCCGATATGTATCCCCCACAGTCCCCACTTGAACTCAATAAGATGGATCGTTTTTATATATGTAATTGAAGAGAAATGTGCTTGAGTACATGATGTAGTATGGGGCCTATGGACTCGTACATATCTATATAAAGCTTGCCCCTGAAGCATGTGGGCACTCGATCTGTCCCAAGTCTTAAGAAACGTACTTCATTAATCCTTGTTCTTACGTTTTATTATTCAGATACAATAATGGACTCGCATGAATGCTTTGTGGTTTTTTATCGAATTAAGACTGACCTACCATAAACCTTTTAATTAATTATATATTTACATATATAGGGATGGAATAGGATCAATTTTGCCTCATCTCTCATAGAAACTAATACATTTGTTCGGCCAAAACAAATTCATGTCGCCAATTTTGTAAATCTTCTCATATACTTTTAATTGAATTAATTGAGTTTCCATAAAATGGATGACAAGGAGTTGGGTTGTTCTAAAATAAAAGAAGATAATTCCTGCCATGATTTGAAAAGTGTGCAACTATATGCCTTAAAATCCATAAATAATATATTGTCCAAAAATTTATACAAACGTAAATTTGCAGCAAACAAAGTCGTAAGCTGTCGAGGATTGTAAAGGAATATCCCATCCTTAAAAATAGCTTATCTTTGTCTTTGTAAAACTATTCCCGCCCTCCATCCTATTTTTAAAATCTGAATTATTAAACTAATTATGAATTCAACAGTTAAGATTTTAAAAAATTTAAATAAATAGTGGAATATAAGATTGAATCAATCCTGTTAAAATATAAGACAGAATTGTAAAAACTTCCTTAAGTTAAACCTTAGTCTTTCCAAGGTTCTTTGTTGATCTTGGTCCAAACCCTTCATCAGATTAGATTTTATTGCAATTATCGCTGAGGAATAATGTTTGTATAGCAATAGACCCAACTTTTGCCTCTTAGGATGGCACGTCCAAGATGCCGAGGCTTCACCAACTGGTAATTCCATTTAAATTTAATCGTACGAGTCATATGCAGTGGTCCCAACTTATGACCCACAATGAATTGAGTTCTTCATATGCTCTTAAAGTATCTCATGACTTTCAAACAAGAAAAAAAAAGTATCTCATGACATTTGTCTCCTTCATTTTTCTTTTTCTTTTTCTTTTTCTTTTTTTTTTTTATGTGCAATTTGACGCTTAATATGATCACCCCGTGTTTTACACTTTTGAGTTAGGCTTTTTATTTTCATGTGGCTAAAGCTATTGAGTTTGATAGCGTGTGTAGCTAACAACTCATAGTAATCATTAAGAAGTCATCATCACTTTTCAAGTACATAGTAAATACTCTATTGTCGCAATATGATTGAGATATTTACTTATGAATAATCGAATTATATATATATATATATATATAACTATAGACGTATGCGTGCATGGGGAAAAAAAATTAACCAATGGATTTTGAATGGATATGCACCCATCCATTGATGTATGCACTAAATATTTAGTCAATTTCTTTTATACGCGAGATCGATCTGTCCAAAAATAAATTGTTAATGGATAATGTGAGGCTCATAAAAATTAATAGTAAGTTTGTAATTGAATGGTTTGAAGTCTGTATATAAAATTTAGATTGATCACAAAAGTTGTTTAAATGAGCTCGAATTTTATGATAAAACAAGAAAAATTAGTAGAAGTAGCCCTAAGAGTTTAGATTTTAAAAAATAAAATAATACATTTATAGAAAATAAGTATATTATTTGTTATTTATCATAAATATGTGAAATGAGTTCTAATAATTAACGAATTATTAAAGATAAATTATATGGATACTAAAAATTATAAAATGATATAAATAATATTTAGGAGTGTTTATCTAGATTAAATACATTTTACATGTTCAAAAAATATGCTCGTAATTACCTAAAATACCTAAATTATATTACAATACATTAAGATAATTAAAGAAAAATTAATGAAAATAGGGAAAGATTATGTGGCAATAGAAGAAATGCTAGCAAAGACATAATAGGCTAAGGAATATGTTTAAGAGTAGATTAGAACACTTAGGTATGATTAAAGTAAAGAAACTATGACACTTGGAGAGGAAAGCAATTGGCTAACTAACTAACTTTTTCAATAAATTCTCACACCCACTTTTAGAAGTTATGATAGAAATCAAGGACTGATCACACGATCCCAAGCGCATGGCCTTATTTCCTTGATGCAGTGAACTGTTAAGAAGGGCCTAACCCTAGGAGAGGGACTGTTCCTCCGAGCAGACCTAGCATAACCCTTGAACTCCTCTAAACTGTTCATTATCTTGTACTTTAGAAGAGGAAGATCCAAAGACTACTGAGTTGAAAAGTGCTCCAACTCAAGCTGCCCCATTACCGAGCCAACCTACCGAACTCGACTTACCTTTTACCAAGCCTAAGTTATTAGATCCCCAATTACCAAGTTAGTGTTTCCAAGCTGTGAACTTATAGAGCTATCAACTCAGGCCAACTTAATTGACTTAGCTTTGCTTTGTATCCAGTACTGGTTTAGACCTCCGGAATGAGAAGTAGACATGTGTATTACTTTCTGACATCCATACTGTTCTCTACAAGGATATTCCCTTTATACTTGATTATGAATTTACCCCTTATATATTATCTGTCTTTCTTTTCAAGCAAGAATATTTTTATCATCTCTAGTAACTTAGGACTTACTCTAATTGGTTCATATAAATATCTATAATATGCAAAAGCTGCAACAATCGATCAAGAATATTCATATTGAACTTTCCTCTTTTTTTAGCTAAGTATTCCCTTACTTGGTTTCTCTCACTTTAATCAATCCATTTAGTAAGGATTGTAGCAAGTAACCCACTTGACTTGGACTATTGTATCATATCTAGCAAGTTAGTTGGTCTATGTGTAGCCATACGGTGCATCATATCTGTGGAGTTAGTGTATTGGATTGCTAAACCATCGACTACCATTTACACTTTGGACTATCTCAAGGGTTATATCTACTCCCTTCGTTCATATGATATCAATAGCTATGTGTCACCCTTCATAGCGACCCATATCATCTTGAGATTACGTTCAAGTAAGTTTTGGTTTTGGATTTTGTTGTTTTAGTGTGCACGTTTGTGTTGAAGAAGCCATGCATCGTTATAGTAAGTGCTAAGGAAGCATTCTACATTGGAGAAGTGCCCTGTTTTCCCTTGTTTTATGTTTACAAAATAAGGTGTGTGTATTCATTTGGTTTATCATTGTATTGGTTGTTATTGTAGTAGTTGTTAGAGTGTAAGTGTTATGGTAATTGTTTGAAGTGAGGTTCAACTATTAATATATTAAAGTAATCGATAATGTCAGATTCTAATGTTTAAGAAACCTTAGGTAACCAAAAGAGTGGTGCACAAAATGGCCATGGTCAACAAGGGAGTTTCACATTCCAATCTACAGATGAACAATTAGACAGGCTTGTCGACCTAGTGACTAGCCTAGTGATTGCCATAAATGAGGATAGGTAGTGAGCCAAAAATGACCTATATTGAAGCTGAGCACATGAACTACTTGAGAGAGACAATGATTGACCTGGTCAAGCCAATTTCCTAGTTCAAACACCCAAAGCTGGAGGGGTGGATAGAGCTGTTCAATGAAGACTTGCATTGGAAGAGATAGAAGAAGAAGGTAATAAGACAGGTGACAAGGAAGAGGAGTACTATGAACATGAAGAGAAGAACATTTGAGCTCATAGAGTAGAAGCATTGAGATTGTAGATTCTAAGTTTTACTAGTAGTGGTAATGCTAGGGATTATCTTGATTGGGTAAATAAGATAGAAAAGCAATTCAAGTATCATGAAGTCCCTAATAACTCTAAAGTGAGACTTGCTATCTCATAATTCTTAAAGTATGCCGCCTTATAGTGGAAAAATCTATAAGCCACATGAAGGAAGGATGGAGAGAGAGAAATCAGAGACTTGGAAGAAATGTGTCATACCCCGAACGCCGTTAAGTCGTAACAGTTTGTTGTGTATATCAATTTTATGTTAGAAACTATCCACTCAATCACTAACATAACCTTGATATACACAAAAGACAAACTGCTTTGAAGTATTAACAGTTCCACATATATACTAGCATTTATATTTATACTAAACTTATATTTATAATAAGGTCAAGTACAAAGTATTTATAAAAGTATATAAGTATGCAATACGATTCAAAAATAGTAATTCAACTAGATCGCCTAAATGATCTAGCTAATCCCACAAAAAACAAAATGCTCCAAAAACATAATCCTCATCGATTCTGCCTTACTCAAGCCCAAATGCATCCATTTTGCATACTTAGAGGTAATTGTCATGTGGCATGATTACCTGAATCTTGCAAGCAAATCTATAAGGAAGTGAGCAAACCACAGCTCAATAAAGGGTAAGTGGGAAAAAGCATATATGAGCAGAATACTATAACTAAGTTATCAAGTAATTATTGCGTGCAATGCTTGAACAAGCAATATGTCATTCGTACGATATTATTCGTTCCATCGCAAGGTTAGAGAAATTTCACTCTCTCTAACCTAGGTTGAGGAGTTGCGATGTGATAGCCACAATAGCAATCATAAAGGCCACGAGGCCCTCTTATGGTTAATTTCAAGCTTATGCAATAGAGGCTCCCGCTCTGCCTGCAATTACCTTCAACCCAATGCCCCTAATCGTATTGCGACCTCCTGTCATGTCACTTAATTGAACTAAGGATAAGGAAAAGGCAAATCACTACAACCTCATTAAAGGCATCGGGATTTAGCTAAAGAAACCTAGCCATCCCCTAATGAGATATGGTGCATGTCCATTTATAGTTTTAGTTCAAGTTTCAATTAGTCTAGTTAAGGGTGATTGACCAATTCGTAGCACAACAAACAAAGTCAAACAACATAAAGTAACATGTAGTTCAATTACTAACCAGCATTTCAATAACTAAGTATAGACGTAGCATGTGCACAAACCACTACTTACAATCACAAGTGAGCATATAACCCAGTCTCCACAAATCCCACTTATTTGTTCAGAAGCTCACCCCATAAGTGTGGAATGTTAGTGTTTTACTCACTTAGAAATTTTATATATACCAAAGCTCATATTCATTTTTTGTAAGATTTATAAAAACATTAGGATTTTATCTAGTACTTAGTTAAGATATTATTTATCCAACTATTCAGTAGAGTGGTGTATATATGTATGTATGTATGTATATATATATATATATATATACCTACACATTATATATATATGCATATATACTTTAAGTATTATGTTTTATTATATAGTCCACATTAACTTATCTAATGTTACTTAATTGTAATAAGGCTGGTATCGTTAAGTTTGTCCGAACTAGACGATACGAGTTATAGGTTTTATTCAAAAGATAATTTTTAAAGGATATTTCCAATCTTAGTATATAGGTAAAGCTATATAGTAAGTAATATCACATTGTTATCATATTATATAAATAAAATATATTGTTACATAATTTTGCAATAAAATATGATAAATCATATATTATTGAATCCTAGCATGTATATATTATAACCCAATACAAATAATATCGTGAAATATATAACAAAAAAATAAGTACACCTATCTAATTAGGGTATGTTTTCATTGTATTTTAATCAAATAATTGACATATTTTAATATATTATTACTAAATACATGTCCTAATTACTAATTTAAGCTATTTAACTAGGAAAATTCATAATAAATAGCTAAGATCACCAAATAATTCCACCAAAATTTCTATAGACTCAAAAAAATTTATGGAATTCAACTACTAATTGGTTTCATGCTATCGGGTTTATTGTCTATATACATAAAATTACAATTTTGCCCCTAAATCACAGTTAATTAGGCAAATAATATAATTTTTACACCAAATTAATGCCAACCTATCTTGACATCATTACGAACATTCAGAAGTTATTAGATTCTAATTTTATCAATTATTTTACCTAAAATCAATTTAATTTACAAATTACCCTATTTTTATCCATTTTTAAGGCCTAAAAATTGCAATAAATACTAAATATATATAATCAAAATCGAGCTACATAGAAATAAACTACATGTAATATATATTCTATGGAAAAAATTTGAGCTTGAAACAATATAATTTAGTACATTTATTTTAAACATTAAAATTTGAGTGAATAGTACATTTATTAAGTAAGTATATAAAATATTTATAATTTTGAAAAAATAAAATTACAACACAAAAGTATGCCTAAATTAACCCAAGAATTATTTTTTTATATATAATTTTCTAGAATTATTTAATATTTTCAGAAAATACATAAAAAACAAGGTAAGAATTTGACTTATCATTCACTGAAGCTACAGTAGCCAATGGTTGGTAAGAGTGTATCAATAGAGTCAGGTAGTGAGTGGATTAGTGGTGGCTGATAGGGTTCATTGTCAAGTGGTTGGTTGGGTTAGGAACTAAGAGAGTGCAATTTTCTCCCTTGTTTTTTCTATTTTTTTCCTAATTTCTTCTAATTTTTCATAAAATGTCCTAAATATCTAAAGTGTTCAATTTGATCCTAGGAGTCCTAATTATAGTAGTTTAGGTCAGTTGTAAATTTTTCTTAACTATTAAGTAATTATTTTTTATTTATTTAGTTATTATTTTAAGAAAATTACAAGTAGGAGGTATCTTTTTTTTTATTTTTGTTTATTTGCTTTTGATGCAGCTATTGATTCTTTTTAAGTCGCTCCATGTCATTTTCTAGTAAATCCACATTTTCATATTTTTTTAATATTTTTTAGATGATATTTTAAGGTATTTTGGTATTTTATGTTAATATTTAGTAATTTTGTTAATATACGAGTATATAGCATATATATATATATTATACGTAATGAGTATATATATATATATATATATATATATATAATCATGTTTTTAGCATGTCTTTTATTTTTAAGACATTATTCATATTTAATTTTGCAAATTTATCACTTATTATGTATAATTATATAATTTTGAGTTAATTTACGGGTATATTTATTACATATACCGAGTATATTCATAAAAATACACCTATATTCATATAATATATTATACGTTATCATTCCTTTTTATAGCTTAAATAACCTACTTTAAATCATTTTTGCGTTTTAGACTCAGTTTTAGATATTTTAATGAGTTTTACGCTATTTTGAATTATTAGATATCTCTCATAAATTTTAATAATAACAAAAAGAGAATGATACTAATGAACTAACAAGCGTGCAGGTATTAAGCTAGTATTTTAGAAAGCTTAAAATTATAGATAGAGTTGCATTCATAAATTTATTCAGAAGGTTTAAATTATTTGAAAAAGAGATAAGTCTAAAAAAGAATGTTTTAGAAGCTTTTATGAAAAGAGTTGGTACAAGTAATTCAGAAAATAATTCAAAGACTTTGAAAAATAGTAAATTGATACTCTTCAAAAGATTATTCCGGTAGTTAATCTGGAAAAGTAACGTTGAAAATTAACACATATCATATTCGAAGCAAACAAGACTTAGCTTCTCTAGATTAGGTGTATTAGGAAAATATATTTAATTTCATTTCACTTAAGTTAGAATTAAAATCTATGAGGATTATTTTTTTAGGTGAATTATCTTTGGATAAATCATAAGAAAATATCTAACATTGAATAAGGATAAAATTAATTTTGGATTTTGTGAGATTTCAATTTCAAATCTCAAGCTTATTTAGGATTTATTGATTAAAGTATATTTGATCAAGATAAGGATAAGGTCAGGTTTAAATTTCGAACTCCAAGTTTTTCTCAAAATATTTATGGATTATTTTTTAACATTTAAAAAGGATGAACATAAAGTAAAAATAATATTCGACAAATTTAGCTATTAGAAGACTCTAGTATAAAAGGAAAAACAATTCAAAATGTCGAGGACAATGTTGAGAAGGAAAATACATATATTTTATACTCTAATCGTAAACATTCTCTATTGTCTGAAAGAGTACAAAACGTTTCTCAGATATATTTTTAGAGAGTTGAACCGAAGCTGATCATTCATCAATCTTCGTTTTTGTTTTCGTGTGAAACTTTTTGAGACTTATGCTATTTTTCTCACTTATAATATGTAAACTTTATGTATTATTTAAGTGTTGAGAGAAGTTTGATTATACTTTGTAAATCTGTAATTAGCCTAGATTATAGAGAGGTTAAATTGGCAGAGTAAAGTGTTGTGAAGCTTTTGTGTGGAAAATTCTTGTAAACTTCTCATGATTTGTTTAATTTAGTAGATTAAGTGGAACAATATCAGTAAAGTAGACTGGGTCCCCGACAGTGAAGTTAGAAGAGAGCAGTAAGCAAAAGGATGAAACTCTATAAATCCAGACTCTAATATTCTCCTCCTTATCTCTTTTAATTTGCATTATTCAATTGTGTTATTTGTGTTGAATAATTAGAGCACTACTATTAACCAATTCAAGTTATTAAGAGGGGTAATTTTATTTACATCAAAAGTTTCAAAATTTTTTAAAGATATTAATTCACCTCTACTCTTGATATCTTATACAGGACCAACATGAATACTTGTATTTCTAAGACTAAAATCAGGTTTTTAGGATATTATTTTTAAAATCTAACTTTGCTATATTACTTTAACTAGCTTTTCTAACTTAGTCATAAAGTTTAGACTTCATCAAATAAGTTTTCCTTAAAGGCCCTAAATCCGGGTACGATCGCCCTTATAGTGATTTTAGGGCCTTACAAAGTGAAATGAGTGATGAAGAGAAAGTTCTTTCCAAGCTACTATTTATAGGATACCTTCCAAAGGTTGCAAGAGCTAAGGCAAAGAGGATCAAATGTTGATGCCTATGTAAAGGAGTTTCAAATATTAATGATTTGTTGTAAAGATGTTGAACTAGAAGATATGATTATCTCTAGGTTTATTAGTGGATTAAAGTATGAGATTAGAGATATCTTGGAAATAAGGGACGTCAGGTCATTACATGAGGATATCTGAGCTACTCAAAGAATTAAATGATGTTGAATGAGTAGATTTTAGGCACTAATGAGTCGAACTACCCCTAGTTGACTTGTTCCAAGTAGACCTATGCAATTTGAATCCAGTAAGGTCAGTAATGTCCAACTATTTCCATCTATTAGAGCTAAGGAGAAGGAGCCCTCGAGGAAGTTTGTGAAAGGGCAGAGCTTATGAAGGAAGACTAGTGAGATTAATTGCTTTAAGTGCTAAGGATTTAGTCACGTAGTAGTATAATGTTTGAACAGACGAATGATGGTGATAAAGGGTGAAATGCTAACCGTTGAGGTTGTAATATTGACAAGGAGGTTGAAGAATTGAACGAATTCGAACAAGCTAATCAATACAAGAGGAGGAGAGTATCTACAGTAAAGAGGGTAACTTTATACCCATAACTATGGTACTGAGATGAGTAATGAGTGTAAGTCTTATGCTTAAGGATGAAAAACACAAGAACTCATTCCACATTTGAAACATGGTTAATGAGATGTTGTGTACTCTTATAGTTAACAGTGGAAGCTACACCAACATGGTATCTGCTTTTAAGGTCCAACAGCTGAAGTTACTGACCAAACCCTACCTTAAGCCTTACAAACTGCACTAGCTTAGTGACAAAGGAGCCTTACAATTGACTAAGCAAGTTGCCATGTCGATCTGTATTAGAAACTACTAAGACGAAGTGCTCTATGATGTGTTACCTATGAAATGTATCTCATATTCTTCTTAGAAATATGTGGATGTTTGATCAGAAGGTGATTTACGATGGAAGGAAGAACACATGTTCATTGGAGAATGTGGATTGGAAGGTAAAGTTGAGCCCAATGACTATCGAGCAAGTTAAAAATATGTAAGCTCAACTTAGCTAAGTTTTGAAGAAGGAGGCTTTGGTGATGACCTAAGCCGAGTTGAAGAGAGAGATGAAGCTTGAAGAACTGACCTATTGATTGGTCGAAAAGTTGCTTGAAATGAGGGAACTGAATGTTAAATTGCTTATAGAGGTGAAAGCCCTACTAGGTAAGTTTGTCAACCTATTCCCTAGTGAACTACTAGAAGGACTACCCCTAATTCGATGGATTAAACATGTGATAGATCTGCAACTAGGAGCTACAATGCTAAATAAGCTTATGTATAGGCTGAACCTTAAACAAGTTGTCGAACTATAGAGGCAAGTTCATGAATTGATGAAAAGAGGTTATGTTCAAGAATCCTTAAGCCCATGTGCTATGCCCGCTCTATTGATACCAAAGAAAGATGGCACATGGAGGATGTGTATAGACAACTTAGCTATTAACTGAATCATTATCAAATACAGATACCCCGTACCTAGGCTTAATGATATGCTCGATGATTTGTATAGAGCAAGGACATTCTCTAAGGTCGACCTCAAATCAAGATATCATCATATTAGAATGCGAGAAGGAGATCAGTGGAAAACCCCATTCACACATACAATGGGTTGTATAAAGGGCTTGCAATGCTATTCGGATTGTCAAATGCGCCAAGCACATCATGAGGTTGATGAACCATGTGCTTTGAGAATTAATTGGGAAGTTTATTGTTATATATTTTAACGATATCCTTGTCTGTAGTCCTAACCTAAAGACTCATTGCAAGTATCTTCGAACTATTTTTCTCAAAACTCCAAGCTGAAAAATTGTATGCTAATCTAAAGAAGTGTAACTTTTGCTTACCTAAAGTAAGTTTCTTAGGATTTGTTGTAAGTGGTGGTAGAATATGGGTTGATGATGAGAAAGTGAGGGCAATTATCAAGTAACCTGTTTCAACCTGTTCTATTGATGTACAAAGCTTCTAAGACTAGCATCATTCTATCATCGATTCATAAAGAACTTCAATCTTATTGTAGCCCCACTTACTGAGCTATTAAGGAGGAACGTTGAGTTCAAATCGGAAGAGAGAGAGTAACAAAGATTTAAGGAGGTAAAGAAGAAGCTGACTACTACCCCTGTCTTAACTCTCTTAAACTTTGACAAAGTGTTTCAAGTGGAGTGTACTACATCCAGACTAGGCATAAGTGTCGTACTAATGTAGGAGGGCCGACCTATTGCTTACTTTAGTAAAAAACTTTAAGGAGCTACACTTAACTATTCAATATATGACAAGGAGTTCTACTCCTTGATTTGAGCTCTTACCGTTTGGCAACATTATTTGTTGACTAGAGAATTTGTGATCTATACTGACCACAAGTTGCTGAAGTATCTAAAGAGCCAGCTAAGCTGTCTAAGAGGTAAGCTAAGTAGGTTGAGTTCATGGAGGGATTTTCATATGTCGTCAAGTATAAGAATAGCAAGAATGGTACAGTAGCATACTCTCTTAATCAAACTGTAGACCAGATTACTTGGGTTTTCTATGATCAAGAATTTGTATGCCGAGGATCCATACTTTAGTCCAATCTATGCCAAATGTAGAGATAGCTAAACCATTGATGATTATCATAAGAAAGATGGGTACCTATTTAGGAATAGGAGGTTGTGTATCCCAACCTATTCGATGCAAGAATTACATATACGCGAAGCGCATAGGGGAGGATTGTTTGGACACCTCGATAAACACCAAACCTATGAAGTATTAGCTTCAAGTTTCCTTTGGTTGAAGATGATGAAGGATATCCATGTTATACCAAAGAGGTATACTACTTATAAAAGAGCTAAGGGTTGAGCTGAGTAAGGAAAGTATAACATTACCAATCCCGACCAAGCCATGATCTGAGCTAAGTATGGACTTCGTATTAGGTTTGCTCAGGACATCCTAAGGGAAGGATTTCATCATAGTGGTCATAGATCGATTTAGTAAGATGGCACATTTCATGCCATATTCTTGAACTAACGATGCTTCAGTTATCTCTTTTCTCTTTTTGCAAGAAGTAGTCAAGCTATATGGAGTGTCGAGAACTATTATGTTCGATCTAGACCTTAAATTCTTAAGCCAATTTTGAAAGACCCTTTGGAAGTGATTAGGAATCGAGCCGATGTTCAACACATCTTGCCACCTACAAACAAATGGACAGACTAAGGTCATCAACAAGACCTTAGGAACCTTACTATAAGTAGCCATTAGAAGAAACCCAGATGATTAGGACATGTGCTTACCGATTATTAGGTTCACCTACGACAAGACTATGCATAGTGTCACCGAGAAGTCACCCTTTAAGGTTGCTTATGGATACAATCTCGAGCTACCCCTTGACTTGATTACCCCATAAAATCAACCTAAAGACCCTCAAGCTATCAAAAGGTTTGATGCCATCTGAGCCATGCTCCAAAAGGTTATAGACTATCCTGACTCGAGCTACCTCCAAGCTTGAAAGAAAAGGCTAAAGACAAAGGATTTGGAAATTTCAGCCTAATGATCTAGTGTAGATTCACCTTGGTAAGGATTGATTCCCTCACCTTAGGAAAAGTAAGTTTTCCCCATGATTGGATGGACCGTTTAGAGTAATCAAGGAGATTAATCCAAATGCTTATATAGTTGAATTGCCCAAAGAGTATAGGGTCTCCAACACCTTCAACATTGCTAATCTCCAATTGATATATCCTTGAGGATAAGTTTTGCAATGCCAAACAAGATTTGATCCCAAATCTCAAACAGCTTAGAGGGGATGATAGGAATCAAGGATCGATCATAGGATCCTAAGTGCATGGCCTTGTTTCCTTAGTGCAGCGAATTGTTAAGAAAGGCTTAACCCTAGAAGAGGAACTGTTCCTTCGAACAAACCTAGCATATCTCTTAAATTCCTCCAAACTGTTCATTATCTTGTACTCGAAAGAGGAAGATCTTAAGACTATCAAGTTGAAAAGTAATTGAACCTAAGCTACCCCATTACCAAGCTGACTTACCTTCTACCAAGCTCAAGTTACTAGATCCCCATTTACCAAGTTAGTGCTTTCAAACTGCGGAGTTACTAACTTGGGCCAACCCAATCAACCTAGCTTTGCTTGGCATCTAGTACCTGTTTAGACCCCTAAAATGAGAAGTGGCAACGTATCCTACTTTCTAACATCCATACTATCCTTTACAAGGATATTCCCTTATAGATTTACCTTTTGTATATTTTATGTCTTTCCTTTTCAAGTAAGAATCTTTTTGTAATTTTAGTAACCTAGGACTTGCCCCAATTGAGTCATATAAATATCTGTAATATGCAAAAACCACAACAATCAATCAAAAATATTCATACTAAACTTTCCTCTTTTTTGAGCTAAGTATTCTCCTACTTAGTCTCTTTCACTCCAATCAATCTCTTTAGCAAGAATTGCAGCGAGTAACCTACCTTACTTAGACTATTACATCATATCTAATAAGTTAGTTGGTATGTGTATGGCTCTATGATGCATCATATTTGTGGAGTTAGTGCATGGGATTGCTAAACCATCAACTACCATTTACAATTCAAATTGTCTCGAGGTTTGGACCTACTCCCTTCATTCGTGTGATATCGATAACCATGTGTCACCCTTCTCAACAACCCTATGTCAAGTTATTCTAGAAAGATAGAAACTTTAGAAAAAGATGTAGGAAGAGAAATAAGTTAGAGAATAATTTAGGAAAATTATAGAAAAATGGTGCAAATTGAAGCTAATTAGGGTTCGACCACTTGAACCTGACTTAGAGAAAACTACCACTACTACTGGATAGAGCCACTAAGGCTAAGGTTGCCAACAAAGATAGAGGCACTACTAGTGGCTGAAGCTTCATTCGCTAATGAGTTGTAAATTTTGTCTAATTTTCAATAATTTATTAAAAATACCAAACTTTCTCTAAAAATTATGCCACTTGGTTTTCCTTAGTAATTTTGTGTATAGAATTTAAAAATCAAATCAATTTTTTCAAAGATTGAGTGTAAACATATATTCCTTAAGAAATTGAATGCATACACTGATTTTCGATTTTATTTTAAAAAGGTCAAATGACGTAGTTTCTCGCTCAATTTTGAATGTAAGATACTTACATACTATATTTTCATGTTATACAATTAGTTTGTCACAATTTTAAAGAAATTTGATTTTTATAAAACAATGGGCTATTAAAGTATTTTATAAAGTTAACTTAATAATTTGATATAGTTTATGCTATAATCCAAATATTAATAAGTTTTGAAGATGATAAACTAAAGGAAAATAGATTTCTTAAAGTGAAAAGTCGTTTGTTTAGCCGATTTGATTATTAGAAGAAAGGAAGTAGCATATTTTCTTAATTTAAATTTGTATATATATTAAAGTATAAGTTATAGTATATTGATATATGATAAGGCTAAGGTTGGAAATAGTATTTGGTTCCTGATCCTGACTATAGTTGTGAGGGTATGTGCTAACGATGTAGGGTTTACTTAAAAGTTGAGTATGTGCAAAATTAGATGATTGATTAGAAGTTGTAGGATCAATGCTGTGCTATGTTAGAAGTATGTTTCGAAGCTAAATCAGAGACTCTTTACATATGAGATACAACTAAAATGGAATTCAGAGGATAGGCCAGGACATATTTTGAAGACTTTTGAATATATTGAAATTAGGGGATTAATCAAAAGATAGTTAGGTACAAATTATTAGCAAGTGACCTAAGAATATAATAGCGCACCAAACTTAGATTAATGGACCAAGATACAGAATAGTAATATATACAATGTATTTGTGTAACTACTGAATTATTGTTTATATTTCAAGAACTTGCAGAGAAAATATGCATCAAACTATACTTGAGTAAGTAACCAAGAGTTTAGGTAATTTTGCGATTAATACGTAATGGTATTTTGGAGTACTATTTCATAGTACTTAAAAGCTTAAGATTATACTTGATTACGCTTGTAAGTAATTTAATTATATGTGTACTTGCGTGTCTTTAATCTTATGTGTACTATTACTTGGTTGCTTTGGTGGATTGCGATTGGATTGAACTATATGGAACTAAATGATCACCCCTTAATGGAACTAATATTTATATTGGATGTGAAAGTCTAATTAGACATGCATTATAACCTATTAAGGGACAATTAGAATTCTCCAGCCAAATATTAAACCCTTCGAAAGGGATAGCTGAAATGGTTCTTTCTTCATCCTTAATCGAACTAAATAAGAGGAAAGGAAGTCGCAACAAGGGTGAAGACCTAATTCTAAGATAGTCATAAGAGGAAGGATATCTCCATTACATAAGCTTGAATTTAGTCGTAAGTTGTTGCATACACATTGAAACTCCTTAAACCTAAATTAGAGCAAACGAAATCTCTCTAATCTCATGACAAATAAGATAACATCATGCGATAGTATTTGTTTTGTTGCATTACATCCAAGTAATTGATTGATAATCCTATTTATACTTGTTGAATAGTCTTATATCTTTATTCTAAGTTACTAAGCGATCGGGTTGCTCATGTCTCTATAGGTCTTTTTGCATGTGCATATTAGATGCTATGGTATAACTACCTTAAGATTAGTTGTAGCTAGAGAAATAGGGTATGAGGAAAGGAATCGAAGCTCAACTAGACTCATAAAGCTTTTTAAGTCCAATTTGTTATTTCTCTTTGTCTAAATATATAAATATGAATATAGAGTCTTTTGGGAAATCCACCTTAGGCAACTCAACTAGTTTTGATTGTTGTATTATAAATATATGTATATATAACTTATCTGAATTACAGAGTTATGTAAGTTAAACTCTAATAAATAATCTCATAAATATATACTAGAAACTTCCATAGGTTAAATATTTATTAATGTGATGAGTCGTTTACTTTAAAGCGGGCTAGTTTTGGATGCTTTATGTAAATCAAGTCTACCATAATAGCTATGAGATCGACTTTTTATCTTAGAATGGTTTACATGACGGGATTATTACAACTTTGCTACAAGTGTGGTAGATAATTCAAGTTGCATTTATGAGGAAAACCAATAAATAACTTTCTACATTTTCATATATTTGCTAGTATAACCAATCTTAGAAAATGCATAAATTTTATTTATAGACATTAACAATCTTGTTCCAAAAGTAGTAGAAAATGGCAATGGAAAGAAAAATAAAAAAGGGATAAATATATTAGAAGTCTTCTTTATTTATACCAAATTCAAAGTCAAACTACACAATATATCCTCTTTGTTTATACCTAAATGAAAGCCTAACTATTCCCATATTTTCAACTTCTTGTTTTTTATACTAGAAACTAGTTTTGTTTACGTAAGAAAATATTACATTGACTTAGTATCACATGATCATTTATGACTTGATTGCATGATATACCAAAGTTAATGGTATTTAATTATTGATATTGGAAGTTTTAAAATTTAATTACACAAACTCAAAAAATTACAAGACTTTTGGTGCATTTTCCTCAAAACTGGTAATTTTTATCTTAATTTGGCTCTTAAATTTTTTTAACTAATAACTTAGTGAGAGTAGGAGATAGATCTATAATAAATATTATATCTATCCCCATGAATATTTTCATAATGATATATTTATTGATTGCAAAAGTACATGTTTTTTTAATAAGGAGCTTTCATGGTCTTGTCTCCATTTTAATGAGATTGGTCCATCTCTTTATTCCACCTTTAATTTAATATCTATTAGATATGGACCATTAAAAGTTCAATTAGTTCAACAACTCATATCTAAATAGATATAAATTAAAGGTAAGACTAAGTTAGACTGGTCTTATAAAAAATAAAGATACGACCATAGAAAATTCTTTTTTGATATACTAGTAGATAAGTAGAAATAAATTGATTACTATAAAAATAAATAAAAGAAAAAATTGTGATTATTGTCCCCTTAAAATATATAAATAAAAATAAATTTGAAAATTCACTTTGAAATATTGAACTCAAAGTCAATTGATTAAAATATAAAGAATAAATGATATAAACATAAAAACAATGATAAAAGCTATGGGTACATAAAACTATATTTAGTGGTGCAATTATCACAAAAGTTTTACTTAAGAACACTTCAATGTGACTTAGACAACCTAAAGGCTAAGAGAGTGCTAAATTAGTCTAATAAACAACACACTCAAGAATTTTAGAGAGAGATACTCTAAGAGAATGTATTTTCATTAATTGAATAGATGGATCGTAGCAAAGAGGACAAGATTTTTCAACGATCTCGCCCATATTTTTTATGGGATAAGTCTAACTGTCCATTATACTTTTGATTTAATATCTATTAAATCTGGACCATTAAACTAGCTGTGTTTTCAATGGTTCAAATTTAATAAATATTAAATTAAATGTATGATAGAAGGTTAGACCGATCTCGTCAAAATAGAAAATAGGATCATACAAGTTCCCAAAAGATAAACCCTATATATACTTAGCACCTACATAAGGACAAGATTTATTCAATTTAATAGATACAAATGATTTCCACATGCTACTATATTTAATGTATATTCATATACTCTAACTTATGAAGATACATTGAATTTAGATACTTAAAAAAGTGAATCTTCTTGGTGAACCTTGGTCTTGAGCTACAATTGACAAGCTACCTTGATTAGGCCTTCAATGGGTCATAATTTAAGGCTTTAAGTAATTTGTTTGTAATATTCTCCCCCACCTAATCTAGCAATGTCCCTATTCATCTTCTACGTTAGACCTTTATTAGTTTTGCACTTATCTATAATTAGCTTCAATTTCTTACCATGCTTCTCTTCATTCTTGTATTATCGACATCCGCTAATAGTTACTTATCTTCAATTGGCTAGATGTGTCGCTTTAATCTAGGCTTCCTTTGAAAGCTTCCCCATCAAAGGTAGATCTACTTCTAAATCCACTCTTTTATCTCCCTCAAATGACACTAAGTTAGTCCATCCTCTCATGAGATCTACATTGTCAAACAGCTTTATAGCTCATTCCACCTTTCTAGTCACCGGTATTACATACTAGATCTTTCCATTGAAGTAAGAAAATGTGTTAGAACAACAAACAATGACAATGTCATCCAAAAAGTTTACTTCGATGACAAATTTGAAGTCATCTATAGAAGTTACCTCAATTTTTTCCCTCCCTAATTGGCTACCAATGCTAAATTCCACATTTTTAGAAAATCCTAACATAGAGATCTCCTTAGAATTTATCATATTAAGTTGGACATTACTTCTTTGTACCCTCAATCCAATTTTTCTCATAGTTTCCTTGGAGATGTAAACCATCTTATTCAACTTCCTTCCTACCAACTTGACTTCGTTATACATTAAACAATTGTACTTCTTGGTGTTTTAGGATTTCATGTCACAAAAGAGGTGCAGTATGTCAACTAGAGCAATTAGACGTTCTTTCTTTGAACATTACCCAACATAATATGGCTCATCACAAAAGTAACCTTTCAACTCTTCAACTTTCCTCTTTCTAGTTACCTTCTCCTCCTTTTTCTCTTTCTCTCTAGTGGTATGAAATACCTAGTACTTTTGGTCCCATCCTCCTTACCACTAGAGGAACATCTCAATTCTTACTTCTAAAACCTCATCAATCCTTCAATGATGACCATTGCCTTGAAGAAATTTTCTATCCTTTGTCTTTCTTACTTTATCCGACCAAAACATTCATTCTATATAAAGACATGATGAGAGTGTTGTTTGGGCTGAATTTGATATCTCAAATTAATAGCTATAGATGTAAGAGTTTGAATGCAAGGGTCATGTATATGCTATGTACAAGTTGCAGTACATGTGACTAAGGGGAAAAACTTGAATGGAATGTGTAGGATGATCAAGAGAAAAATGGTAAGGAGAAGAAATGAGTAATCTCAATAAGCTTTAACACAAGTTATAATTGATGGAGGGGTTTAGTAGCATCAAATTCTATAGTTTACGATGAGATTGTGTTGTGTTCTTCAATGGTTCAAGTGTTTGATCTTTAGGGGAGCGAATCCAACGGCACGATAGCATTAGTATGGGATTCTTCTATATCCAAACGAGAAGAGGACTTAGGTATTTATAGAAGTTATCTGTTAATCTCATCCATTGAATCGCGATAATGATCAATAATTAGAATTGACTCCTTTAATGAACCTCTAATTGGCTCCCTTCTTTAGATCTAGGCCTAGTAGAGGCTTTATCTGTATAAGTTAAATTAAGAAAAGTTGGATTTAGTAGGCCCATCTAGCAGGTTCTACTTCAAGCTTACTATGCTAATTTCCCTTGATCATCCCAAATATCCATAATCTATGGACCTTATTATCATAGTCTAAAGAGTCAAATCCATTTAATTATTAGCCCCAAAGTGCATTATTGGATTTAGCCCTTTACAACAGTTAACTTAAAATAAAAGAAGTAACTTAGTTCAAGTTAAGTAGTTCACTTTAGTTCAAATCCTCAAACCGATCCATGAACCATTTGGACATCTTCAAAGTGAACTGTGAACTAAAGCAAAACATTAAAAAAAAAAAAAAAAAAGCATTTTGTAGTTTTGTCTAGCTCAAATTAGTGATTCGATTTTGTGAAAAACTTTATCTAAAACTTGAAATAATATCAACATTTATCTTTTTCTAGACTATTCTATTATTGAAAAAACTCTCTTTTTCTTATAGTAGTAATAAAAAGGACAAAGATGCTTTTCAAGATGGATATGATTTGTTTTTCTTTGGGGCAATAGGTGAAAATAATACAGGATCTTGATAATCAACTAAGGAGGAGGATGGTCCACCATAAAGGAATATTGATGCAATACTATCATTTAATAATACAAGCTTTCTAATCAAATTATTTTTATGTAATATGCATTAAATATTTACGAATTTGACTACAAATTATGTAGCATGATGTGAATGATCAACACATAGCAAAATATTATCACTAATATTAATACACTTATTATATTTTAAACAATTTATGATCGGGTTATTACGGATCAGTCCGAATTGGAATTTCCCCATCTAGACAGGACACTACCTTCCGGTTAGAACAAGAAGCAGCTTCGCTTTCAGTTGTCCATTGTACATGGATTGTGACCATTTCTTTGGACTAATGCAAAGGAATTTCTTTGTCACATTTCTTTCAACTGGCCAATAATATCACCTTATTTTGCCTAGTGCCCATCCCGTCTATACATGACAATAGATGAAGTTGAATACACGATGATAGGCTCTCCCTCTATGATGTGGGAATAAATTGATTCCTCCACTAGAAATATATATAAATATATGTAGATAAACATGGTTTAAATATTTACTGATTTGCATTTAACAAACTAATTTTACTTTTTCCTTTTCACCGACTATATATTTTATATATGATGGGAATGAAGAATTGAATTTATTCAATTTCTTCTAGAAAAACGGTGTTTATATAAGGTAGCAAGAACCTTGATAATGATTTATAAATAGATTATGGTGTCTTTGTCTCTTGAGAAGGGAAATTGAGAACTCAAGGGAAAAACCGCAACTTAAGGGAGAAATTTATTTGGTTTTGTTTGATATCCTTCTAAAATTATGAATTAAAAATTTACGGGATTATTTTGTAAAATCAAATAAAAATTATCATAATCAATTAAGTTTATTTCTTTTCCAATACATAGATTTGCATAATCGAACCAAGAACTAACAGAAAAATCTTTTGTGATACCAAGATTATATTTGGATGTGAATCCACATAAAAAGTGTATACCCAAGTTTAAATTTGATAAGCTTTAATTACATAACACCCTCCAATTGCCAGAAATTTGAAACTTGGCACCTACTAAATAACTGAGAACCACTCTCTTCAAGAAATGGACATAGTCATTAGGCAATGGAGAATATGGTCTGAAAGTCAGACCGAACCAGCAAGATTGATGCTTGTTAACAAAAGTTTGGACACCATTATTAAAAACAATAAGATGTAGTTTATACTTTTCAAATGTCTGTTATATCAGATCAGATAATGAAATTGTCCTGATACTTCCGTCCAAATTTCGACCATATTGATTTGAAGACTCAACCACGTTCAATTCATCACGGCTTGCTTTTGTTTCTTGAGCAAGAAACTAAATCACCACCTTTTCGGCCTTTGTTGCCACCAACACATTAAGTTCAGGCTTGGGTTCAACAATTAAATTTCAAATGCAGCAAATATTTCCACCAGAAAATGCAATACTTGAAAGAGTATTTGATGAATACACCGAACGTTTTTGTCGAAACTTGATTCCAAACCATGTGGCATCCTCTTCTTCATACTTACACTTATACTATCAACCACTTAAAATGTCCCGTATACATATCATATTTGTAGGCTTATTATCTCAGGAAAAAGCATTCCATCTTATAAGTCTTGCGAATCTATAACTTAGACTTAACACCCGAAAATTTAGAACATCTATGAAATCCGTCTGCATAGGCTTGGAATTAATCAAAACTATCCAAAAGTTAGTTAAGGTGATCTTGTGAATGTAATTTTTGAAACAAAATATTAATATAAGCTAAAATGATAAAATTAACTCACTCATTAGAAAAATTTCAAAAGATTTTGAAAATCAATCCAAAATATAAAAGAGTTTATAATAAACTAAATAAATAAAAAAAAAGTAATAAATGAAATGAAAAGTAATGAAAATATATCTATAGTAAAATAAAATAATTTAAAATTAAAAAAAATGAAGTGTATTTGGTTATTTAAGACTATAGAAGCTTTAGTTTCAATAGAAGCTTCTACTTTAAATGAAAACTAACCTAAGTAACTAAAACATAATGAAATAAGTTAGGCAACTTCCTTAGCAAGTCATGGAACATGGTTTATTTTAAAATAAGGGATTTTGTTGCTGGTTTTAAATTGAAAACCATCAACAAACCCATGGTTTTAGAGGACATCCTTGCCACTTGGCGTATGAAAGTCTTGAAGGCCTTACACTTGTCCCACATACATATAAAAATACCCACTAACCTATCGTTATAAATACCCTTACCCTTGGCCATTTTAGACCCTTTTTAGTTTGGAGATTAAGATAATTCACATGGATATTTTTAGGGTTTTGGAGGAATTTTTAGAAATTTAAGAAAAATCAAGTGATAATCTATGAGTTCAGCATTTCTAGACTTAGGAGTAATCTAATCACGAGTGGCTAACACCACAAGGACCACTACCTAACACCATTTTTGGCCAACAAACACCCCATCACTACCAGTGATTAGAGCTTCTTTTATTTAGAAGTTCAATTTTTAGCCCAATTTTCAAAAATTTATAAAAATTATCAAATTTTATCTAAAAATTATTCTAACATTATTTTACTTTCATGTAAAATTGTTATTTTTATAAAAACCATTCATTTTATATGTCGCTCTTAAAAAGGGTGACGTTTGGAAGCTCGAGCATGTAGTTTCCCTACCAAAGTGTTTTTATAAACACCCTATATCATATAGACAATTGCTATATAAAAAGTTTTTCTAAAACTTTTTGTTTTATATGGGTTAATTTTTCGTTTATAAAGAACTGATAAGCTAGAATTTGCAAGAAATTCAATGTTTTTCAATATATTTTATTTAATCTAACAACCAAGCACTTTCTAAGTGTTTGTTACATACAACATGTTAATCATATTTTTCAGTGAAAAAATGTAATTCCATAAACAGATGGGCTTTCCAAAGTTTGATTTGTTGATTTTTCACTTAAATTACAAGTACTAGCATCTGCCAAGATAGTAAGTTAATTGGTTTTGGTTAAAAATCCAAATAAACAATAGTAGATATGAGGTATATTGTACTGTGCATATTTAATTTTTGCCATAAAACTATACTTTCCAAACTAAACTTATAAACTTTAAGCATTATAGTTGATTAAGTAAGGAAACCACCCCATTTAGTGAAGTTCAGGATCATATATGTTTATGTAGATAGTTTGCAAAACCTTACAAGTCGATAGTAATAGAGTCTTGCTTACATTGAATTTGATTAAAGTGAAAGAAGAATGAATTATGAAGTTTTTGGTGATTTGGAGTGATTTTGGCAATTATAAAAGGTTCTACAGAAGCTTTCTTGACTAAGCCAATTTTAAACCGTTACAGTAGAAACTTCGACAAAAGATTCCCTAGAGAAGAGCTATACTTAAAACCTTAGTAGAAAGTTAGCTGGAGTATAACTAAACATTAAGTCCTTATAGAAGGTTATGTAGAAAATCACCTAGGCATAGAGTATAAATAAAGATCCTTATAGAAGTTTGAGTATAAGGTACCAAAACCACAGGATAACCTTGTTGAAGGCTGAGTAAAAGGTACCAAAACCATAAGGTACCCTTGTAGAAGTTTCAGTAGAAGGTACCCAAAACCCTAGGATACCCTTGTAGAAAATTGAGTAGAAAGTACTAAAACCCTAAGGTGCCTTTGGAGAAGGTTAAGTAGAAAGTTCCACAACCCTATAGGAAGTAATAAAAACTTAATACTTATAACAACATCTAATTAATACTAGAAGAATGTCAAGTTTAAACATAAGTATAATGATTAAGATATCGTTACTCTAACGAATTACATGAAACAAAAACATAATTTGTAATACAAGATTACCAAAGAAGGAAGAGCTAACGCTTCAAAATCGAAAGAGCAGTAGTGAATCCAAGTGGAATCGATGATCAATGGCATTTTAGAGTCTTTTGTTATCAATGCTTGGAGACTGAAGTGTATGTTACTTATGCTTGTAGAATAGTTGCTTTTATGTAGGCAGCATATGTGATTAGAATCCATTGGACTATCTTGTAAAACCCACAATCAACTACTTGGAGTTCAAATCGATTAAAGGATTCGATTGAGAATAAATTATAAAATAAAACTATAAATATTAGTAAAAATAATCCTATAAGTTTGAATTTAAAAAAATAAGTAATAAAATAAAAGAATATAAAATTTTCAAATTTTAAGTATATTACTCATTATTTATCAAAAATACACAAAATGCAATTCTATAATTAACGAATTACTAGAGATAAATTATATGTATACTAAAACTCATAAAATAACTCAAATAATATTTAGAAATATTTATTTGTACTATATATGAATTTACATATAAGTAGAAATACGCATAATTACTTAAAATACACGAAATGTGCTAAAATAATGCTAAATAATTAAAGAAAATTCATAATTAATTAAGGAAAAATAAAGAAAAATCAGAAAAAATAAGGAATGATCCAGATTTGGGTTGTGGCAGCTGGGGAAAAGAAGAAGAAATTTATCCAATTAAATTAGAACAACAAAAAAGGCTAATTAGAAGAAAATAAGGCAATTATCTAATCAAATTAAAACCTTTATAAATACCCCAAATTTTTTAGAAGCTCATTTTAAATGTCTGGAATTTTAGAAAATTAGATAGAGATGAAATTGAGAGGAAATTAGGGTTTTATAAAAAATTACAAAAAAAGACTACACAGTTAAAGCTTCTAAGAAAAACCCAAACCCAACGAGCACTTGGGAGTAGATGGCCACCACCACCACATAGTGGTGGTATCACCTAAACCGGCCAACAAAGCCACAGTAGCTGGCGGTGGCCGAAGTTACCCACATAGTTGAGTCTAATTTTCAACCTAATTTTGTTTAATTTTGCAAAAATATTAAATATTCTTAAAAAATTATGAAACTTCTCATTCTAGAATACTTTTGTATTTAGTTTTTAGGAAAAATATTATTTTGATAAAAATATATCTCTTTATATACTATATTTAAAAAACCTTGCAAACCCGAACTTTGTTCGAATTAGAAATAAATAACCTTAGGAGTGTAGTCTTAAGCTCAAATTTTTTTTGTAGACTACTAGGGTCATATAGAACAATGCCATGAAGCCCTTTTTCAAAAATGAATTTTTGAAATTTTTAGATAATTTTTAGGCCTTCGAATGATGCATAAAATGGATTATTTTTTGTTAACTAAGTAATTAAATGGTTAATTACTGATTTAGTAAATCATTATATGTTTTAAGACGTTTAAATCTGATGAAGTATGATATTGCATCCTTTAAGGTGTTAGATGTAATTATTGAGGTAATTATATAGTAAATAAGTAATAGGGAAAAGTAGTAAATTTTAAGTTCATTTTGTAAATTAGGGTAATTAGGTGTAAAATCTGATTTAGGATGAATTTAGAAATTTTGAAATGTTAATTGATGTTGGGAGATGATAATTAGAGTGATAGAAATATTATATGTGTATTATATACATAATAAGTGATAATACATAATATGTAATTATTAGAAATATAATAAATAGAAGATATTAGGATAAAAATTGATATTATATAAATAATAGGAATATATAATAAATTTGATAGAAAACTTAAATTTAGGTAATTATATGAAAAATGTAAAAATTTCTTATATTAGGAGTAAATTTGGTATACTAATAAGAATTTAAGTATACCAAGTGGAATAAAATACTAACTAGGGATAATTATGGTATTTAGTATACCAAAAAATAATGTGATTAATTTCACATTATGGGTTGAAACGAGTTTCTAGGGTTCGTGTATAAAACTGTACTTAAAAACTGAACTAGAACCTAATTTAGAAATTGATGCAAAAATTGAACCCAAACCTAGCCACAAACTGAGAATAATTGTAAAAGATTTGATAACCTAGATAATTAGGTATATTAAACTTTAAACAAAAAATAACAATAAACGTTATAAAATAAAACCAACCTATAATAATTATATGAAAAACTAAAATCACGTTTGTATTATAGGGATGATCAGTGATAGCTTGAGCAAGTTGAACCTCAATTGAGTGAGTGAAGAGTCCAGGTAAGTTGGGAATAATACATTGTTGTATTTTAGAGGCTTAAGATTATACTTAGTTGTGTTTGTTAGATAGTTAGTTGTGTGCATATGCTTGATTATAAGTGATGCTATGATTTTGTTTGTTGTTCTGGCTTATATTGTATAAAATGATTAATCATCATAAACTAAACTTAATCAAATATACAACTTGTAATCATAAATCGGATATACATAGTAACCCATTAGGGGAAATATAGGATTATCCGGCTAAATACCGACCCCTTCAAAAGTAATAGTGCTGGATAGCATAATGAGTCCCTTCTTCATCCTTAGTCGAACTAAGTAATAAGTGAGGAGGTCGTAGCAAGGGTGAAGTCGATGGCTCGAAGGTAGTCGCGGGAGAAGCGATGTCTCCATTGCACAAGCCTAAGTTTGGTCGTGAGCTGTTGCATTAACGACAACTCTTCAACTCAAGTTAGAGCGGACGCAATTTCTCTAATCTCACAATAGGCCAAACAACGTCGTGCAATGGCATTTGTTTGAACATGCATTGTATCAAATACTTTGGTTGATAACTTTGTTTGTGTTTGTAGTATAGTTTTAAGTCTCCGTCATAACTTACCATAGTTGCTCATATCTTTATAGCCGTTGTTGTAGGTGCTAGCGATGAAGCAGCCTACAATCACCTTGACGCTAGCAACTGTAAGATCCTAAAGAGTGAGGATGTAAATAGAAGACCAAATTCATTCTCTAGTTAGATTTATTTTGAAGTTTTTAGCATTAGTTTATAAATTACTCGATTAGATTGTGATTAGATTGCCAAATCTTGTAAATATACTCAGATTAATTTAATGTGAATATATATTTTTCTTAAATTCATAAGTAAGCAATTTATTTAATTTATGAACTGTTTATTTCAAAGTAGGTTAGTCGTGAACGCGTTGTGTAAATCAGGTCTAAGATGGCAACTGTATGGTCAGCTTCTATCTTAGAATGGTTTGTATAGTGGGACTATTACAACTCTGTCATTTTGGGGCGTAACATAACCTAAATTTAGGCTAAAACCTTAACCTAACATGTATTATAACCCATTAAGGGAATGACTTAGATTATCTAGCTAAACACCAACCCTTTTATAAGGTAGCAGAAATTGGCCTTCTCCCATGCTTAAGGCCGAGCTAAATGACAATAGAAGAGCTCACAGTAAGGTTAAGGGCATTGTTCGAGAGGTCTTTGGAAGAGCAAGCTTCATGGCATAAGCCTGAGTTTGATCAAAATTTGCTTGGAGGTAAGCCTCCATTGCATTAAAACTTCTCAAACCGGGTTAAAATGGGTGTGATTTCTCTAATTTTGTAACAAACCGGACAATGTTGTATGAATGGCATATGTTTGACTAGATTGCATTGCATTGCATTGCATCCAACTAATTGGTTGATAACCTTACTTGTTGTTTTATCATGTACACTTCTGTCTTAGTCCCATCTTATTGAGTAGTCGGTTGCTCATACCCTTATAAATTATTTTGCAGTTGTACAATAGAGACGTAACACTATTCATACTAGCATGTCAATTGCATTTTAGGGGCTAAGAGTGTAAAGGAATGGAAGCAGATTTAGATTTTTTAGTCTTTTGTTTCTTTTTGGTGAATCCATTGGGCCACTCAAGCAACATATTAAAATTCACAATTGGGGTTGTAAATTTCTATCCACCTTACTTATGTATCAATGAAGTAAACAACTTTTTGTAAATATTTGATTATGCTACTTGTGATGCAAACTACTTATGTAAATATTTTCTATGTGAATAACTTAGTGAATTTCACTAAAATTTATCTATTATATTTATAATTGTGATGGGCTAGACTCTTCTAAATCATTTGGTCATATATGCCTTGCATAGATCTATATTTATGGTAGCAGCTTGCGAGGTAACCTCATCTTAGGTTGATTTAGACGATGTAATTGTTAAGACTTTACTGTTCTGGAGCATGATAGTATAACGTCAGCGCACCTATCAAATTCTAATATAGTGGATGTAAGTCCAAGTCAATCTCTCAAGGACTAATGTGATTAGTAGTACTTTACCCTTTTTCTAACATCTAACCTAATAAAGAAATAAATTCAAGAAAATTAAATCTAAACTAAAACTAATTAAACTAATATGCAACATAAATAAAAGTTAAAAATATTGATAATGCATAAATTCAATATCTAGTTATTAATCACCCTAGAATAATGAAGCACATATCAATCTCATCCTAATTTACTAGACTATGAGAATTATTAAAATATTATTTCTCTCTTGAGATTATTAGTACATAACCCTAAGATAATTAATTGAAATCTCTTTCTATTAAAAACCCTAGAATTACATTAACAATATGTAAATCCCACTATTAAGTCACCTTAATATAGAAAGTTATATCATCCTATCTCTAGGATTGCATACAACTTCTCTAACTACACAATAATCTGATTATATAAAGGAATTTCCTAATTTTTATACAATATCTAATATCGAATCAATACTTCAGATATATTAACTTAAAACAATACAAGAGTAAGTAATTGGATCACAAAAATTAGAAATCATAGATTGATTGAAGAGAAAGAAATTGATTATATATTAAACTAGGATTTATAATAATTAAAAAAAGAACTTATCTAAAACATTGAGAAAATAATAAGAAATAAAAACCAAATAGAAATCTTAGCGTAAGAATGCACGGATAGAGTGTGAATGGAATGTTCATTTACAAGACTTTTGTAATCTATTTATATATAAAAATAAATCTCTGATATATTTTAAAATATCTCCCACGTATCTTTTTAAAATAAATCTTCCCGATATAAAAATGCACGGTTTCGGAGCACGACATGGATTTATAGGAGACATGCTGCATATGTTTTAATTGCTTTGTTGAATACACAGCTTCCCATGATGGATAAAGGACATGTATGAACTATGAAATAATAAGGCTGGGCATAGAATTTATATTTCCAAATCAAAGTTTCACATGTCATGGACGTCGAATTTGAATTGGTCAAGAATCTTTAGGCTTTGGCGTGAATATCAGCTTCACTAGTTCATAAATCGGTGTTGGCCTTTTCCAATTAAGTGGTTGGACTTGAATTGATGCATGGTCTTCGGCATGATTCTCGAAAGCTCAACTCAACATTGACATGAATTGGACCGTAGCAATTGCTGGACATCTCATGGTTTGGCCGAATGCTTCTTCTCCAACGTACGGGCTTTGGATCCTTTCTTCCATAGCGAAGTTGGATGGAACGTCTGACTGTGGGCCGAAGTTGCTGGCATTCGAATTAACTGCAACACATGACTGTCATGTAACTTTCTGCCCCTCATTTTATTTTTAGATGTAATCCCGACATGATAATATTGAATGGTTATATAACTTTCTGGTCTTTAAATAAATAAATAAATACAGCTCCAACATGGTGGTGTCACTTGATTGTGTCAATACTTAAAATCTTATAACTTTTCCAAGTAAGCTTCAAATCAAATGAAACTTGATTCATTTTCTTTCTTTTCTTGTCATATATTTACCAAAGCATGAAATAAAAGTATTTTCTTATTAAGTATCAAATATTTAGAAAATACCTATAAAACCATCAAAAGCACCTATAAAAATCCATTAATAAATATATGTAATAAAACACTTATTAGTGACAGTTTTGAGTTAATATCAAAATGTAATTCTTAAGAGCCACCTTTGAAGCATCATAAGTAAAAACAAGTAGACATCATAGGTAAAAGTGGGTGTAAGTAGTAAATGAGTAGTAAAAGTTTTAGACATAGGAATATATATTTTATACTATAAGAGTAAAAGAACCTTGAGGTAAGCTAACTGTAAATATGAGAAAATGTAATACTCTAACTATTCTTCTTAATTAATTTAAAGGGTCGTTGAGGGAAACTCATTATTTCCTAACTAGATTTTGGATGGTATGGTGAGACATTTGTAACTGAGTATAGAGTTCGATTGCAGCATCTATTGTTGGAGTTAGCTAAGTGAGGGATATTTCAAACAGTCAATGAGATTAATGATACTTATCGTAAAGGCATTCCTTATAGTTGGAGAGATGCTTATAGATTATGGAGATGGATTTAAGGCCATAATATGATCAATACACCATGAGAGCAACTTTTGAAAGGAGATATTTATAGATTACAAGAGCGATTGTTTTGATAATTCCTATTCTATATTTTCATGTTAGATTGGAGGATGGTAAACCATATTTTGTAGCTATCGATTACATTCCTATTGATATTCCACACATTCAAAGAGACTACGCATCGAGCATCATGGATCAATTTCCCTATTTTTTGCCTCTAATAGGTGATGAGATTGAGGTACCCCTTCAGCCAGGTGAGCTAGCTGAGGAGATACCAAAATTGTAGGGAGTTTAAGTAGATATTCTACCAATTGGTCCAAGGGATGATGAAGATCCTAAGATTGAAGGGCAAGACAATTTAAAGATCAAGGAGGAAGGGGATCTTGATGATGATCTTAGTGTAACTATAGCTCAAGTAGAGGCTGAGGGAGATGAAGATGATTAAATGGAGTTTCCTTAGGAGGACCTTGTAGAAGCAAATGTAGAAGGTGAGATCGATCCTAATGCTAATCCTTTAAAAGTTTATGTAGAAGGTAAGGAAGACTTTGATGAGAATCCTATAGAAGCTCCATTAAAAGGTAACTAGGTAGAAGAACCCAATGGACTAAGTGCTGTAGAAACTTCTATGGGGGATCAATGGCATCAGAACAAAGACTTAGTTATAGATAGTGATGAGGACGAGGATCCAAAAATGATGGAAGTAGATGATGATGACGTTCATAGGGTGAATTATGTTCCCAATAGTCCTTAGCTTATACAACTAAGTTTAGAGTTTGAGATAGATGTTGAGGCAAAAGACAACATGGGAGAGGTGAATTAGGTTCCTCTAGAACAAATGCTAACTTCTAATAATTCATGGATACAGGATGATCTCCAAGACGGATGACATGTTTGTTTGCTTAAATGGTGATTATTCTAACAATAAATTGAAGAGCTTAGAAATTTTTTACGTATATAAATCTTGCAATGTACTTTTGATATATATGGATGTATTTTTGTTATTCTAGATGCACTTTTGAATCATTTTGATGTACTTTTGAGATTTTTTGATATATTTAGAGGCTTTTTGGTGTTTTTTTTTATTCCATATGTACATATGATGTAAATATCTACATGTATTTAGAGTTGAAAAGAAGATGTAAGTAGAAAAAATTTATTTAAGACTCATGTATCTATCTTTTAATGTAAATAGAAGAAATGTACTAGGGATTCAATATAATTATATTTCAAGGTAAACATTAAGTATGTAATCATCTTTTGGTTATGTAAGTATCATTGTACTTGCTGATGTAAATAAGAAGCATGTAAACACCAATCAATGTATTTTCTTTTCTAGTTTGATATACTTAGTGAAAGTGTACATTATGTAATAGTTAGTAGTATATCCTATTATTCGATGATAGGTGTTATATTGCTATGAATTATATGTTTATATAGCAAGATGTTTTTTACTTGTGAGTTATAGTTAAGGTTTATTACTCCATTATTTAGACTTATGGACAATTACAAATGTAAGGATAATAAGTTAGCACTAACAGTTTACTAATGAATGACGAAGGAAATGAGAACAATAATGGACAACAAAAGGATGTTCTTGCATTACCTATTCATGACTCTCCATCACTGCAAGAACAACGCAAAAGTGAGTTACTACTAGCCCTTCCCAAAGTCCCTAGCCTTATTGACTATAGGCAGCTTTTAGTTAATATGTATACCATGAAACAGTAGCAAGGAATGTTAATACAGTATATGTCAACAAGTGGAAACGTAAGGGATAGGAGACCCCAAGAAGAGGACGAAAAGGGAAATAAACCTCAAGATGTAAGTAATTTTTTAGAGTTTATAAAGGCTACTTTGTATTTCAAAGGAGAAATGGATAAACCGACAGTAACAGCTGATTTGATGGCTTAAATTGAGAAGAGTTTTGAGGCTTTTAGAATCCCAGAACTTCAAAAATTGTCATATGGGACTTTTATGCTAAAGTTAGGTGCACGTGTTTGGTAGGATTCTAAAGTGAAGCTAAGTGAACCTATCACTTGGTAGAGGTTTAAGGTAGAGTTCAAATGTAAGTATTTTCTGAAGAGTATTCAAATGGAAATGGTTAGAGATTAGTTTACCATAAAAAAGTGGAAATAAAGTGTGACCTAGTATAAAACGAAATTCAATATATTAATGTAGTATACTCCACTTTTTTATAGAGATAATCAAAAGCTTAAAAAAAAATCTATTTCTCAGTGGTTTTGAGCCCACTATGTGATGTAAACTAAAAGATTATGGTCTTACCATGTATAATAAGATTGCCAATAAGGCTCACTAGTTGGAAACTAAATGTTTGAGGATGTAGGTTTAATGGAGTAAAAAGTTGAGTAGTGAGTTTAAGCCTAGATCATCATTCAAGAGACCTTATCTTGGACTAAACAGTTTCAGACAAAAAAGGAAAGAAGCTAGCTATAATGGTAGGTAAATCTGTGTAGTTTGAATCTAAAGGGAAGTTTTATAATAAGGATGGCAGTACTAAACATTGGAAGTGTAGGGTAAGTCACTGTCCATGTGATTGTCCCTAGTTGAAAGGCAAGTGCTATTTTTGTACAAGCAACAATTATATGATTAGAATTTGTCCAAAGATGGAAAAGGTCAAGTGTAATTGATGTAGTAGGAAAGGACATTTCTCAAGACACTGCCCTTAATTTAGACAAAAAGTAGGAAACAATACAACAGCTGCACTTTCACATGTCGTTGTTATGGAAAGTATGGAAGATTATAATGATTACATGAAAGAATACTATCAAGATGATTCAAAAGAAGAGCTTAGAGCAGTAGAAGACACTAACAAAGGATTGGTAATAGGTTAAGCCATGTATTGTTATAATTAAGTATTGAGTAGATAATTTAGAATATCGGTAAAACTAACCTGATTAATTTAGAAATTTATAAGTGGGCTTGAGACATTAGTCAAGGAGATTCCATGGACTCGAATCCCAAAAATATAATAAAATAATAATTAAATAACTAAAATAGTATAATTTTACTATATTTCTTAATATTTATCATAAACGTACATAACAGGCTTTATTAGCTCAAAAATTGTAGAGATAAATTACATATGTAAAAAAATTCTTAAGTGACATAAAATAACATGTAGGATATATATGTATACACCGAGTGCAATTTTTATGTATAACTATATACCCGTAATTTGCTAAAATATCCAATTAATTGCCAGTTAAGCTAAAATGAGTTAAGGATATTAATAAAAAATAATAAAAATCATATAACAATTAGAGAAATGTTAAAAAGGGCGTGGAAGCAATTAAGGGCAAGTGTAGAAGAATTGGGTTAAATTAACATGCAAATAGACTAATATATGAACCCAATTTCATGAGGAGTATAGAAACCCTCTTCACAAGTTTACACATGCAATTAGAGATCCAGAAAAATTAAGGTTGTATTTAGGTAATTAAAGAAGGAAATTTGGGGAAAAATACAAAGCCAATGTGAAATCTAAGCTACGGGGTGTACAAGGACCTAGGAAGCTACTGGAGATCAACTACCACCACCTAAAGTAAGCTTAGTGCCTAGCCCTACTGACAAGGTGGTGGCCAACGATGATCTTCAGCACAATAACTTCCGATGAGGGTCTAATTTTAATCCAATTTTTGATAAATTAGCAAAATTATTAAAAATATTAAAAAATTCTATAAAAATTTAATCCTACATATTTTCACATGTAGAATATAGAAAAAATATTATTTTTTACAAATTTAGTAGTTATACTAAACATCATTAAGAAATAAAAAAAAAACGAGCTATTTTCAATATCAAAACAAATTACCGTAATAATGTAGTTTCGCCCTCAAAAATTTTCTATGAACTTTCTTATAGTTATATTAAAGTGCTATGAAAATATTTTTCATGAAACTATTTTCTATATTTTTGTTGAATTTTTTAGCTTTATATTGTGCTTAAAATAGCATTTTTAACTAAAAATTATTATATTTTTCTCAAGGACCACACTTAGATTTTGAGTTTGATCATTTAATAAAGTATTTACAACATATTAGAGCTATTGAATTGAGTTTTAATGTCAGAAGTTATAAGGAGTCAAGATTTTACCTTATATGAGTATTTTGGTAATATATAAATTGAAAAATTGATGAAGGATGATATGTTAAATGAGGAATTTAGGAAGCAAGGAAACTATACATTGATGGATAAAGTGTTACTTTGTCTTGCTCCTAACTGGAGTTAGAGGAAAAGTGAATAAATTCTTAAGTTATAGCAAGTTGGTTAAATATAGAGGATTATTGAATAAATACTATACTAAAAACTCTACTTAAAAGTAGAATCAAAGGCAACTTTAAAAGTGAAATATGAATATGGAGGAGTTTAGAAGCTAAATCAGAGGATAATTTCTTAGAAACTCTAAGATTAATTAAAATCAAAGAGAAATTCAGAGGGTTCTATAACCTAAAATAACCTATAAACTAGCAAACTACATAGGAAATCCTAATTTGTAAGTGAATATAACTTATAAAACTTATATCAAAGCAACTAAAATCATATAAAATGAATTATTGCTATCAGTTCAAGGATTATGTATTAAATCTAATCTATTGTGTATGTATAGGGACAGCTGAAGATCATCAAGGCAATAGCCAAGATTAGTACACCAATGAAATATAGGTAAGTTAGGATCTATGCATCATAGCATGTTAAAGTACTGTATCAGAGTACTTGGAGACTTAGGAGTGCATTTGGTTGTGATTATAACTTAGTTGAATGTACTCATGTCTCGTACGTGATTACATACCTTAATTGTGGACTTGGAGTGTTGTCTTGTATGATAATGCTTGATTTGCTTTGTCTCATGAATTTGTTGATCACACCTAACTAGAATTAACTCAAGATTGACCTTTAAACTAACTAGAAATACATAATAACCTACTAAGATAATAATTAAGTATATTAGACTAAATATCGACTCCTTCGATGAGGATAGTTGAAATAATCATTTCCCTACCCTTAGTCGAACTAAATGACCAAAGAAGAGGTCATGGCAAGATTAGGGGCTGTGGTTTGAAGGTAATCTCAAGAGAAGAGTTTTCTCTACTACATAAGCTTAAGTTTGGTTTAATTTGAGTCACGTTAAGACTCCTCAATCTAGATTAAAGCGAATGTGATTTCTCTAACCTTACAATGAACCAATTAACATTATGTGATATTGTATTTGTATATTTGCATTGTATTTCATTAAAATAAAATGTTTAAAAACCATGTTTGTGTTTAATATACTCTTCTATCTCTGTCTTGCTTATCGATCTAGTTGTGCTCACATTCCTATAAACTTTTTTGTAGGTACTAAATAAGGATTCTAAATGTAGTGTTATAACTACCCTTAAGTTTGTGTATGACGAGTTGGTGGAGTAAGGAACTTAAAGACCCACTAGATTTGGACCTTTGTTTTGGTTTTCTTCTAATGGAAAGTAACCAGGATACCTTAGGATGCTCACTAGTTTCCTATTTGATTATAAATAAACTCTAAAACTTGTGGCTTTTGTAATCTTTTTAGGTCAATTAGAACTTTTGGATGTGTAAATACTTATGTAAGTATTGCCATATTATGGAAAATCGTGTTGTAGGTTGTTTTGAATAGGTATTTTGAAAAGCTATACCACATGTTTTATTATTTATAAGTGCCAAACTTGATACTTCAAGCTAGTTAAGTCGAGTACACCTTGTATATGCTACATCTACGATAATAGTTGTAAAGCCAACTTCTATCTTAGATTGGTTTACATGGCAAGACTATTATAACTTCTCATGTTCAGGGTGTGATAATAGATTTATAATTTTTTTCTATCTATAGATAATTAATTAAAGATGTGATCCATGTTTGTAAACTAAAGACTTCGTGTTTTGTGGAGTGTTAGTAATTAAGTTTGAATTGATAATAGCTAATGAATCGATAACTATAATAGGAAATATTTCAAGAGAGATTATGATAACTGGACAAATTGCTTATGTGTTGTTTGATACTGGAGCCTTGTATTCCTTTGTGAATCAAGGATTTGTAGAAAGAAATAGAATTGGAATAACCAAAATCAATCAACTTATAAGATTAAGACCCCTATTGGACAAAAAGTATGAACTCAAAATGTAGTGAAGAACAAACAAATTAAAATTTAGGGAAAGGATTTCCCAATTACCTTAATAGTTTTGCCTCTATAAGGTTATGACATTATTATGGGAATTGATTAGCTATCTGGACAAAAAGCTAATGTTGAATGTCGAAGCAAGGAGATAGTTTTGGGTTATGAAAATATTATGCTCTATGAAAGTGTTGGCAAAGAAAAGATGCAGTTAGCTGTTATTGAATTTTGTAAAGGAGTCAAGGATAATAACAATTGGGTGTTTTGCTAGGTATTTGGAATAAAAGGGAAGAAGGAAATGTCACAGAACAAGAGGTTCAACCCCTCCTCTTGTGTCAATACAACACTCGACCTTCTTTTACCTCATCGTATTTGCTCATATAATGAAGGGTGAGCCAGCCTTTCCCCTTCCTATCTTCCCATAACTGTTCTAAGCCCTTCTTACTTTAAGAGTGTCAATTGGCATTATCACCATCATCTATATAATTGGGAGGCTCAACTTCCCTATTGGTTTCGGCCTATCATAACCATCATCAAGAAAGCGATATCAACTCCCGACTAGTTTGCTTATGGGAAGCTAACCCCACCTTGAAAGATTATCCCACCGTACGAACAAACCACCTATTGACGCTACTTACATTACATTAAACCACAAATTGAACACCTTAACTTTTATCCAAAGCATGGAATATGACATTTTCCCCTACCTAAATCCAGGTTACTCTCATCATAAGGTCAACACTTTACCATTGCCCTTCCTCATAAGATCATCAATCCCATTCTTCCATTGCCTAACTCTACACCAAGATCATCTCCACTAGGAATTTAGGGCTTCTACAGGCATTACCTCACCCTCACTCTCTCCTCTCATCCTCTAAGATTGCCTCTTGTTGAGTGGCTTAACAATAAGATCTACCCTATAAGCTCATTTCATTTTCTCAAGATCACCAACTCTTCTTCACTTGTTGTCTAGCACTACCTAAGATCACCTCTATCAAGACTCGGGGCTTCTAATAGGCTTCCCTCATACCCTCACCTTCTCTTCTTATCCTTCGAGATAGCCTTTTGCTGAGTGGTTAAATGATAGGGTTTGCCCATTGAAGTACATTTTTTCGTTTTCTTAAGATTTAAGCAGAGTCTTGTAACAATATAGCCTGTGACACAGCAACCCTTCTCTAGCAATGATGTACTCCACCTACTAGTTGCTCCTCACCTTGAGCTTTACCCACATGAGCCCAATTGTCAACAAAAACTACCCTTTCCATTTCAACGCATTGGGTAGTATTTAGGTGGCTCATCTAGGTTGAAACTTTTATGCTCTAATATCACTTATTACAGGGCAAAAGGTACACCCCCTTCTTATTTGCCTATATGGCGCTCAACCCTCCTTTACCTCATCATATTTGCTCATTTCATGGAGGGCGAGCCATCCTTTCCTTTTCCTATCTTCCTAAGACTGCTCTAAGCCCTTCTTGCTTTGGGAGTATCAACCAGCATTGTTACAATCCTCCATATGATTAGGAAGCTCAACTTCCTTATTGGTTTGGGCCTATCATAGCCTTCATCAAGAGAGCAGCATCAGCTCTCAACCAATTTGCTCACGGGAAGCCAACCCCACCTTAAGAGACTAATCCTCCCCATAAACAAATCGCCTATTGACACCACTCACTTCATATTAAGCCTCAAGTTAAGCACTCCCACTTCCATCCAAAATACGAACAGTAACAAAAGTACTTAAAATATCTAAAAAAACCTATAGTATGTGAATTCCCAAATGTTTTTTCTAATGGGTTGCCAAGTTTACCTCTACATTGGGAATTGGACTTCTCTATTGATTTAGTACCCAAAAGAGAATGCATTTTAAAGGCACCATATAGAATGTCTCCTATAGAATTACAAGAGTTCAAAGAGCAATTTTAGGAGCTCTTAGATAAGAGATTTATTTAACCAAGCGTGTCACCCTAAAGGGCTCCAATTTTATTCATAAAAAAGAAGGATGGTACTATGAGGCTATGTATAGATTATAGGGAGTTAAACAAAGTTACTATCAAGAATAAATACCCATTGCCTTGAACAGACAATTTGTTTGATTAGTTGTAAGGAGCAATGGTATTTTCCCAAATTGATCTTAGATCTCAATACAATTAGCTATGGGTGACACTTAAAGATATACCTAAAACTACCTTTAAAATGCAATGTGGACATTATGAATTTATAGTAATGCCTTTTAGTTTGACTAATGTGTCGACTATGTCTATGGACTTAATGAATCAAATTTATTAGCCATACTTAGATAAATTTATTGTTATGTTTATTGATTACATATTGATTTATTTCAAAAGCAAGGAAGAACATGCTAATTACTTGTGCTTAGCATTGCAAGGGTTGAGAGATAATAAGTTGTAAGATAAATTAAGCAAAAGTAAATTCTAGTTAGATAAGATATTATTCTTAGGAAATGTAGTATCCGAAAAGGGGATTTCCATCGATCCTGAAATGGTTAAGGATATTACTAAATGGAAGTAACTAGCTAATGTAATACAAGCAATTTATAAAAGACTTTTCAAAAAATAGCAAAATCTTTAACTCCATTGACGAAGTGAAATGTTAAGTTTGAATGGAGTCAAGATTGTAAACAAAGCTTTTAGGAGATTAAGAACCAATTGGTTATAGCTCTAGTACTTATATTACTTGATCCCAGTAAGCCCTATAGTATATATAGTGATGCCTCACAGAATGTACTAGGATGTACTTTAATGCAAGATAGTAAGGTGATAACATATGTATCAAGGCGATTACGACCACATGAAAGGAATTATCCAACTCATGGTTTGGAAGTAGATGTAGTAGTCTTTGCGTTGAAAATTTGGAGGCATTATTTGTATGGATAATGTTGTGAAATATAAACGGACCACAACAGTTTGAAACATGTCTTTACACAAAAGGAGTTGAATCTATGACAAAGAAGATGGTTAGAATTAATTAAAGATTATAAACTAACAATTAATTGTCATCCCTGAAAGGCTAACATTGTGGTGCATGCACCTAGTCGTAAGAATTATGAAGGAGTCGCTTCACTACTCACAACCCAATGAGAATTGATACAAGAGTTTAAAAGACTAAAGATTAGATTTTAGTGGTATGAACATGAAGCCCAATTGATAAATATAGTAATACAACCATCTTTATTGAAATGACTTAGATAACAACAAGATAAAGATGAGAATAATAAAGGAATTAAAAGGAAGATGACATCTGGAGAAGTACTTGATTTTCAAATAGATGATACTAGAATATTGAAATTTAAAGGAAGAATTTGTGTACCCTAAGATTCTAGCCTAAGAAAAGAAATAATTGATGAAACTCATGTTACCAGGTATACAATAAACCCAGGTGAAAATAAGATGTATCAAGATGTGAAATTACATCATTGGTAGAGTGGTATGAAAAAGGATATAACCCAATACATAGCAGAGTGCACTAACTATCAACAAGTTAAAGATGAACACCAACAATCAAAAGGTCCTTTACAACCCTTAGAAGTTTTACAATGGAAATGGGACCATATGACTATGGATTTTCAAGTAACACTCCTAAGGACTTGATCGGTATATGATTCAATTTGGGTTATGGTGGACAGATTGACTAAATGTGCACATTTCTTGCCTTTTTGAACTGAAGATCCTATGGAAAAGATGGTTAAGCTGTATGTTAGAGAAATCGTCTAGTTGTATGGAGTGCTAGTAAGTATCATCTCTTATCGAAGCAGTTAGTTCATATTGAAGTTTTGGTAAAGTCTACACCAAGCATTAGGTACTAAGTTGTAGTTCACAATTGCTTATCACCTAAAGTTAGAAGACCAATCTAAGAGAACAACTCAAATACTAAAAGATATGTTAAGGGCATGTATACTGAATTTCAGTAGAGATTAGGATAAATACTTACAATTGGTCAAATTTACTTATAACAATAGTTATTATGCGATCATACAGATGGCACCCCATGAAGCTTTATAAGGACACAAGTATCGATCACCCTTATATTGGGATGGTGAAGAGCATGCAATGCTTAAGCCCGATTTGATTGCTGAAATGAGTGAAAAAGTAAAACCCATTTGACAAAGGATAAAGGAGGCCAAGAACCGACATAAAAGTTGGGCAGACTTAAAAAGGAAATCTGTAGTAATAAAACAAGAGATCATGTTTGTAACGAGATCAACCCATTCAAATGATTTAAATGTTTTGGATCTAGAGGGAAGTTAAGTTACAGATATCTCGAACCTTTTGAGATACTAAAGGAAGTGAAAAAGGTATCATATCGAGTTGCTTTAACCCCAAGCCTATAGGGTTATTGTGATGTGTTTAATGTTTCCATGCTATAGAAGTTTATGAAGAATCCTAATGCAATTGTGGAGTTAGAACCTATGGAATTATAAAAGAGCTATATCGTAGAAAAGCAACCCATCAAGATATTAGGTAATCAAATTCAAAAATTGAGAAACAAAGAAGTTCAGTATGTGAAAGTCCAATAGGATAGCAACCTAGCAGCTAAAGTAACTTGAGAGCCAAAGGTTGCAATGAGATAGCAATACCATGGCTCTTCTAAATTGTAGGGTGGTACCTTCTACACCTAAAAGTTAGTCCAATTATATATATATATATAGTGTATTACTATTTTCCTTATATAATGAGATATAGTTTTATTATATAAGTTAAGTTATTAAGTATTAATAATGTATGTAGTTATACTAATACATATAATATATCGTTTTGATCATATTAAAACATACTTTTAATCAATCAAATTACATTTTAATTATGGTAAGGTTATTATAGTTTGTAAATTCTCGTAATATTATAGAGTTATAGGTTATATTATCTAAGATTATCTAATTTTAGTAAAAGTAATGTTATTGGGTTCATATATACCTAATAATACGTATTACGAGTTATATTTCGAGATATTACTTTTAAAGGGTATTTCAAGTTTCTGACACACCCACGCATACCTATAATAAGTATTATTATATTATGCTCATTTTATGAATTGAACTATATTTTATATAATTTGCTAATATAATTTAATAATATAAGTATTATTTAACCCTAATATGTATATATCTTAACTCAATTGTAAAACTATTATTAAATATATTAAAAATTTTATTTTCTCAAATCTAACTAGCGTGTATATGTATAGTTTTTATTTCTATATTTATCATATGTTAACCTATTATTACTAAAAATGTGCCCCGGTTCGTAATTTAAGTTATTTTACTACAAAAATTCATAATAAATGACTTAAGTCACCAAATAATTCTCTAAAAATTTCTATAAACTCCCAAAAATATGGGAAATTCAGCAATACATGGTTCCATGCTATCAGGTTTATCACCTATAAGCTTGAAATTACAATTTTATCCCTAAATTATATTTAATTATGCAAGTATTATCCTCTCTATGTAAAATTATTTTTAATATATCCTAACATCATTATAGATCACTAGAAGTCAATAGACATCTATTTCATCAATTAATTTCATGAAAACCCATTCATTTCATCATTTCACCTTATTTTTAGGGTAAAAAAATATGATGAATATAAAAAAAAAAAAAACTAAATTAAAAATATGGGTATAAAGCAATCAAATAAATATCATATGTATTCTACACAAAAAATTTGAGTTAAAAACTATATCATCTAGTATATTTGTTTTAAAAGTTAAAATTTGGATGAATAGTAACTTTCTTAAGCAAGTATATAAAATATTAAAAATTTTGAAAAAGTAAAATTATAACATGAAAGTAAATATAAAATAACCTAATAATTAATATTTTCATTTTTTTTTCTAATTATTTTAATTTTTTTTTTAAAATAGAGAAAAATAGGGTAGAAAATTGACCAACCTATTCATTAGTGCTCCGACAAACATTTTTAAGAGATGGGGTAGGTGAGATGTGCAAATGTAAGTCCTACAAATCAACAACTTAGACGCGACACTTGGAAATTTATGAGGTCTATGAAATCGATCTACGTAAGCTTAGAACCGATTGAAGCTACCTAAAAGTTAGGTAAGATAACCTTATGAATTTAATTCTTGAAACGAAATATTAAAATGCTAATATAAGATAAAATAATGAAATTAACTCACTCATTTGTAAAATTTCGAAAGATTTTGGAAATCGACTTGAAATATAAAAGAGCTTAGAATAAACTCAATAAATAAGAAAAGTAATAGATGAAATGAAAAGTAATGAAATATATTTATAAGAAAATAAAATAATTTAAAATTAAAAAAAAAAAGTCTATTTAGTTATTTAGGGTTTTAGAATATGATATCTCATAAATTAACAATCAAAATATGAATATCTGAATATTAAGTGAAAGCTCCGCTCTTGTATGACTAGGGTCAATAATTGATTTAAAGTATTTAGGAAAGTAAACCGGTTAAAATAAAAACTTACAAGAAACATGATAACCCTAATCGAGGAATTCTCGTATGCTTGAAAGTCAAAAATAAAATAATATATCAAGAATATAATCACAATAGTGAGGGTTTACTTATTTGAGCCTTAAAGTCGTATTTAGGATAATCGTACCTAAATTTAGGGCTTTCGGAAAAATAGATTTGATTGGGCTCAAATTTTACAACTAAGTTACAAAAGTTAGTTGAAGTAACCCAGTAAAATTAGATTTTAAAGATAATATCCGAAAAGCTCAATTTTAGCTTTAAAAGTACAATTATTCAGAATAGCGTAAAACTCATTAGAATATCTAAAATCAAGCCTAAAATACAACTAGGACTTAAAGAGTGGTTATTTAAGCTATAAAAAGGAATAATATCGCATAATATACTATATGAATATACATTTATTTTTATGAATATAGTAAGCATATATAATAAATATACTTGTAAATTAACTTGAACATATATAATTATATAAAATAAGCGATAAATTTGCAAATTTAAAGAGAAAATATATCATAAAAATAAATAATATGAGAAAAATATAATTACATAAATGTGACTAAACATTACATGTATTAAATATATAGGATATATACACGTATATTGGTAAAATTACTAAATATTAATATTATATACTTAAAATACTAATATTTGTCTAAGAAAATTATTAAAACCTATCCAAATGCTTAGGAAAAATCTAGATTTAGGCATGGCAACTCCAGATTCATTCTAATTATTGAGTCAAAAGTAAGATTAATAAAAGATAGATACCTCATGCTTGCATAATAGGGAAAAAATGAAAGAAAAAAAGGAAAAAAAATCTTAGCCACTTGAAATAAGTATAAAAGGACCCCTAAGACATCAGATAAGACCTTTAGCAACTTAAGAAACCAAAAGAGAATTTTAGAAAAAATTATACAAAATTAGGAAGAAAAATCAGAAAAACAAAGCAATACACTGATCTAACATGGTTCCCAAGCCAAACCATGATTTGCTATGTAGCCCCACCGCCCCCTAACAAAGCCACCACCGAATAGGCTGGCCGACAACCTCTCACCGACCAATGGTGGCTAGTGCACCAACAAATAGGTTAGACAATTTTTTACCCTGTTTTTCCCTATTTTAAAAAAAATTAAAATAATTAAGAAAAATATAAAAAAAAATCAATTCTTAGGTTATTTTATATGTACTTTCATGTTATAATTTTACTTTTTCAAAATTGTGAATATTTTATGTACTTACTTAAGAAAATTATTATTCATCCAAATTTTAATTTTCAAAATAAATACACTAAATGATGTAGTTTCTAGCTTAAAATTTTTGTGTAAAATAAATATGATATTTATTTGATTGCTATGTACTCATATTTTTAATATAGGTATTTTTTATATTTATCATATTTTTTACCTTAAAAATAGGGTGAAATAACGAAATAAATAGGTTTTCATGAAATTAATTGATAAAATAGATATCCATTGACTTCTAGTGATCTATAACGATGTTAGGACATATTGAAAATAATTTTACATAAAAAGGATAATATTTGGATAATTGAATGTAATTTAGGAGTAAAATTGTAATTTCAAGCATATAGACGATAATCCCAATAGCTAAGAACCATGCATTAGTTGAATTTCTCATATTTTTAGGAATTTATAGAAATTTTTAGGGAATTATTTGGTAACTCGAGTCATTTATTATAAACTTTTGTAGTAAAATAACTTAAATTACGAACTGGGGTACATTTTTAATAATAATAGGCTAAAATATGATAAATATAGAAATAAAAAACTATACCTATACATGCTAGTCAAATTTGGTAAAATGAATTTTTTAATATATTTAATAAGATTTTTAAGACCGGGTTAAGATATATACATATTAGGGTTAAATAATACTTATATTATTAAATTATATTAGCAAATTATATAAAATATAGTCCAATTACATAAAATGAGTATAATATAATAATACTTATTATAGGCACATATGGGTATATTAGAAACTTAAAATAACCTTTAAAAGTCATCTATCGAAATAAAACTCATAATACATATCATTAAATATGTATAAACCCAATGACACTTCTTTTACTAAAATTGGACAATCTTATGTAATATAACCTATAAATCCATAATATTACAAGAATTTACGAACTACAATAACTTTACCGTAATTGAAATATAATTTGATAAATTAAAAGTATATTTCGATATAATTAAGACGATATATTATACGTATTAGTATAACTACATATATTATCAATACTTAATAACTTAACTTAACTTATATAAGGAAAATAGTAATATAGCTTAGAGATATATATATATATATATATATATAACTTTAGAAGGAAATAAATGAGTAGATAGAACCTTGACGTTTTTGTAACTCTTACGAAAACTAAATTTGAGTTTTATATATTTATAAGGTCTTCCAATGAACAAAGCTTTGACGATACGAGTCTACTATAGTGAGCATCAAGATAAGTAAGTAGGATCAATGCTTCATAACATTTTGAGGTGTTATTTCATAATATCTGGAGCCTTTGGTATGTATCTACTTGTTATTATAGTTAGCTATTTGTGCATGTACAATGCGTGTGTTTAAAATTCGATTTGCTGTGATGGGAGCTAAGCTTCATGTCATGGTTGTTTCGTGAATATTATACTTGAATTGCTTAAGTTTAGTTGATCACCCTAAAAATGAACAAACTTAAACTTGGCTTAATACCTAACTCGATATGCATCGCAACCCACTAAGGGTAATGGTTAGGATTCTTGAGCTAAATACAGACTCCTTTCGATAAAGATAACTAAAATGGTCATTTCCCTACCCTTAGCTGAACTAAGTGATAAAAGAGGAGGTCACGGCAAGATTGGGGGCCATGGTCTGAAAGTGGTCACAAGAGGAGAGTGTTCTCTATTACACAAGCCCCAGTTTGGATTCGATTCATGAGTACACAATGTCAAGCTCCTCAACCTAGATTAGAGCGAGCATAATTTCTCTAATCTCACAATAAACCAAATAACTTCATACGATAGCATTTTCTTATATACACATTGCATCTAACCAATTTGTTTCAAAACTGTGCTTGTGTTGTGCTAATTGCATACTTCTATCTCTACCCCACTTACTGAGCAAGTTGTCACTCATTCTCCTATAATTTGTTTTGCAGGTTCCCAATGGATTATAAGTACCTACCTAAAACTAGAGCACTAGCAAATTGGGATGGGAAGTGAGGTATAACAAGAAATGGCTAGTTATGGTCCTTACTATTGACTTTCCTAACTTTTAAGGAAAAATACATAGGTCTCCTAAAGGGGCTTAGTAGTTTTCATTACTCTAATCTGTATATGAAATGATAGATACCTATAGGATTTATTGCCACTTTTTTTCAAAGTCATATTTCAACTTTATTTTTAAAGTCTATTTCATAAGTTTATAGCAAACAGGTATTGAATTAGATACTTCAAAGGGATAGAGTTAAGTACACTTAGTGTAAACTAAGTTTAAGATAGTAGCTGTAAGGTCAATTTCTATCTTAGGATGACTTACACAATGATACTGTTACGACTCTACCTTTTCAATGCATGACATAAAAGCTTCTACTTTAAATGAAAACTAACCTAAATAACTAAAACAAGTTAGGCAACTTCATTAGCAAGTCATAGAACATGGTTCATTTCAGAACACGGGATTTTGTTGCTAGTTTTAAGTTGAAAACCATCAACAAACCCATATTTTTATAGGACATCCTTACCAGTTGGCATATAAAAGCCTTAAAGGCATTACACTTGTCCCACATGTACATAAGGATACCCATTGACCCATGCCTATAAATACCTCTACCTTTGGCCATGGGAGACTCTTTAGATGCTTTGGAGACTAAGAAAATTCATGTGGATATTTTTAGGGTGTAGGAGGAATTTTTAGAAATTTAAGAAAAATTAGGTGATAATTTACGAGTTTAGGGTTCCCGAACTTAGGAGTAACCTAATTACAAGCGACCACCACTCAATGCCATTTTTGGCCGACAAACACTCCACCACCAACGGTAGTCGAGGCTTCTTCTATTAGTAAATCCAATTTTTTAGCTCGATTTTCAAAAATTTGTAAAAATTATCAAATTTTGCCTAAAAGTTAATGGGGGAGATATTATTCTAGCATTATTTTACTTTTTTTATTTTTATTTTCATAAAAATCATTCATTTTATATATTGCTCTTAAGAAAAGTAACGTTTGGAACTAAATGTTGCTTTGATTTTCAAAAGCTCGAATGGCGTAGTTTCCTTATCAAAGTTTCTTTGTAAACACCTTATATCATATAGACAATTGCTAATAAAAAAATTTTCTAAAACTTTTTATTTTATTTAGGTTAATTTTTCGTTTATAAAAAAAATGATAAGCTGGAATTTACAAGAAATCCATTTTGTTTCAATACATTTTGTTTAATCTAACCACCAATCACTTTTTAAGTAAATTTTTGTTATATGCAACATGTTGATCATGATTTTTAAGTGGATTTGGTGATTTTTCACTTAAATTATAAGTACTAACCCCTGTCAAGGTAGTTAGTTAATTGTTTTTGGTTAAAAATCCAAATAAACAATAGTAAATATGAGGAATATGCTGTTGCACATGTTTAGTTTTTCCCAACAAACTATATTTTCTAGGATAAACTTATGAAATTTAAGCATTTTAGTTTACTAATTAAGGAAATCACCCCATTTGGTGAAGTTTGTGATCATATATGTTTGTGTAGATAGTTTCCCAAACCTTGCGAGTCGATAGTAGTGGAGTCTTGATTACATTGTATCTTATTAAAGTGAAAGGAAGTGTGAATTATAAAGTTTTTGACGATTTGAAGTGATTGTGGTGGTTGTAGTAGATTTTAGATTTTGTAAAAGCTTTCTTAACTAAGCCAATCTTAGATCATCACGGTAGAAACTTCTATAAAAGGGTCCCTAGAGAAGAGCTATACCTTAAACCTTAGTAGAAGGTTCACTAGGGCATAACTAAACCTTAAGTCCTTATAGAAGGTTGTGTAGAATATCACTTAGGCATAGAGCATAAATAAAGATCCTTATAGAAGTTTGAATAGAAGGTATCAAAACCATAAGATACCATTGTAGGAGGCTAACTAAAAGGTACCAGATCATAACATACCCTTATAGAAGTTTGAGTAAAAGGTACCTAAAGCCCTAGGATACCTATATAAAAGGTTCCACGATCCTATAAGAAGTAATAAGAACTTAGTTCTTATAAAAACATCTAGTTAATAGTAGAAGAAATTCAAATTTTATGACTAAAACGCTATTACTATAATGAATTACATGGAACTAAAATATACTCTGTAATATAGGGCTAATGAAGGAGGAGCTGATGCTTTGGAATTGAAAGACTAGCAATGAATCCAAATAAGTGGAATCGATGCTTAGTGGCATTTTGGAGTATTTTATTATAAGTACTTGAAGGCTTAAGTGTATTTTGCTTATACTTATAAAATAGTTGTTTCTACATATGTAATGAGATGGAAGGTTCACCCCACAACACCCATCCTTCACCCTCTCCCTTTAAGTGCCCATCCTTTACCTCATTGTATTTGATAGTATTATGAATGGCAAGCTAACATTTTCCTTTCCTATCCTCACAAGACTGTTTCAAGCCCTTCTTTCTTTAGGAGTATCAACTGGCATTATCACCATCCTCTATATGATTGGAACGCTCAACTTCTCTATTGGTTTTAGCCTACCATAACCATCATCAAGAAAGCAACATCAACTCTAAATTAGTTTACTCATGGGAGGCCAACTCTACCTTAAGAGAATACTCACTTCATACTAACACCACTCACTTCATACTAAATCCTAAGTTGAACACCCTATTGCCCTTTTAAAACACGAACTGTAACATTTGATCGCCTCTATTTAGAGCTACCAAGTCTTGAAATTTATAAACCTATATTTTACCCTTAACTCGGTTCAACAGACAAGTATACCTATTGTTTGTTAGTATGGATGAGTGTAGAGTCATCTCCACTAGGGATAAATACAACCACTAGTACTAATTAATCTTCCTATTACCTAGTAACCGAATTTATCAAGTGAATAAAAGATTAAAATGTCTAATTTACAAACTAAACTACACTAATCTACATACAACTTTCATCCAACACAATGACTATAGAAACAATTGATAATAATACACTTAACAAGCAGACTTGCTTCACCACCTAACATAGTATTACCAACACACTTTTATCTAGCGTTTGTTATCTACAGGGAATCATTAGTTGTAAGTGTTCTTATAAAAAATACTTACTCGTAACCCTAATTATGTCTATTAGAATCTCTTCTAAATTAACGGCGAATTAGTGTTACATTTAACATTATAATCACTTATGGATTCCCCCAAGGATGCAGCAACTTTCCTAATAATATCTCTACCATCAAGAGTAAGTTGTTCTAGTAAATTTGATGTATTCAATACAATTGTCTCTCAACATATTCTATTGAAATCCATCCTAAGTTAGTATCGTACACTACACCTCACTTAGATTCATTAAGTTCAATTCATCAGAATCAACAAATATCAAAAACCTACTAATCTATGAACTTGATCATATTAAGTTGATGTAGCAAGTCTTAAATTATTATTCATGCATGGTAAAACAATAACATAAATTAACAAAACTCATAACTAATAAGAAATAAAACATGGAATCAGTAAAGAGTAAAATCCCCTTTTTGATTTGACTGTAGAAGTCTCACAAATGCACAAACAATGAATTCCCATCAGCTCTCTCAAGTAATTCTAGGTAAAGTACACAATGTAACAAGTAGAAATTAGACTAAGTATGTAAAGATACAATTGATACACTCTAGGTTTATAGATGTGTTGTAGTTCAAAATTAGAGTAAAAATTCTTTGGTTTCTAACACATGGAATTTGATATTCTCTCTTCTAATGATGTTGTTTGATGATATCTCTTGTCTGAAAATTGCAATGTATTTATATTCTTCTTGTCAAAAAGCTCGAAATACACCATTTCAAGACACCCCCTGGTGTTAAGGCTTGTTATATGCTTTATGTGAAACAATTTTTAAAAAAATCATCATGTCCATTCTCATCACATCTGTGACTCAAAGAGTGATCTTCTCGAACAACAATTTTCTTCACTCAATACGGCCATAATGAAGGACATGATCTTCTCGTCTCAATTAATTCATATCATTATGCCCGTGATGAAGGGAGTGGCCATCCTTTTGAAGTGGGATCACGATAGTGATAAACAAGTGGACAAGAGCTTCACTTATTGTCACGCCCGTAATGGAGCTTGTTACAAACACTAAGCACTAAATTCTTCCATGATCACATTCGTGATGGAGAGAGCAATATTCTTCTTTCAAAGTTTTCCATTCCTAATGAGCATGATTGCCTTAAATCATATTGTTTTTGTGCAAACTTTATCTTATTACTCTTGAATCATCTAAAATTGATATATTGCACAATTAGATACCAAAAACTTGAGAAATGAATACGATTATAATCGATTTTTACCTCAATATGGCTAGAAAGTGTAAAGTGATTTATGCTTATTAAACTTTCACACACTTAAGCTTTACTTGTCCTCAAGTAAACACTTTAAAACAATCAATGAAACTCAATGACTTTTTTATTGTATATTCATCAAAGCATTCACAATGGCTTAATTTTGTACCTACTACTTTGTGTTCTTAGAATATAGCAATCAATACTCTAAGACTAATCCCAATAAAACAAACTTCACCTTTACTATTTAATGATAACTTCTAAAGGTATAAAGTGAACACAAAGTTAAATAGAGCAAAAGAAATTTGGTTATATTTCATCTACTTCCATAAGTGTATCAAAACCCTTCGACTACTTCTTAAGCACAATAATCTAAAAGAAAAATACATTGCATCCATTTTTTTCCTGTATTTCTACTTCTTTTTTTAATCTCTCCGTGGATAACATATACATTGCATTTTCAATTTTTCTTTTCTTTTATACAAGCTCTGCAACTTCTCCTCTCTTGTTCTTTTTTTTTTCAGTAAAAATTAAAAAACAAATATTAACAGTGGGGTCAAACTTCGCTCTTTTGAGAGACCAAAGCCCACCCTTACTAACTTATTCATTATATATCCTTATTGTAAAGTGATAAAGATAACAATTAGTAACGGGGTCAAACTTTACTCTTCTAAATAACCAAAGCCTGCTCTTATTAATCCAGTCCTTAAAAACTTCAATTTACTCTGTTTTGAAGAGATTCTCAAGATGCACCAACAAGTGAATTATTTCATTTGCCTTTTCCATTCAAGATTAAATATGCTCCAAAAGTAATTGATAAGTAAATATACTACTTAGTAATTTTAGAAACACAACCATTTAACCCTGAACTAAAGACTCCAATTAACTTCTAATCTCCAAATTCATTCATTAACTAGTAAGTAAGCATGCTTCACTTAGATTTTATCTCACAATTTTGATCAAGTATACTAAATCCACAAGAGGTGAGTAAAGCATAAAATTGATTGCTATTTATCAAATCCACAATTTATTAAGTCAATAAACAACTTGAAACAAACAAAACTTATGTAGAAGACTTTTGATAAGTAGTGTTAAACCTTCCCCACATTTAGAGAGAAACATTATCCTCAATGTCTAAGGAAGGCAAACACAGAATAGGCATAAAAAGGGGAAAAAATGCAAAACAAACAACAATAAGAACAAGATTCCCCTCTTTGAAGTTTGATCAATGCGATTGGGCCATAAATCATTAGAACAGACATCCTTTAATCATCATGACAATTGGAATATATAAAAGAAGCCTAACCATTAAACACATTAAAACAAACCATAACAACACTCGATGTGAGAGTCTTTAGCAAAATACATCAATAAAGTTAAGCTGTCAAATAATTAGTGAGTCTAATAACAAATAAAATAAAACAAAAGAAAGAAAACAATGTCAGTTATCATAGGCTTTATTTTTGTCATCTCAAACGTCCTCTTCATCCCCTGACGACTCTTCCTCACTATCATTCCCACTCTCTTGCCCTTTAACTTCCGACTGGACTCCTTATGTCTCTTTCGCCTCGTCACTATCCTCTTCTTCTGTCCCATCCTCCTCCTCATCCAATCTTCGTCTTCCAAACCATCCCTTTCTGCTCATTGGGTAGTGATTGAGGCACTTGCCAATAGTGGAAGTAAAGGCTAACTAGGACCTACATCCTCTTAGGTATGAGGACAAGAAAAGCAGGAGGGAATAGCCACACCCATTGCTATGGCAATATTTTTTAGAAATTCAATAATCCCCTTATGAGATTCTTCAATCTCAGCTACTTCAATTTTTAAATGCTTCAAATTTTTTTATCAAGAAACTTAATGTGGCTAACGTAAAGTCTAGAGCACCAAGGTCTTCAATGTCCAAGTTGTGGTTAGAGAATCTTGTAATACCCCACTAATTAAAAGGGGTTCTTGGAAGTGGTTCCGATTCAGTACAAGAGTCTCTTGGCCTATCACTACTAGGCCACAAACCTTAAGTTCCTTAGAATTCTAGTAATCAAACCCATAACGAAGATACCCTTGCTCTTATCGAAAGTTTGTTGGCGAATTCCAAATGCAGTAAAAATTCCAACATTCACCAGATATCCTTTGAGCACACTATACGAGGGTAGTAGGTCGTGTTCTCCTACTACCCCAAGACTTTCATGCTTCCTATAGATGGTCCTTATAAGAATATAGTGAAAGATTTGGGCCTTTGTTGTCTTTAGGGTAGAGGCTTTCGACTTGCTTACCTAGAAACTACTCTCATTAGAGATTCCTCTCTAGAATTGATTCAGAGAAGTACCCTAGTGAAAACTCACTAGTAAATCCTTAAATTCATCCTCCTCTAATTCCACCCTAGTGTATAAACCCATTGCATGCACAAAGGTCATCACGTCAAAGGTATAAGTTCTTCTAAAGGCAAAAAACTCAACCTCATTTACCATTTTCATGCCTATGTACTCATACTTGATTTTGAAGGACGAAATGAACGCTAATGTGGTTTGTTTGTATGCTTTCTCCTAAATAATAAATAACTTCAACCATGGCCCATTCCCTAATGACCTCTACATAATGCCTTTTTTATTATCTTCTTAGCAGCAAACTCCTTAAACCTTTATTTCTATCCTACAATCATACCAGCTAGTGGAGCGACTAATCTACTTAAGCTCACTGCATTAGATCGTCTAGGAGGAGGAAAAGGAGAGCAATCAACTCTAGGTCTCTTGTTTTGAGAAGTTGTGGATGATTTCTTAGGTGCCAACTACAAGCATAAACATTAATTCCAAGAAGAAAAAAAATCATGCACTTATTATGGTACTTCAGACTAAAATACAACCATTCTACCTTTTTCCAATTCTAACCATAAAGCCTTCACAAACTAAACATGATCAAACCTCATATATTCCCAAGCATGACATATAAAACTACAATGTATGCAAAACCAACTAGCAACACAATCTTACATAATAATTAACTATTAATAACAAGACTAAATCATCTAATTAGACTCAAATTGTAGAAATCCCTAATTTAGAAATTATCAATGGAAATTAAGGTTAACTTAGTCATTTTAATTTCAGTACAAAATTCATGCAAATCAAAGTCTAATTACTACACAAACAATATTACAAGTATGATCACAACACATTAACAATTTAAATAAATACACATATACAAACCTTAAATTTACATGAACCAAATCTAGCTAAATGTTGAAAAACTAAGGAAAAAAAGAGAGATCATACCCCAGAAGCAGGTACAAATTGATGAAAATAGGTATGCGGGTGTTTGAAATGGTTTGAATAGTGATTGAAGTTGAGAAAATGAGGGTAGAGTTTTTGCAAAGTAGACGTGTAGGGAGTATCACTGGGTAAAGTTTCAAAAAGTATGAGAAATGAGGAGAGAGAGAGAGAGAGGGAAATTTCTCATATAGTAACGTGTCAGGGAGCCGATCACACTCGTGACATTGGGCATGATCCCTTTTTTAAGCTTAATTATGGTCGTGATCAATCCTATGACCAATGCTGTGATGAAAAAATCTTGGACAATCACGACCTAAACTCTTTACTTGTCACAAGCATGATAATACCCATAACTAACGTTGTGCAACAAATTGTAAGTGCATCCATTTTTTATGATGGTCATGAACAAGGGTGTGAGTATCCTCAAAGAATGTATCATGACCATGATGGACAGGTAGATCAGCTCTGGTAATTGATCATGGCCGTGAATGGATTCGTGATCGATGCTGTGCTAGAAAAATTAAGTACTTACCATGTAATGCCAACCGTGATTAAGAACTGACAAGGTCGGTCATTGAATAGGTTCAAGCTTGTAGAAAGCTCAAAAGTGTAAATAAGGGAAATGCGCGAAAGGAATGAATGATGAATGAAAAGTAAGCAAAACCTATGAACAGCTCCAGAGAATATGACTGACTAATAGAACTTCCAAAGACTTACAGCATAATTCGATATGACGCATGAATTGATCCGGTGAGTTTACTTGCCACCTAACCTTACTAAAGGGAAAAGATAAGAATGATACCAAGCGTAAAATAGTAGAGTGTTTACACTAGGAAGGAAAAATGCTCAAGAGTATTAATTGTAATCTGTCTATCTACGGCTTACAAATACAAAGGGTATGTATACCCAAGAATTTAAGGAAACTTGCCTAAAAGGAAAAAGAAAAACTGGGTGTTACCTTAAAGTAGTAATGTACAATAATACAAAAGAGTAAAAATGAATATTTACAGAAGTAATAATTAGTAAGGCGGATTCTATATGTGGTCCTCTACATGTGGAGATGTTGTATTGGTGAGGTTGTTAAAAGATGTAGACAAAACAGTATGGTTAGCTGGCTTATCCAAGCAAGAATGGATTATGTAGTCTAGAGTCTCTCTCTCGGCATGGCAAAGTCTCTCTCTCGGCATTCTATCTGTAAGAGATTAGCAATCATTCTACACTGCTTAAGGAGTGACTCAGCAAGGAAGTACTCAACCTCAACGAAGAAGTACTCAGCCTCGATAAGTGTTGGCTGGAGTAGAAGAATTCGTCTTGTCAAGCCTTCTAGTCCTCGGGCTCGGCTACAAGTCAACAGGTTAGTAGCTCGATTCCTATCATTCCCTCCAGGTTAATTTAGATTTGGGATCAAATCGGGATGGTCTTCGGTCATTTCTCTATCAGGATGATATGGACTGAGGTCAACAATATTAAAGGTGTTGGAAACCTCATAATCCTCTGATAGCTCCAACCTATAAGCATTGTCATTGATCTTCTGGAGGATTTTGAAGGGTCCCTCAGCTCGTGCGAATAATTTGTTCTTCCTCTTGCCTGGGAACCGTTCCTTGCTGAGGTGTAGCCATACCAAGTCTCCTGGCTAGAATTGCTTAGTCATCATACCCTTGGTTTTCTCTCGCATTCTTCTAGTAGCTTGGTCGATGTACCAAGTGACCTTGACATATATGTACTGAAGAGATTGTGCTCTAATCGAGGTATCAGGGTCCTCTTGCACGGGTACTAGTATAAGGGTATGGTTGAGGGGTAACTCGGGATTGAATCCATAGGCCACCTTGAAGGGAGTCTGCTTAGAGGTGTCATGTATTGTTTGGTTGTAAGCAAACTTAACCACTGGCAAGCATACGTCCCAATCAGCCAATTTCTTGCCCATTATAGCTCAGAGCTGTAATCCTAAAGTGTGATTAACCACCTCTGTTTGGCCCTTAGTTTGGGGGTGACATGAGGTATTGAAGAGTAATTTGGTTCCCAGTCGACACCACAAAGTTCTCCATAAATGGCTCAAGAACTTCAGGTCTCTATCATAGACTACACTTCCCGGTACTCCATGTATCCACACAATCTCCTACAAGAAAAGAGAAGCATTAGCCGAAGTGTCATTAGTCTTGGTGCAGGCCACGAAGTGTGCCATCTTACTAAACCTATCTACAACAACCATTACAGAATCTTTTCCTCGAGCAGTCCAAGAACAAAATCCATACTCAATTCAGTTCATGGCTTCGTTAGAACAAGTAGGGGCATTGCTCTCTCTTACTCAGCTCGGCACTTAGCCTTCTTACACACAGCACAACTTTCAACAACTCAATGTACATCTCTTCTTATTCTCGACCAAAAGAATCGACTATTCAACAGTTCACAGGTACTCCTTTCTCCAAAATGTTTGAAGAGTCCTCTATTGTGAGCTTCCCTAACCAATAACTCCCTTTAGGAACAAGTCAACACGCACAGTTTCCCACTTCGGAACAAGTAGCCATTCTCCACATGGTATACATCCATTGTTTTTCTATCAATACATTGTGTAAGTACGGGTCCAAAGTGTAGATCCTCATAGTACTGCTCCTTAATACTTGCAAACCTAAATGGCTAGGTCTGTAGTTTAGATAAAACTGCATGCCTTCTCAAAAAAGCATCTACAACTACGTTGCTCTTTCCTTACTTGTATTTTATTACAAAATTAAATCTTTCAAGGAATTCAACCCATTTCGCCTACCGCTTCGACAACTTAATCTGACTTCGAAGGTACCTTAGCAATTCATGGTCAATATATATGACAAATTCTGTCAGCAGTAAATAATGCTACCATACTTACAATACTCGGATCAGTGCCAAAAGTTCTTTGTCATACACAGAGTAATTTAACTAGGGTCTTCGAAGCTTCTCATTGTAGAAGGCAATTGGTCGGCCTTCCTGCATTAGGATAGCGCCTATTCAAATGCCTGACGCATTGCATTCCAGCTCAAAAATGTTGTCGAAGTTAGGTAAAACTAACACCGGGGCGAAGGTCAATCTTTCTTTTATCTCAACAAAACTCCTCTCCTCCCTTTCTACCCATCAGAAGTCGATGTTCTTCTTTGTTAACTCAGTAAATGGTACGACGAGGGTGTTGAAATTCTTCATGAACCACCTATAGAATGAAGCTTATTTATGGAAACTTCTTGCATCGATATAAGTAGTAAGAGTCGACCACTTGACAATTGCTCAGATCTTCTCATCATCAACTTGTAAGCCTTCTCCACCGACTATATAGCCCAAGAATACCACTTCCTCCTAGCAAAAGCAACATTTCTTTTGATTGCTGAATAGTCTCTCAGCACGGAAGATATCCAGAACTGCTTTAAGATGTTCACGGTAACTTAGCATGTCAGTGCTGCAGACTAGAATATCTCAAAGTATACTACGACACACTCCCTTATGAGATATCTCAGTACATGGTTCATTAGTCTCATGAAAGTGCTCAAGCATTCGACAAGTCGAAGGGCATGACCATCTACTCAAAATGTCCATATCGAGTCTTGAATGCAGTCTTCCACTTATCCCTTAGCCTCATGCGAATTTGATGGTAGCTAGATCTAAGATCAATCTTGCTAAAAATCCTAGCTCCACTCAATTCATCCAACATGTCTTCTAGCCTCGAGATTAGATACTTGTATTTGACCATGATCTGGTTCATTGCTCAGCTGTCTATATACATCCGCCAGGTTCCACCCTTCTTCGATACCAAAAGCGCCAGCATGGCATAGTACAAGAGTTGAGACTTTCTCTTACATAACCTCTTTCCAACAACTCAATGACTTGACGTTAAAGCTCAAAAGCCTGCTTAGGATTCATCCGATAAGTTGGCTTATTCGATAATGCGACACCGGGTACTAAGTCAATGCAGTTCTCTATGCCTCGAGTCAGGAGCAACCCCTTAAGTAACTGTTCTAGGATCAAGTCATCATATTCATCTAATAACTCCTTGATCTCCTAAGGTAGCTTACCCCACTCCTTCATTTTCAATAGTCACCTTACCATCAAGAGGATCAGCTCATCAGCATTGATGGCCTCTTGGAGCTCGGCTCTACTCATCACCATAGCCTTCTTTGATCCAAGAGCAAGTTTCTTCTACAACTTATTAACTTTTCTCAACGGCATCGAATTCAGAATGATCTTCCTATCATCCTTCTCGAATGTATACTTGTTCCTATAGCTATTATGTATAACTCTCCTATCAAACAACCACGATCTACCTAGCAACATGTAGGAATCACACATTAGTAGTATGTCGTAGAGAATCTAGTCAGAGTAGTTCCCAATAGTGATCTGCAATAGTATTTGCCAAGTGACATGTAATGCTCCTTTCTCACACAACTAGTGTAACTTGTATGACTTCGAATGCATAACAATCGACAACTTCAGTTTTGAAATAAAATCGGCTGATGCCACATTGGTATAGCTTCCACTATCTACGATGAGGGCACCAACTTGATCATTTACCTTGTAGGTAGTATGAAACAAGTTCTCTCTCTACTCCTCCTCTCATGAGTGTTCCACATTCATAGTACATTGGATAACCATGAGTAACTTATCCAAGTCTTCAGCAAATACATCCTCTTCAATCAACTCTTTCCCAATTAGAACCTTCTCCTCTTTGAATTTCTCATCCGTACTTTCTACTTCTAGCTTTGAGACTTCTCCCTTGATGACCATCGTTCTTCGGTTCGAGCACTGAGTAGCCATATGTCTGAACCCTTAGCACTTGAAACATTTGACCTAGCTCATCTTCCTTCCAAACCCTTGCCACTTATCATAAGCTTGGGTCTACACTTCAATGTCGAATTTGCCTTTCTACTCGACTCAAACATTAACCTTTCTACTCAGCTTGGTACTTGACAAAGTTCGATGACTTCCCTGTCTAGGAAGGCTAATTGACATTCTGCTCGGCACTTAGCCTTTTCTCTACCTCTCCACTTATTGGGCAATCCTAACATTTTCATCCATTGTGGTGAATCGTTGAAGCTTCACAATGTCCCAAATATCACTTCTCAGTCTAGTAATAAATCTTGACACAGTTCGAGCTGGTGTTTCCTCCACCTCGCAACAAATCATGAACATTTGAAATCTTAAACATACTCGTCAATAGTTCAACCTCCTTGTCTCAACTCTTGAAGATGAGTGAAAGTATCTTGAAGATAAGTTTCTGGCACGAATCTATTTCTGAGTATTTTCTTCATCTCGAGCTAAGTATTAATCTCTCGATAGCCCTCTCATCTCCCCATCATCTGAAAATTCTTCCATCACATGACAGCATATTTAGAGAACTCAACAGCAACAGTTCTCATTTTCTTGTAGTCCTCGTACTGATAGTAATCAAATACACACTCCATCTTCTCTTCCTACTTTAGATATTCATCAGCATTTTCAAATCCATTAAAACTCATAATCCAAAGCTTCACATGGTCGAATGCCTTGGAGATTCATACACATTCTTTTTCAAAATACTCTTCTGCCTCGTCTCCCATGTCTATCAAATCAATCCTTCTCCTTACTCGTCCACCTTCAATAGGTCGAGCTAAGTTCTGCCCTCTAACACTTTGAGCAACTTGTGGGGTATTTTACGAGGCCTCAATGGGTCGGCAAGATAATGCATGAACAACTCGGGTTAAGTCCACCAAGAGGCTAGCTATCTCATTTAGTCTCTCGTCAGTATTTCTGGGAGTTCACTGAAACTATCGTCCGCGGTAGACAACTCCACTATCATCACCAGTACTAACATTCATACTCAAGTCAGTTATTTTTCCTCATAGATTCAAAACTTAAACAAAGACTTTAGGAAATTAATAGTTAACAACACAACGCTCAAATGAACACAATAATTTGCTCCGTTTCACACACGCAAAACAGAGTATAACAAAACTTCAAAAACACACGTCAATTCGAATAAAACCTCCGCTTCGATACCAAGATGGTGCGAACCATGACCAAGAATTGATAAGACCAATCGTTGAATGGGTCCAAACTTGCAGAAAACTCAAAATTGTAAATGGAGGAAATGTGTGAAAGGAATGAACGATAAATGAAAAGTAAGCAAAACCTACAAATAGCTCTAGAGGATCTAACACACCAATAGAACTTTCGAGGACTCTCAGCACAATTCGATATAACGCACGAATTGGTTCGGTGAGGTTACTTGCTATAGACACCTCATTTTTACCAATTTTTCGGTTTAGCCAGAAATAAAAAATAATGAAAAAAATAAAAAACGAGAATCAAAAGAAAAAAAAATAAAAAATAAAATCGAGTCAAGTCGTATAGTATCGAGTCATGTCAAGTTGAAACGTCATAAGTCAAGTGGTGTTATGTTGAATGGAATTGAGTTAAATCGAATTAAATTGGATTGTTGGATCAGATTTCGATGTGGGCTTAATAAATTTCAAGTAAATGGCAAATTGGACTATTATTAAAATATTTTGGGCCAAACCAATATAGAACAAATATTTATCTAATTTATGAGCTTAAATTAAATTTAGGAATTATTTGGCTAAATTATAGCGAATCAGATCAGGCCTAAAAAGAAAAAGCCCAAAATAAAGTATGGTTTCTAGAAGAATCCTAATCATATCTTCCATATCTAAGATTATAATCATATCTTAAGATATGAAAGATATGATTATAGGCCTATAAATACTTAAGTGGGAATGATGGGTAGATTTTGACAAGGACAAAAAAAAAACAATTATATACACAAACACATCCACACAAATACACCTACACAATCATACACCCACACAATCACACCTTGACTACACAAACGCACCTACATAATTGCACAGCTCATCAACACATCCAAGATTAGCCTTCGTACGTCACCTAACATGCCTAAAACTACCGCCCAACATGCCCAAAACTACCACCAAGTCACCCAGCCTATCGCCAAAGTTGTCGCCCACTCTCGCCCAGCAGCGCCCAGCCTCTTACCCACTCTCACCCAATAATGCCCAATCTATCACCAAAGCTGTTACCCAGTAGCACCCAGCCTCTTGCCCACTCTCATCCAGTAATGCTAGTCCATCACCAAAGCAATGCTTAGCAAAGCCCAGTCTATCGCCAAAGATATTGCCCAACCTCTCGCCCACTCTCACCTAGTAGTGCCTAGCCTCTCGCCCACTCTTGCCTAACAATGCCTAATCCATTGCCAAAGCAATGCCCAATCTGTCGCCCAGCCTGTCACCTAGTCCGTCGCCCAGCCTCTCACCCACTCTTGCCCAACAATGCCCAATCCACTACCGAAGTAACCCTAAACATCACCCACACTACTCAACTCTCACCCATAGCATACAGCCCACACAATACAGTAATCGAACATACGTTGACAAACACGACCACAACATTGACACGATTCGATACATAAGTAAATTTTCATTAGCTTTTATTTATTTATTTTATTAGTTATCTTTTCCTCCTTTATTAATTTATTTTTTGTTTAAGTGCAGGTTTTTTAGTTATTATTTATTTTATTACAACTTTTTAAGGCAATTCCAATAAAATCTAGTTGAATTAAGTTTTTTGTAAAATCATGTTTTTTTATAAAAAATAGACATGTCTTCAATGTACCTTACCATTAAGATACAGAGAAGACATATATCTTACGTATCACCAAAGTATCTTATGGTTAAGATTTGGATAAGGATACATATCCAAATAGTATCTTAATAGATTTTATAGTTAAGATTTAGAAAAGTTACTTTTTGACACGTAATGATTTTAAAAAATAAAAAATCTCAATCGAGTTTTTTAAAAAGATTTAGTTAGTTAGAGTTTTCTTCGATTCATAAAAATTAAATTTCTTAGGCTGTTTTTTTAAATAATAAATTGGTAAAAAAAGTAAACCAAGCTCAATTTTCAAAATAAAAATAATCTACTCACTAAAAATTCTATAAAAGGAGAACTACGATCGATTTGATCCCAAACAGTGGATATGTAAGTATCTTTGGGGCAACCACATAAAAAAATTTCTTAAAAATTCGTAGTAAAAAATGATAAAAAAATCACTTTAGTTATCTTTTGTTTACTTAGGTATATTTTTAGAATTATTAGAAAATTATAAAAAATAAAAACCCATCAATTTTTCTTTAGTTTTTACATGGTGACTTAGTCTTAATAGGTTAGCTCCCGAACCCGGTTTTTTTGGTTTAATTTTCTAAAAATCAAAATTTTTGAAAATATCCACATACTAGTAGTCAAGTTAGGGTTTTCTCACGAAAACCCTAATTTCATTTTTTACCAGTTGAACTAGTTAGCGACTCTAATTTTTAAAATTTTTAGAAAAATATTTTCTTAATTTAATGTCGAGTAATTTATATTAAGTGGGTTGGGCTTGATATACGTTAAATTAAGGAAACTGAAATGGGACTCGACACTTATCACTTAACCTTGCTTAAGGGAAAAGATAAAAGCAATGTCAGGCGTAAAACAGTAGAGTATTTACACTAGGAAGGAAAAATGTTCAAGTGTATTAATTGTAATCTATCTATCTACGGCCTACATATACAAAGAGTATTTATACCTAAGAATTTAGGACAACTTGCTTAAAAGGGAAAAGATAAAAATGGGTGCTACCTTAAAGTAGTAATGTACAACAATACAAAAGGTAAAAATGAATATTCACAGAAGCAATAATTAGCGAGGTGGATTCTACATGTGGTCCTGTATATGTAAGGATGCTATATTGGTGAGGTTGTTAGAAGATGCAGAAAAAATAGTACGGTCAGCTGGCTTATTTGAGCAGGCATGGATTATGTAGTCTGGGGTCTCTCTCTCAACATGGTGACAAGAGTAATACTGAGTAAGTGGTCAGGCATGAAGGAAGATTGGATATTGTCTCAACCATCCGTTTCTCAGCATTTTATTTGCGAGAGATTGGCAGTCATTCGATACGGCTTAAAGAGTGACTCAACAAGAAAGTACTCAGCCTCGGCAAGAGTCGGTTGGAGTAGAAGAATTTGTCTCGTCAAGCCTTTTAGTCTTCAGGCTCGACTGTAGGTCCAAGGGTCAGTAACTTGATTCCCATCACCTTGTCTCACAAGCATGATGAGGATCAAGCTCTTCATTTTCAACCCATCACGCCCGTAATGGGTATTAGCGTATCCATCCTCCATCTACATCCCCATACTTAGTGAAATTTTTTCTCTTCCTTTTTTAATTTCCATGACTCCACTTAATCTTTCTTTTTCTTTTTGCCTAAAAATTCTACAAATACACTCAAACAAAACAAACAAATAACAATAATAAAAACAAGTAATTTCAATTTAACAAACTCAAAGTGATAAAAACAAACTCAAGTAAACTAATTGAATTAAAAGATATATGCTTGTTTAACGTCTCAAGCTTGATGTTCCTAGGGGCTTTCAGTTTTGATCCCTTAAACTGGAGAAGTTTTAACTCCTCCTTGCCTTCATTTCAATCAACCTCTCCATGGTATAACTTCAACTGTTGTCCATTAACCTTAAATGTCCTTTTTTTCTAAATGTGTTATCTCTACTACTCCATAAGGGTATGCTCTTTTTACTATAAGCAAACCCAACCATCTAGACTTAAGCTTCTTAAGGAATAACTTGTGTCTAGAATTGTGTAAGAGTATCGAATCACCTTCTCTAAACTGCTTAGGGTGTTTTATCTGGGAATCATGCAATTACTTAGCACAATCCTTATACGCTCTATTGTTTTCATAAGCAATCTAGCGCCATCTATCTAACTCATTGATTTGGAGATTTCGTTGTCTACCAACTGCTTTAAGGTCTAAATTGGTTGTTTTGATAACCCAATAAGCCTTATGCTCAATCTCTACTAGTAAATGGCAAGCCTTTCCAAAGACCAATTTGTAAGGTGTAATACCTAAATGAGTTTTGTAAGCAGTCTGGTATGTCCACAAAGTATCATCTAACTTGTTAGCCCAATCCTTTCTATTGTGAGCCACTATCTTCTCCAAAATTCTTTTCAAATCCCTATTAGATACTTCTACTTAGCCGCTAGTTTATGGATGATAAGGAGTGGCCATCTTATGATGTACTCTGTATCTCTTAAGAACTTGCCCAATCTGAGTATTGCAAAAGTTGGTCCTCCTATCACTGATCAATGCCAGAGATGGTTTGAATATGGTAAATAACTTTTTCAAGAATCTCACCACCACTCAACCATCATTTGTTAGCAAGGCTTAAGCTTTGACCCACTTCGATTCATAATCCACCGCTACCAAAATGTACTTGTTTCCTAAAGAACTAGGGAATGGCCCCATGAAGTCTATTCCCCAAATGTTAAAGACTTCACAATCCAAAATATAATTTTGTGACATTTCATCCCTCTTGGAGATGTTCCCTATCCTTTAGCATCTATCGCAAGCCATTACATACTCATAAGCATCCCAAAATATGCTTAGCTAGTGGAAACCAACCACCAATACCTTTTAATCTGTCCTATTAGCACTGTAATAGTCTCATTAGACTGCAAAGACAATGGAATAAGATCCTTTGTCCTTCTTGATGTGAAACACAACACCAAATGATCTAGTTAACACATACTCTGATTAGAAATGGATCCTCCTATAAGTAATATTTTAAATCTGAAAAGAACTTCCTCTTCTTGTGATAGTCCAATTCTTATGGAAAAACCTTTCCCACCAAATAATTTTCAATATCAACAAATCATGGAGTATCTTGGTCCTTAGTTATATGAATAGCAAATAAACTCTCTTCTAGAAACTTGCCATTGTAATGTCTTCAAATATGGGTTGTCCAATCTAAATGAATGATCGGTAGCCTTATGTTCGACTCCCTTCTTATCCCTTATCTCTAAATCAAACTCTTGTAGTAATAACACCTATCTAATCAACCTTGGTTTTACATCGGGCTTGGATAGAAGATATCTTAAAGATGAATGATATGTGTAAACAATCACTTTTGAAAGAATGAGATATGATCGGAACATGTCGAATGCCATGACTATCGCCAACAATTTTTTCTTAGTTATAGTGTACTTCTCTTTGGCCTAAGTAAGTGTCTTGCTAGCATAATATATAGGCTAGAAGTATCTGTCTTTCCTTTGTCCTAATACTGCACCTACTGCAGAATCACTTGCATCACACATCAACTTAAAAGGTAAAGTCTAATTCGAAACCACCATTATAAGGGCATTTTTTCGATTTTTCTTTTAATACCTCAAAAGCCTCCAAACAACTAGTACTAAATTCAAATAGTGCATCCTTTTCCAAAAGTTTAGTTAAGGGTTTAGCTATTTTAGAGAAATTCTTAATGAATCTCCTATAAAATTCGGCATGTCCTAAGAAGCTACTCACAGCCTTAACCGATGATGGTGGTGGTAGCTTTGAGATCACTTCAACCTTAGCCACGTCAACCTTAATCCCCTTATTTGACACCTTATGACCCAAAACAATACCTTGTTGTATCATAAAAAATGCACTTCTCTTAATTGAGAACTAAACTCATCTCCTCACACCTCTAAAGTACCTTCCACAAATTAACAAGACATCTCTCGAATGCATCCCTAAATACTGAAAAATCATCCATGAAAACTTCCATCCCATCCTCTACTAATTCACCAAAGATAGCTAACATGTAATGCTGAAAGGTAGCCAAGACATTACAAAGTCCAAACGGCATCCTACAATATGCGAAAGTCCCATAAGGGCAAGTCAAAGTAGTCTTCTCTTAATCTTCATGTGCAATTGGAATCTGAAAACACCTGGACATTCCATTTAAAAAGCATTAATACTCATGACCTACTAACTTTTCCAACATCTAATCAATAAAAGGCAATGGAAAGTAATCCTTCCTAATAGCATTATTGAGTCTCCTATAATCAATACACACTCTCCAACCAGTGACTGTGTACATTAGGATTAGATCATTCTTCTCCTTCGATACCACAGTCATATCACCCTTCTTGGGAACTACTTAAACTGGGCTCACCCTTGAGCTATCTAAAATTAGGTAGAAGAGTCCATCATCCAGTAATTTCACTACTTCTTTCTTAAAACCTCCTTTATGTTCAAGTTGAGTCTCCTTTGTGGTTGTACTACGAACTTATAATTTTCCTCCATCAATATCTTACGAGTATAGAAAAATGGACTTATCCCCTTAATATCTTATATCTACCATGCTATTGCCTTTTTATGCTCCTTCAAAATTGATAGAGGCCTCTCCTTCTGTGCTGAATTAAGTTCTGACGAAATGATAACTAGGAGTCTTGAATTATTAACCAAAAATGCATACTCCAAGTAAGAAGGTAATTATTTCAACTCTAACTCAGGTGGTTCCTCTACTAAGGGCTTCAATCGAGCTATGTTGCTGCTATTGATCTCCTCTACCCCTTTATCTTTCTTCTGTGCAACTTGGGTTTCCAAATGGGCAACCACCTCATGTATCTCTCCTGTTTCATCTAAGGGTTCCTTCTTTGTCAGACATAACTCCAATGGGTCCTTGCTTAAAAATTCTTGGACAAAATCAGAAACAATGAAATCAAAAGAGTCAAGAGTAAAACACTCATCATCAATTGTCGTGGATTGTCTGAAAACATCTAACATCCTGATCACCATCTCATCTCCTCCAACTCTAAGGACAAGTCTACCATCCTTAACATCAATTACCGCTCCTACTGTAGCCAAAAATAGTCTTCCTAATAAGAGTGGAACATCTACATCCTCCTCCATATCAAGGACTACGAAATCTACTAGGAAGATGAAATCTAGAACTTTTATCGATACATATTTTACTATACCTCTTGGAAACCTCATAGACCTATCAGCTAATTACAAACTCATCCTTGTAGCCTTGGGTTTACCTAAATTCAATCGTTTGAATAGGCTATATAGCATGAGATTGATACTTACTCCAAGGTTTACCAAAGCCTTTTCTATTGATAGATCACCAATTAAGCTTAGTATGGCAAAACTACCTAGGTCCTTAAGCTTAGTAGGTAGCTTGTTCAAAATTATAGCAAAACACTCTCCTCCAAGAGTGACAATAGATAGCTCTTCCAACTTCCTCTTATTGGATAACAATTCCTTAAGAAACTTGGCATACTTAGGCATTTCTCCTAATGCCTCCACAAAGGGTAGATTGATGTGCAGTTGTTTGAATAATTCTCAAAACTTACAGTGCTGTTCATCATCCCTCGCCTTTCTCAACCAAGTTGGATATGGTAAGGGTGGCTTGTAATCCTTAATTGGGATAAGAATCTCCTTATCTTGTGGTTAATCAATTTGCTCTAATTGCTTTTTTAATTCAACATCCTTACTTTTTTTTTCTCTTTAACTCTCTCAAGAGCTTGCAAATCTTTCCCACTCCTTAAAGTCACAGCATTGACCTGTTCTTTTGGTTTTAGGTTTGCCTTAGTATTTCTCAAAAAAGATCTTGGAGCCCTTTTTGAAAGTGTTTTGTAATCTGCCCAACTTAGTTTTCTAAGTTATGGATCGATGCCCTTAAATTTCTCAAAGCGGTTTCAGTAACCTAGTAACATGCTTTAGAAAACTTGATAAATTGAACCACCATTTCTTCCAATGATTCGAGTTTAGCTTAAGAGGGAGGAACTTGTCTTTGAAATCTGGGAGGTTGCATGCTCGAACTTTACCCATTGTTACTTGTAATATCTCATAAATTAGTAATCAAGACATGGACATCTAAGTATTAGGATAAAGCTCTGTCCTTGTACAATTAGGGTTAATAATTGATCTAAGGTATTCGGGAGTGTAAATCAGTTAGGCTAGAAACTTATAAGAGATATGATAACCTTAATCGAGGAATTCCTGTATGTTTAGAAGTCAATAATATAATAAGAATATCAAGAATATAATCAAAATAGTGAAAATTTACACTATATAAGATCCTAAAGTCGAATTTAAGATAGTGGTACATAAATTTAGGACTTTCGAGAAAACATATTCAATTAAGTCTAAACTTCATAACTAATTTAGAAAAGTTAGTTGAAATAACTCAGTAAGATTAGATTTCAAAAAATAATGACCAAAAATCTTAATTTTAGCCTCAGAAGTGTAATTATTCAATATAATATAAAAATGATCAAAAGCCTTAAAACCGAGCTCAAAATGTAATAAGGACTTAGAAATAAGTTAATTAGGCTATAAAAGAAAATAATATAGCATAATATACTATATCAATGTACACGTATTTTTATGAGTATACTCGATATATATAATATCTATACTCGTAAATTAACTTAAAATTATATAATTATGCATAATAAGCAATAAAATCACAAAATTAAATAGGAAATATATCTAAAAAATAAAAAAAATGTTAAAAACATAATTATACGAGTATAGTGATATGTTAAACATGATATACATATAGGATATATATATATTTGTATATTAATAAAATAACTAAATACTAATATAATATTAATATTTAATCAAAATATCTATTTAAGCTTATCTAAATGGTTGAAAAATGTTTGGAAATTGCTGGAAAAAAAATGTGTCATACTCATTTTAAGTCCCTAAGCTGAATCAAAGCAAGGAGGCTAGAAAAATGACACCTCATACTATATAAAATAATAGGATAATTATCATATTAAAGGAGAAAAAAATCTAGAAGCTACCTAAACTAGTATAAAAGCAATTCCAAGACATACATTAGAAACTTTAGAACCTAAAACACCTAAAGAAAATCGAAGAAAAAAATTCAGGAAATCAAAACATTTTAGAAAAAATTCACCAAAAACAGTGCAAGAAACTGGGTAACTATAGTTCATGGACCAAACCTCAATCTGCTGTGAAATTCCACCATCCCTAAGCAGTTCATCAACTGTCCAACTCTACCGACAAACACCCACTAGCCATTGACTACTGTAGCTCCGACGCGAGGTCGGTCAAATTTCTACCTTACTTTTCATTTAATTTTAAAAAATACCAAATCTACCCAGAAAAGTTATGAAAAAAATTATAGTTATGTTATTTCAAATATTCGAATATGCTATCACATGATATTTTTATTTTTGTATAATTTTAACCATTTAATATACTTACTTTAAAAAATCACTATTCACTGAAATTTTGATTTTCAAAATAAATATATTAAATGATGTAGTTTATAACTCAAAATTTTTGTTCATAATATACATGATATATAGATAATTTCTATGCATCCTAATTTCTTATTCATGTATTTCTATATTTATTGTAATTTTTAGCCCTAAAAATAGCTATAATTAAGGTAAAAATGTGAAATAAATAGTTTTTGTGAAATTAATTGATGAAAGTGACCCATATTGACTTATAGTGAATTATAATGATGTTAGGATATGTGGGAAATAATTTTGTGTAAAAAGATAATATTTAGGTAATTAAACACAATTCAAAGTTAAAAATGTGATTTCAAGTATATAAGCGGTAAAACGATAACACGAAACTAAGTGATGTTTAAATTCCCCATATTTTTAGAAGTCCATAGAAATTTTCGAGGAATTATTTGGTGATCCAACCTATTTATTATAAATTTACGCAGTAAAATAGCTTAAATTACGAACCAGAACGTATTTTCAATAATAATAGGCTAAAACGTAATAAATAATGAAATAAAAACTACATATATATGTACTGGTTAGATGTGATGAAATGAAAATTTTCAATATATTTAATGATATTTTGATAATCGGGATATGTTTTATATATATATATATTAGGGTTCAATAATACCTATATTATAGAGTTATATTGAAAAATTATATAAAATATAGTTTAATTATATAAAATACGTATAATACAATAATATTTATTTAGATATGTATAATTGTATTAAAAATTCGAATTACTCATTAAAAGTCATCTTTAAGAATAAGACTCATGATATGTGTCATTAAGTCTATACGAGCCCAACGACACTATTTTTACTAAAATTGGATAATCCTAAGTAATTAACCTATATCTCTATAATAATACTAGTTTTTATACTACTATAACTTTACCATAATCGAAACATGATTTAGCCAATTAAAATATATTTTGATATGATCAAAACAATATATTATACGTAATAGTATAATTAAGTATATTATTAATATTAATAATTTAACTTGACCTATATAATAAAACTATATATTATTATATAAGGAAAATGATAATATACTTTACATATGTGTGTGTGTAGCCGTTTTAGATAAAACCCTAGTGTTTTCACAACTATTAAGAAAACTAAATTTGGGTTTTATGTATATAGAATTCCCCGGTCATCGGATTGTTAACAACCTAAGTCTTCCATAGTAAGCATTTAAACAAGTAAGTAGGATCAATGCTTTACAGCATTTTGGAATATTATTTCAAAATATTTGGAGATTTTGGTATGTATTAGCTTGCGATTGTAGTTAACTATTTATGCATATGCAGCACTTGTGATTGAGTGTCGATTTGTTATGGTGGGAGTTGAGCTCCATGTTATTGTTGTTCCATGAATATTATGTTTGAATTGTTTAAGTTTGGTTAATCACCCTAAAAATAAACTAACTCAAACTTGACTTAACATTTAACTCAATATGCATTGCAATTTACTAGGGGTACAACTAGAATTTTCGAGCCAAACACAGACTCCCTTCTATGAAGATAGCTAAAATAGTCATTTCCGTACCTTTAGTCGAATTAAGTGATAGGAGAAGAGGTTACGGCAAAGTTAAGGGCCGTGGTTCAAAGGTAGCCACTAGAGGAAGGTGTTCTCCATTACACAAGTCCCAGTTTTGTTTCAATTCATAAGTATGTGACGTCAATCTCCTTAACCCAAATTAAGATAAGTGCAATTTCTTTGATCTCATGATAAATCAGATAATGTCATGCGATGGCATTTGCTTATACACGTATTGCATCTAACCAATTTAGTTGAAAACCCTGCTTATGATACGTTGAATGCATACTTCCGTCTCTACCCCCACTTACTGAGTAAATTGTCACTCATTCCCCTATAGTTCATTTTGCAAGTTTCAAACAAATTACAAGCACTTAACTAAAACCAGAGCTCTAGCAAACTAAAATAAGGAGTGAGGTGTAAACAAGAAATGGCTGGTTATTATCCTTAGCATTAACTTTCTTAACTTTTAAGAAAACTATACGGGATTTCTCAAGGGGTTTGGTAGTTTTCAAACGGGTTCCTATAGGATTTACTATCACTATTTTATAAGATCAAATTACAAATTTATTTTTAACAAATTTTTTTAAAGGATTGCTTTACAAGATTATATCAAACATATATCGAATTGGACGCTTTAAAGAGATAGAGTTGAGTATGCATGGTGTGAACTAGGTCTAGGATAGCAGCTATAAGAATAGTTTCTCTCTTAGGATGGCTCACACAATGAGAGTTTACGACTTCACCTTTTTGGAGCGTGACATTACTACTCCACAAAAAATTTGGATGGTTCTTCCAACCTAGGTTATACGTGTTATTAAATGGATCATTACAAGGCTAGATAGGATCTCCAATGTAGTCAACTTGCTATAATTGATTTGATTCAAATGAACTTGTGAAGTCAAAATCTGCCGTGCTAAAGCTTTGTTCTAACCCATTGTTAGGTTATCTAACTTCCTTGCTAACACTTCCACCTTATGAGTTAAGGAGGAAGTAGCATTAACTCGTACTTTCTAACTAGTCTTTTCTCTTTAGCTCTCATAGATGACCACTAATAGTGGTCATTGGCCATGTCTTCAAATTGCTCCGATGACTTGTGATTTAAGCTCCCATTAGCAGCTGCATCAATGAGCTGTTTAGTTGTGTAGTTCAAACCGTTGTAGAAAGTCTATACCTAATGCCATTCTAAAAGCCCATGATAAGGACATTTCCTAAGCAAATCATTCCATCTCTCCTACACCTAATATAACATCTCCATATCCAATTGTCCAAATGAGGAGATATCCACTCTTAACTTGGCTATTCTTAATGGTGGGAAATATTTCCCCATAAACAGCTTTACCATCTCTTGCCAAGTATTGATGGAATTCCTTCACATAAAACTCAACCATTGCTTAGCATTATTCCTCGATGAGAAAAGGAATAACCTTAGGTAGATAGCATCCTCCGATACACCACTTAAATTGAATGTATCACATATTGCTAGAAATTGCTGCAAGTGATTGTTGGGGTCTTCCTCACTAAACCCATCAAACTAAATGCACTACTGAATCATCTGAATAATGCTCAGCTTTATCTCAAAGGTGTTTGTTTGAAGACAAAGCCAAGCGATGCTAGTACTAGCCTCATTGAGGTTAGGAGCCACAAGCAAATTGACCTGGCTCATTCATTGGGTGTACTGCATTCCGATTCCTATCAAGAGGTAGGTATAAATTCAATAGGTGAACTCTTTGAATATTTTCTTCAGGATTCAAAAACTAGCTCCCCAATGGCAAATCAACATTCTTATTTTGGTCATTCATTACGAATGAGTTCCTTACTACTAGATGCTTGTTTCTCAAAATATTCACGTACTTCCTTCAAATTGCTTCTGAGTGTTCTCTTGGGTTCAAGATCGAAGTCAACAAGTTCGGTTGTACTACTTCGGGTCATAAATTGCAAAAACCAGTAAATTGAAATCAACTTTAGCATAAAAATTTTTGAAATAACAAATATAAGCTAGATGTACAAGAATTTTAAATTTCTTAATGATGACATTCCCTAGCAACAGCACCAAAAACTTGATCACTCTATTTAAAGCTACCAAGTCTTGAAATTTATAAACCTATATTCTATCCTTAACTCGGTTCAATCGGCAAGAATTTCTATCATTTGTTAATATAGATGAGTATAGGGTCATCTCCATTGAGAACAAATACAACCACTAATACTAATTAATCTTCTCATTATCTAGCATCCAAATTCATCGAGTCATTAAAAGATTAAAATTTCTAATTTACTAACTAAACTACACTAATCCATACACAACTTTCATCTAACATAATGACTATAGAAACAATTAACAATAATACACTTAACATGCAGATTTGCTTCACCACCTAACATAGTATTACCAATACACTTTTATCCTAACGTTTGTTATATGTAGGGAATCATTAATTGTAAATGTTCTTCTCGGAAATACTTACTCCTAACCCTAATTATGTCTATTAGAATCTCTTCTAAATTAACAGCCAATAAGTGTTGCATTTAACATCATAATTACTTATCAATTCCCCCAAGGATGCAACAACTTTTCTAATAATATCTCTACTATCAAGAGTAAGTTGTTTTAGTAAATTTGATCAAGTCAACAGAATTGTCTCTAGACATATTCTATCGAAATTTACGCTTAGTGTCGTGCACTACACCTCACTTAGATTCATTAAGTTCAATTCATTGGAATCAACAAATATCAAGAACCTACTAATCTATACACTTGATCATACTAAGTTGATGTAGTAAGTTCTAAATTATTACTCATGCATGGTAAAACAGTAACATAAATTAACAAAACTCATAACTAATAAGAAATAAAATATGGAATCAATAGAGAGTAAAAACGCCTCTTTGATTTTACTGTATAAGTCTCACAAATACACAAACGATGAATTCCCATTGGCTCTTTCAAGTAATTTTGGGAAAAGTACACGATGTAACAAGTAAAAATTATACTGAGTACGTAAAGATACAGTTGATACACTCTAGGTTTATAGATGTGTTGTGGTTCAGAATTAGAGTCAAAAGTCTTCAATTTTTAACACAAGGAATTTGATATTCTCTCTTCTGATGATGTCCTTTGTCTGAAAATTGCAATATATTTATATTCTTCAATACACCATTTCAAGGAACCTCTTGATATTAAGATTTGTTACACTCACTGGTTCTTGCAAAACAATTTAAAAAGAATCATCATGTCCACTCTCATCATGCTCGTGACTTAGGGAGTAATCTTCTCAGACAACAATTTTCTTCACTCGGCACAACCATAACGAAGGATGTGGTCTTCTCATCTCAATTGATTAACATCATTACGCTCATGATGGAGGGGGTGACCATCTTTTTGAAGTAGGATTACGACCGTGAAGAACAGGTGGACAATAGTTTTACTTTTGGTCACGCCTATCATGAAGGCTATGACAAACACTAGGCACTCTACTCTTTCATGATTACGCCCGTAATGAAGAGAGTGATATTCTTCCTTCAAAATTTTCCATTCCTCATGAACGTGATTGTCTTAAATCGGATTGTTTTTATGCAAACTTTATCTCCTTGCTCTTGAATCATCTAAAACTAATATAGTGCATAATTAGATATCAAGAACTTGAAAAATAAACCTAATTATGATTAATTTTTACCTAAATATACCTAGAAAGTGTATAGTGATTTATACTTATCAACATTCTCCCCTACCAAAATCTACCACACCATTGTCATAGGGCCAACCCTTTGCTACTACCATTCCTCCGTAAGATCGCCAACCTTATTCTCCTATTGCCCAACTCTCTATAAGACCCACAATCAATTACCTGAAGTTTGACTCGTAGAATTTAAGGTGATCGGGTGATTAGTTAAAGAATCTAATTGAGCCTAAATTATTAAATAAAGTTAGAAATATTTGTGAAAGTGATCCCATAAGTTTGAATTTAAGAAAATAATCAATAAAATAAAAGAATATAAAATTTCCAAATTTTAAGTATATAACTCATTATTTATCAAAAATACGGAAAATGCATTTCAATAACTAACGAATCGTTAGAGATAAATTATATATATATTAAAAATTATAAAATGATCTAAATAATATTTAGGAATATTTTTTTGTACTATATATAAATTTACATATAAGTAGAAATACGCGTAATTACTTAAAATATGCAAAATGTGCTAAAATAATACTAAATAATTAAAGAAAATTCATAATTAATTAAGAAAAAATAAATAAAAATCAGAAAAAATAAAGAATGATCCAGATTTGGGTTGTGGAAGCTGGGGAAAATAAGAAAAAATTTAGCCAATTAAATTAGATTAACACAAAAGGTAAATTAAAAGAAAATAAGGTAATTATCTAATCAAATTAATACACAATAATTCCCCAAGACCTCTATAAATACCTTAAATTTTTTAGAAGCTCATTTTGGATGTTAGGAAGTTTAGAAAATTAGAAAGAGGGGAAATTGAGAGTAAATTAGGATTTTAGAAAAAATCACAAAAAAACTGTATAGTTGAGACTTCTAAGAAGAACCCAGACCCGACGAGCAACTGGGAGTAGACACCCACTACCACCACACGATGGTGGCAATGCTTAGGTGGGCCAACATACTCACAGCCACCAACGATGGTCGAAGCCACCTAATCGATGAGTTCGATTTCCAGCCAAATTTTGTATAATTTTATAAAAATAGTAAATATTCTTAGAAAATTATGAATTTAATTATTCTGAAATATTTTAGTATGTAGTTTTTAGGAAAACTATTATTTTGATGAAAATATATCTCATGATATATGATCCTTAAGAAATCATACAAAACCGACATCTTTTGATTTAACCTTAAGAGTGTAGTTTTGAGCCTAAAATTTTTGTGTAAACTACTTAGGTGATATAGAACAGTGCTACGAAGGTCTTTTTCAAAAATGAATTTCCGAAAATTTTAGATAATTTTTAGGCATTAAAATGAGGCATAAAATGGGTAATTTATGGCTAATTAAGTAATTAAATGGGTAATTAATGATTTGATGTATAATTATATGTTTTAGGATGTTGAAATCTAATGAAGTATGATATTTGTAGCATTTAAGGTGCTAGATGTAATTATTAGGGTAATTATTAGGGTAATTATGTAGTAAATAAGTAATAGGGAAAAGATAATACATTTTAAGTTAATTTGGTAATTTAGGATAATTAGGTTCAAATATGATTTGAGATGAATTTAGATATTTTGAAATGATAATTAATGTTAGGAGATGGTAACTAGAGTGGTAGAAATATTAGATGTGTAATATGTACATAATAGGTGATAATACATAATACGCAATTATTGAAATATAATAAATAGAAGATATTAGAATAAAGATTGATATTATACTAATAATAGAAATATATAATAAATCTGATTGGAAAACTTAAATTTAGGCAATTATATGAAAAATGTAAAAATTTCTCACATCAAGAGTAAATTCGGTATACTAATAAAGATTTAAGTGTACCGAGTAAAATAAAATACTAATTAGGGGTAATTATGGTATTTAGGATATCTGGAAGTAATATGATTAATTTCACATTATGAGTTAAAACGAGTTTCTAAGGTTTGTGTATAAAACAGTACTTAGAAATTGAACTAGAACCTAATTTAAAAATCAATGCGGAAACTAAACCCGAACCTAACCCCAAACCCAGAATAATTATAAAAGATTTGAGAACCTAGATAATTGGACATATTAAACCTTAAACCAAAGATAATAATAAGTGTTATAGGATAAAAACCAATCTATAACAGTTATATGAAAACTAAAACAACGTTGGTATTATAAGAATGATTGGCAATGGCCTGAACAAGTCGGATCTTGAGTAAGCAAGCGAGGAGTCCAAGTAAGTTGAGAGTAATACGTTACTGTATTTTGGAGGCTTGAGATTATACTTGCTTATGCTTGTTAGATAGTTAGTTGTATGCATATACTTGATTATGAGTGATACTATGATTTTGTTTGTTGTTCTGGCTTATATTATATAAAATGATTGACCACCTTAAACTGAACATAATCAAATATATGACCTGTAATCATAAATCAAACCTGCATCGCAACCCATTAGGGGAAACCTAAGATTCTTCGGCCAAATACCGACCTCTTTGAAAAGGATAACGCTAGATAGCATAATGGGCCTTTTCTTCATCCTTAGTCGAACTAAATGACAGGTGAGGAGATCGCGGCAAAGGTGAAGTCAAAGGTTCGAAGGTAGTCGTGAGAGGAGCTATGTCTCCATTGCACAAGCCTAGGTTTGGTTGTGAGCTGCTACATTAACAGTAACTCTTCAACCCGAATTAAAACTGGCGTAATTTCTTTAATCTCACGACGGGCTAGACAACGTCGTACGATGGCATTTGCTTGAACATGCATTACACCTAATAAGTTGGCTGATAACCTTGTTTATGTTTATAATATAGTTTTAAATCCTTCATCCTAACTTACTGAGCTATGGTTGCTCACATCCCTATAGATGTCGTTATAGGTGCTGGCTAAGAAGCGGCTTACAATCACCTTGAAGCTAGCAATTGCTGGACTTGGGGAGTGAGGAAAAACATTTGAAGAACAGACATATTTTTAAGGTCTAAACTCTTATCTTAAAATTTTTCATTTATGAGTAATGTATTAACTAGGAAATAGATTATGGTGAAACGTTGTAAATGTTAATTGTAATAATTGAATTCTAGTATATATATATATTATTACTTTCTTAGATAAATGATTTATTAAAATCTCGAACTGTTTACTTCAAAGCGGGTTAATGGTGGACACCTTATGTAGATCAGGTCTAAGATAGCAATTGTAAGGCTAACTTCTATCTTAAAATAGTTTGCACAACGGGGCTGTTACAACTGTACCGCCTCGAGGCATGACATATGCCAAGATCATTTCCACCAAGACTCAAGGCTTTCACAAGCATCATCTTACCTTTACCCTTACCCTCTCATCTCGTCCTCTAAGATCACTTCTATTAAATAGCCTAATGGTAGGGTCTACCATTTGAAGTACATTTTATTTTCTTAAGATTTGAGTGGAGTCTTGTTATGATATTACTTACGACATAGCTATCCCCTCTGGCAACGATGTCCTCCACCTAATGAGGGCTTCTTCCCTTGAGCTTCATCTGTATAAGTCTAATTATCAACAAGAACTAACCTTTTCATTAAGCACATTGGTTAATATTTAATGGTTCATCTAAATTGGAACTTCTTCACTCTAATGCCACTTATCATAAGATGGGAGGTTCACCCCCTTGTTTATGTACCCATGTAATGCTCAACCATCTTTTGGCTCATCATATCTGCTTATATTGTAGAGGACAAGCCAACCTTTTCCCTTCCTACTTTCCCAAGACTGTTCTAAGCCCTTCTATCCTTAGGAGTGCCAATCAACATTATCACCGTCCTCCATATGATTAGGAGGCTCAATTTCTTTATTGATTTCGATCTATCATGGTCATCATCAATTATGTACTTGTGTAGTACTCGATTAGTACTAATTTCATTAAGCACATCAATTAGTATTGATTTCATTAAGCACATTGGTTAGTATTTAGTAGCTTGTCTAAATTGGAACTTCTTCACTATAATACCACTTGTCACGAAACAGGAGATTCACCCCCTCATTATGTACTTAGGTAGCGCTCGACCATTCTTTGACTCATCATATTTGCTTATATTGTAGAGGACAAGCTAACCTTTTCCCTTCTTACTTTCCCAAGACTATTCCAAGCCCTCCATCCTTAGGAGTGCCAATCAACATTATCACCGTCCTCCATATGATTGGGAGGCTCAACTTCTCTACTGATTTCAGTTTATTATGGCCATCATCAAGAGAATGGCATCAGCTCCTAACCATTTAGCTTATGAAAGGCCAACCCCATCTTAAGAGAATACCCACCTCATGAACAAATCACCTACTAACACCACTCACCTTACATTAAGCCCTAAGTTAAACACTCTCACTTCCCTCTCAAAACACAGACTGTGACACATATGTGATTAGAATCTATTGTGCTAATGTGGTAGCTTTACTACTTATGTTGTTTGCCTTACTGTATTTTGTCTTGTATCTAATTATTTGGAAATGTTTGATCACCTTGTAATTGGACTAACCTGAACTTAGGCTAAAACCTTAACTTGATATGCATTGCAATACATTAAGGGAATGATTAGGATTATCCAACTAAACACCAACCTTTTGATGAGATAGTAGAAAAACTAAGTAATAAGAGAAGAGGATACAGTTAGGTTGGGGGTATTGGTTCAAAGAGGTCTTAAGAGAAGCAAACTCCATTTCACAAGCTTGGGTTTAGTCAAAATCTATTCAGTGGCAAGCCTCCATCGCATTAAAACCCTTCAATCAAGGTTAAAGCGAGCACAATTTCTCTATCGCATCGCACCGCATCTAACTAACTCATTGATAACCTTGCTTATTGTTGTATTATGTACACTTTTGTCTCGATCCCTTCTTATAGAGTGATTAGTTACCCACACCTATATAAATTGTTTTGCAGGTGCACCATAGAGATGCAGTGCTATTCATATCAACAGATCGATTGTGTTTTGGGGGCTAAGAGTATAAAGGAGTAAAGGCATATTTAGATTTTTAATTCTTTATTTTTTATTTGGTGAATCTATCGAGTCATTCAGGTGACTAAGAATCCTAATTGGAGTTGTACATATCTAACACCCTGCTTATATATCGATGAAATAATAACTTTCCATAAATATTTGATTATGCTATTTTTAATGTAAACAACTTATATAAATATTTTCCATGTGAATAACTCAACAATTTTCACTTAAGTTTATCTATTATGTTTATAATTATGATGAGTTGGACTCTTTTGAGCCATTTGGTCCTATATGCCTTCCGTAGATCCTTCTATGGTAGCAACTCAACAACTAAGCAACTAACTTCTATCCCAAGTTAATTTACATGACGAAACTGTTACGAATTTACTATTATAAGACCTACAGATCTATTGAACATTATCCTCCATGAAATGTTTCTCCACCGAGAAATTTGAAGTTTAATAAAGAGGTAAATATGTATAGGAAATATACCATAAATTTCCATGCGTAACCACTGCACAAATGAACAATATTACTGGAAAATTGGTATTATTGGAAGTAGTATCCTTTTCTTTGTGAAATTTAGTCGCATACTTCGCAATTAAGAGGTAGCATGATTGGAACAAATGCTATTATCTGGAACAGTATCTTATGGCATATGTTGAATTCTTGTTCTTGTTGAAAATTACATCACCAATGGGCGCAACATATTCATTCTCATTCCAGCAACAATTCCCCAAAAGCGCTCGATGAGAACGGTATCCAGGAAATTTACTTACCTCGTTTACAAATGACTAACAATATTGATATAAGAATGAATATTTAATATTATATATATATACATATATATTACAAAACAATTGAAGAAGACTTGCAATATAAAATTCTTATCCAATATTCGCTAGAGCACTGGTTGACACAACTCTTTTTTCTGAAAAACGCTCCCAAAGTCACATTTCAAAGTTGTTGCTAGACAGCCTATGTACCAAAATTTCTAAAATATCCCACATTTGTTTGAAAATCTTACCGTGATTGCAAGTCAAAATTATATAGCCAAATATGGTTAAACAAGGCAGGTTACACTGCCCCAACCCCACCCTAGAAGAAGAGAGAGAAAGAAAGAATGGAAAGTAACAGAGATCCTATGAAAACTCTTGAGGCTAATCATTCAAACTTTCTCCATGATGCTGGTCATCCCACCCAACTCTACCTGCTGGCTTTCTATCCGGCTTACAGCTCGCGAATAATCTGATCTTGCAAGAGATAACGTATACTCTCTATCAAGGCGTCTCTGTTTTATCTTCAATATCGCTTGCGAAACTTCCCCTATTGAGGGCCGTTTCCTCGGTAGTTTGTGCAAGCATTTGTGAGCTATATTGGCTAGTTGTCTAACTTCGTCAGGGTTGGAGTCTCCAACTAGTTGCTTGTCGAGTATCTCATCGACTCCATCTGAACTCATCATGGCCTTTTGATAAGGAAAATGTAGAATATAGTGTGTCAAATTTCATGAGATCACTGCGAGATGGAAAAATATATTACGAAGTGTAAAAGCTTACGAGATTAATGTATTCCATCAAGTTTTGGTGAGGTTGGATTGCTGTAACAAGTTCAAACATGATTATGCCAAAGCTGTAGATGTCGCTTTTCATCGTGAATTTGTTGGTAGAAATGTATTCTGGATCTATGTAGCCGTATGTTCCTTTCAGGCCAGAATTTCGGCCATCAAATTCTTCTTCTTTTGATAGCCCGAAATCAGCCACCTATCAAGTAAACAGTTCTAAAGGTCAGCCGCCCAAAAAGAAAAAGAGGGTGAAGGACACAGACAACAACAAAATAACTGTAAATAAAACCAGAGAATTCAAGCCAACTTCACCTTGGCTCTCATGGATCGATCCAAAAGTATATTAGCAGACTTCAAATCACGGTGAATCACGGGAGGTACTGCCTGCTCAAGATGTAGTCACTTACAAAAGAGGTCAACATTTACTAGCACGAAACTCAAAATTGATAGTGTCAGCTGATTTACCCCTTCATGAAGATATTCAATTCCATGTGATATATCAAGAGCCACTTGGAGTCTTTCATCCCAACTGAGACCCCTTTCTTTTTGACCTGGCAAATGAACCACGTAACAGTCTAATCAGCTACTAAAACAAGAATGAGAACTAGACTCTTAACCAAACAAAGATGAGACAACGACCCAGCAGAAAAGAGAACATCAGAGCATCTAGTGCATTGTACCACCAACAATTTCATCATCATCAATAGACTGCAACAGTTGGCATCAAAAAAACAAGTCCATACTACCTACAAAAAAAACATGGCAGATATTCCTGTTTGATAGAGGCATGCTCTCCTCAACCTTCATGCTAGAAACTGAAGTAACTCATTAAAAAAATAAATAAACATATAAATAATTGAGAAGAATTGCTTTCACTAGCAGAAATAGTCAGACAGCCTTGGTTTCATTTTCATGATAAGAGCAATGAGCATCCTGTTAGGTGCAGTTTAACACATCTAAATTTCCACTTACAACCTACTTAAGTAAATAACCAGTATAAAAATTCACATTAGAGCAATGCGACATTAGATATCACATGAAGCCTGTAGCTGAGAACAATTATCTCAAACTTTCTCATCTTTATGGAAAATCGTTAGGTTTGAATATGTAGATACTTTTGACTTGATTGGTAAGAGAGTATCTCTCATGCCTTCCAATGAATAGCAAAGAGTGAATAGAAACCGCAGAAGTGATTCTCAACTCTTAATAATCAACTCTACCAGAAAACATAGCCATCCAACTGGATGATAACTATCTTCATCTACAATCTAAGACACGCCAAGATAAAAATTAAAGGACAACTTCAAGATGAAATGATAGAGTTAGGGTTGTTCAGCTCACCATACAGAAGATTTGCCAAGCTTCCATTACTCATGTACTCATATACCAACATGCGATGTCCTTTATCTACACAATATCCCAACAAATTTACAAGATTCCTATGATGTAGCCTCCCAAGTAGAGAAACCTGCAAATAATAAACCAAATTATGAATGCTTAACGTAATTTATTAAGATGCAAGGCCAAAATATTAAAAATACAATTGAACTAATTGACCCAGCCAAATAACAGTTGGACTTAAGACGGCATAAAATGTTTTGGTTCATACCTCGGTCTGGAACTCCCTCTCCCCCTGTTTAGAGTCAGATGCAAGCACCTTTACAGCAAAGATTTCCCCTGTTGCCATGGTAGCTTTATATACAGGACCAAATGATCCCTGTCCTATTAGAGTCATGAAGTTTTGTGTGGATTTCTGGATGTCCCTGCAGAGAAAATTGACCTAAGCTATCAATCTACAAAACAATCTTAATCTTGTGCCAAATAAGGAACATAATTGAGCATCCTACAAATGTACCAGAACATACCAAAGTTGATAAAGATTGTTTGGGTGATGCATGTTTGAAAATTAACCTCATGAAGATTATTAGTTCTACAGATTAATTGTTAGAAGAGTGGTTTCCACCTTCTGGAACTGCAAAACTACTTATTAAGCCATCCATCTTCACAATTCTCAGAACCTCCCACCACCATGAAATAAGAACAGTTGAAAGGGAAAAAAATTAAGCTACCATTCTTAATAGAACTTCAAGGAAGAGGCAGATTATGTTTATCTTTACTCAAAAGTTAAAGATGACATGTACATAAGAGGAGTTGTAGTTCTCTTCTAAGCACAAGAGCATTATAGACAGAATGAACAGCACAAAAAATCAAGACTTAAAATTCATTACTGAGGGCAATATGCAAGACTCTAATATGCATCATAAAGGGTGACTTCAACATTATCTCTTCACCAGAATATAATTATTTTTTTGAGGAAAGTACACATTTAATTCTCAACATTTACCAACTTTCTACTTCAACCATCAACCCTTTTTTTTACCTACTTGAGTTCTCAATATTTTCAAACTTTTAAAATAAATAAATAAATAAGACTTCCATCAACTCTGTTCTATCTATTCTTGACATGTGTTGACTTGGGGTGACTAACCAAGGTGGTTGGGTTTCACATAATAGTCTTTCGCACTTTTTTCTTCCCTTTTTTTTTTCTTTCGGTTATTTTTGTACTCTTTATTATTTTTATCATACAATGAATTAATTAATTTTAATATTATTTTTTTATTATACTATGTAATAGAATACATTTAAAATTATTATATTAATTATTTTGAACCAATCAAAAGGCCATACATGTTAAGAATGGAGAGACAATTTAACAGAAATGACAAAAGCCCTATTATTGTAAAAGTTGGAAATCATTGAATAGTTGAATAAAAAAAATAAAAAGAGTTAACGACCAAATAGAAAAGTAGGTAAATATTAAGAACTCAATGTGTACTTTTCCCTTTCTTCTTGTGTGTGGTGTTTGTGGTGGGTGAGAACGGAAAATTATGGTTGTATTAAGTAGAGCACAGCCTATCATTTAACTACATGTAAAACAAAAGATTTTCCAGTATCAGAATAGATTCAATGAAAGAGTATTGAATTGTTGAAAGGAAAGAAAGGGGGACAGCAAGAAATGGAAGGAAATAAAGCCAATTAGAAAGACAAGGGAAAGGAAAAAACACAAATCACAACTTTCAACATTAAATTTTTCTTCTAAAATAGCATAAAGTTGTATATGTAGTAAAAACTGGAAAACTAACTTAGGGTGTGCACTGTAGTAACATGTTATTTCGTAGCCTGCTAAGTTATTAGATGTCCATTTCAAATGAGCAAATATCTCATCTAAACCAAGTGGATAAACATGCTAGTGATAAGACCCTTGTTCAAGATTGAAATATGTGATATGTACCTAAGCAGCACCATCCCCAAATTTATGCAGTATAGCACCCAGAGTAATGTGCATCTTTTAGGATCATTGTCAGAAAGTCATATATGCACTATAATGTGAGCAAATGTGTCGTAGCATGAGAAATTCTCAGAACTAGGGCAACATCAAGGATGGAATACAAGTGTACAGTGAAAACTCCCCCAATTTATCACACCTAATCCATAAACAGAAGTAAGAAACAAGTAGCAACACACTGGAAAGATAAGTTGCTTTGTTTGGACACATCTGCTAACTTCAAGCAGTTGTTTGTGATCACTTTACTTACTTATAGGAGTATCTGAGTATGCCAGAGGCAGAAGCTAGCCAATCCTTATTATGGGGATTCCGCCATTTGAATGGAAAAGGTTTTAGAAGGTTCCTTTTACCCTGATCAACAACTGAACTTGCCAATGAAGCACTAAAGTCGGTGCTGGCATCTAATCCATTAGTGCGGATTGGCAGAGTTGTCACACTTCGCTCATTTGCACATTGTCGAAGGTGGGCATGTCTTTTGTGCCATCTGATAGCTAAAAATACTAGGATAGCAATCAAAAGACCAAGGGCAAGCCCAACAGAAATGCCGACAATAATAAAATCAGCTTTCTTCATGGTTTAGCCAATCTTCAACCTGAAACGATGAGACCATCTTGAAGGGAAGACAGACTGCCAGCTTCCCAAGTCTGTCATTAAGCAGACACGATCATGAAATCAGAAAAATGCCATACATTAAACCATCATGGCAGATTTTATGATGATTATCCATCACTATAAGGTCCAACAGATATAAAAAGTCATAACAAGGACCCTAAAACCAAGAACTTAAGGCCATGATTTCAGAATCGCAATTCAAAGTCAAACTCCATCATCTAGTAATCTTCTAGGTGAAGCTTTGTTTAGATAAATATCCATTCAATGTATATACAAGATCCCAATTGTATTATGTCCAAGCAAGAACCGCTTCACAGTCAAATGACAATCATGGACTATATATTGGTTACACAATACAAAGAATCCAAAAAGCAACAACTTTCATCTTCAAAGGAAATTTGATTACACAAAAACATCAACTAGGAGGAGTCAAATTTTATCATATACTTTCAAGAAGTTGCAAGTATTAGTAGCTTTTGACAACAAGTGATGGTAGAAGACAAAATTAGTTGCTGGTCATCTGACATGGAGATGAACAACTACAGGAAATACCAGTGAAGAATGAAGAATGAAGAAAAAGACTTCCCCTCTTAGAAAATGAAAATTATTTTCTCAATTTTCCATTGGCATTTTTCGTGATGATTAAACACTACTGTGGATCATCAGCAACCTCTTCTGCTCCTACTATCACTTGCTGCTGAAAGCGCAACATTTTGAAATTACTAGAATAACATTTGCTATTCTAAGACTTTGGTTATATTAAACGTCGAAGAAAGCCGGTAAAACATTTTCTGCCAGGAAAGCACACCCTAAAATAAGGACCACATGGCGAGGACAGACTCCAAAACGATAGCGTCATGTATCCAAATTGGAAGCATGGCCGTGCTCATAGATATTTCAAGCTTGTCAAAGACAATTACTTTAATCCTTATCAATTTCAGGAAGAAAGTCCATGACACCATTTAATCATTTTTTCTTTGTTTTTGCATCAAATTGTAAACAATTATCATAAAGCAACTAAAAATACAACATTCCAATCCATCGTATGAACACTAAAGCAACTATTTCCATAAAAAATCACATAAAGTCACAATCAACATAAAATCCACCTTCAAGACCCATCATCTATACAACTAGTTCCCAATCCAATATATAATTGAAATCTGATAACTGGTGTCAAAAGAAACAACCTTTTCACTTTGCAATACACTTGTTCTTTTTCGCAAAATGTGCAATCATCTTAAAAGCATGTATTCCATTCTTTTAACCTCCTAACAAGCATCGGCCATCAGGATCCTGATAATAAAAAGTAAACGACTTTACAACAGGCCTAACTTCAACAATAATTTCATAATATGAATTGAGTAACAAAACCCAAAAATGACCATCGACAAAGAAAAGAATACACTCTCTTAACTATAGAAACCAAGATGAGACTAAAGTACAACGTATGGACTATGTTTTCACATCCACATATATCTATATGATTATAAATAAATAAGTACCTAGTAATATAAAGCTTGAAAACCCAGAAACTTGTTGATAGATTTGGGGATGTCAAGGGAAGTTTTTTATGAGTCCGGCGTGGAATTCCAATGAAAATTTTTCTTTTTTGGTTATACTGGTCTCCCTGAATAGTAAAAGGTTTGAAGCTGAGTGGAGCAGACGACGACCAAATACCAGTTCATGGAAAAGACAGAGTGGGAGAGCGAGAGAGAGGGAGAAAAGTATTGGAGGGAGGCAAAATAAAAAAAAAAAAAAAAAAAAGTATTATAAAAGGGAAGAGAATTATCGTATGAAAGTTCGTTAAATAAGGGTATCAAAGAAAGGGTCATCCACTTTCCTTATATAAGGTAGAGTACTTTGTTAGGTTTTTTTTTTTTTTTTTTTTTTTTTCCAACTCTATATTTTAAGGGAGACGAATATTAAACCTATTTCATCTTAGTGAAACATTAACAGGTTATTCGAGCCTTGACTCCAGTATTTCTCTAATAAAAAAATTTTATTTTATATATATTATTAAGAAGATAAATATAAAAAGATTATATAAAATAATCTGAAATAAAATAAAATAAAATGGAAATGAAATAGAACAATTTATGTATTTGTAAATGTTTACGAAATTATTTATTCCATCTTAGTATTGGGTACAGTTGTAGCATGTAAATACATATGTAATATTATTCTTAAAAAAATATCCTTAATTTCTTAATGTCATTAATATAATATTTTAGGTTAAAGATTAAATAATTAATTTTCAATTAGTGGGTGAAATATAATCACCATTTTATCTCGTCCATAATATTATCGAATTTATGGTGATTCCGACTTCCAATAAGGCTTATAAATGTGAGGAAAGGAATCAAACTGTAAGCCTATTTCTCCTATCAAATATCACACTAAACTATAAAATAGATAATATAAAATATGTTCATATTATACTTTTGTATGAGGAGGTCAAGCTATTTTGTAATGAGAAGTGCAATTAATGTTGCAAGAATTTGTGTTGTACAATGACAGCTGATCGGAGATCTTGTTAATATTTGCCATACGTAGGAACCATGAGGGGAAAAAAAGAAATAGAAGATAAAAAAGAAGCTGTTTTGCAATTGTGAACTTGTACATAAGATTATAATAAATTGAAAATTCAATTAATAATACATGAATTTCTGCAATGAAATATCGATAATAAGGGAACCTATATCACTTAATTATGAGAATTCCACGCAGATACACACGTACCTTTTATTATTCAAATAAGAGCCCTTCGAAATATTCTAATATTTTATTTTCTATTTTATTTTTTAAGGTAATATTTCAACGGAGGGCACAATTAGCAAGGAAACTTAGCTGTTATCATTTGAGAAATTTGAGTGCTTATTTAAATAAATATAACATATATCACCTTAATTTATATAATTGAAAATTAATAAAAGCTTAATTACAAAAAAAAAAAAATGATAGTCCTAAGTATATTCACCACTGTAGATTTTTTCCTCATGCACATGCGCGATAATTCGTGTATGTCGAGATAGATAAAATAAAATTATAAAAGCAGTTGAATTGAAAATACATGTCACGTTATTACAGTTTAGGTATGAATAGGTCTTTTAAGTTCAGAGTACAATTACTATATTGCATAATAATTTAATTTAATTAGCATTGTGTTGTTGAGCCGGTAAGATTGGTCCTTCGGTTTGGACGTATACAAATATGTATAAATATAATAATTTACAAAAACATGGTGCTTTAACGAATCCGCCAATTTCAATGTTGATTGGACATCGTTGTTGTTTGGATGATATTACAAGGTCGAACCGAAGCCACATTCAACAACAATGGTTCTTCTTTTTTTTCTTTTTCTCTTTTCTTTTTTTTTTTTTTTCCTTTTTGATGAAGAAATATTTGCAATATAGAGATAATCTAAAGAATCTAAGTTTTGGTAATTTTTCGATCTTAAGCGTGAAAGTTTTCACATTAAATACCAAACAACCTCTTAATATTGAATGTGTTTATTATTCTATGACCATTTGTCAAACAGGAAGGACCACAAATACAGGTAGTTCACCTCATAATTAATCATTTAATTTCATATGATAAAGGATTAAGTAAAGAAAGGGAAAACTACATACTTAATTTTTAATGTTTATCTACTTTTTTATTTAAGTTCTCAATTTTTTTTAATTCTTCAACATTTTTCAATTTTTATAGAAATGAGATTTTCATCAACTCCATTAAATTTGTATTTATCCATGACACATGTTAGATCATTAATTACATAATAATAATTGTGAGACCACGTAAATTTGATTGTAAGCGTATAATAAGATAATTTGAAATCAATATATAAATTTAAAGTGATTGCAAAAATTATCCGATTAGGTCTAAATTTTATAATAAAGCTAAAGAAATTAATAGAAGTGACCTTGAGAGATTAGGTTTAGGAACATGTAATAAAAAAATATAATTGAATTTTTAATATAAAAATACTATTTGTTATTTATGGTAAACGTGTGAAATAAGTTTCGATAACTAACAAACTATTAAAGATAAACTATATGGATAATATAAATTATAAAAGGACATAAAATAATATTTGAAAATATGTATGTATTTTATGCATATAAATATATGTATACCCATAATTGCTTAAATATCTAATTATATCCTAAAATATGTACGAAAATAGGAAAAAGATGATAAATTTTGTTGAAAAAATCATGTGGTAACTAGGAATAATTGTGAAGGTGGTGGTAAGTTAAGGAAGTAGATTGGAGTATAGGACACATAATATTCTTAAATAAGTGAGATTAAGAATACATATAGGCCAAAAATTCATCTGATTGACCCAAGCCACTACATTTAAGCAAACTCACCCCTCTAAAATTTATGTTGAATACTTTGAAGCTTAAGAAAGATAGAAAACCCTCTAAAAAGTTTTAGGAAAAATTTCAAGAAAAAGACGGTAAAATCTAAGGTATCTACAGTTCATGTACATACAAGGCTTTTGGAAGCAAACCGCTACCACCTCTTGAAGGAGCCCCACCCAAAAGGAGGGGCTAACATACCTACAACCACTATGGTGTTCGCAACCCTATCCACCAGTGAGTCTAAAGTTTTGCTTTAATTTTCATAAAATTATTAAAAACATCAGAATTTCTTGAAAATTGTGGGAAAATGTTTATGAAGTATTTTTGTATGTAGATTCTAGGAAAAATATTTTTTTTTTTAAATCTAATGTTAAAATATATTGCTCTTAAAGAATTACTAAACTCAATTAGTTTTTCAAACCATTTTCAAAACCCTTAAAATTGTTGTTTTAGCTTTAAAAATTTCCTAAGGACTACTTATAATATATATTAAATTGCTACATGAAGAACTTTGCAAAAACTATAATCTATATTTTTTTTATTTTCTAAGCCTTACTTAGTGAATAAAATAGTAAATATTGAATATAATTTGATATTTTACCTTAAATATAACTTGATTTCTTGTCTTGGATGCCTTAAAGTATAATATAATATGGGTATTGAAGCTAAAATGAATTTTGATTGAGGTGTGTTGATGGATATCCAATGGGAGTTAAGTAGAGGCTTAGTTATAAATTTTCTTAAGTGTATAGCTAATAAATTTTTTATTAGATGTGGAATAAAATGAAGATGGGTTGATATGTGATTTGTACAAGGGTGAAGTAGACATGTGAATACTAGTAGCAAGTTAAATGGGTGGTAGAATGGACATTCTAGTAAAATAAGTAAAGTTAGGTGAAAACAGAGGATAAATTAAAGGACTTTAGGTCCATACTACATCCAAAGGCTAAATTAGAAACTATGTGTGTGTGTGTGTGTGTGTGAGTAATAATTAGAATGGACTAGACTTTAGATCAGACCTAAATCGACTTAAAACCACCAAGTCGAGGTTTAACTTTATGTTGAACTGTGACTAACCCTACCTAAGGTCAGTTATGGGCCGTTTTAGCAAGCCCATAAACTGGATCCTAAAGAATTTTTTTTATTTCAATTGTAGTTTATATGTATTGTGTGTGTATATATATATGTAAAATATGTACATTATATTAATTATATATATCATATGTAATTAATATCTATAATATATACAATATATATAATATGTTAATATGTATAATATATATGCTAATATGTTAATGTTTATAATATGTATAATATGAATAAAAAAATGTAATATCAATATATATATATATATATATGTTAATGTAATATATATGAAATATAACATTAATGTAGATCATAAAAAAAAAAAAGGCTCAGGCTGGTTAGGAAGCTTGACTTGCCTAAGCTTGTATTAACCGATAGGGGTGTGTCATTGACCAGTTCAAGCCCACCATAAGCCAGATGTATCCAATTTATTAAATCGGCGAGCTAGTTTTATACTAGTTTACGAGTTAAAACTGACCATTCCTTAGGTCTAGGTTAGAGTCAAAGGATGAGTTAAAGAATGTTTTTAAGGACTTTTGAGTAAACTATATTTAGAAGATCTTTTATAGGATAATTCAAAAATGGGATCAGAGGATAAGTATAAGAAAAGTTGGTAGCGAATGACTCATAAACTTGAACACTTAGATATGATAATACTCTAAACTTATGTTAATGAACTAAAAACCAGGATAATAATATAATGTACTAGTATAAATACTAAATGTGTTATTTATATTATAGGGATTTACAATCAAGAGACGCATCATAACTACACCTAGTTGAGCGACAAAGAAATCCATGTTTTTTAGTACATGCATGAGGTAATTTGAGAGATTGTCTTGATGGTGCAATAAGGGAAAGCATGAATTGGGATAGTCATGTGTTAATTCCAAATGGAGTTGCAAAGGGGTTAAAACACCTCCATGAATCAACTCCTCTGCATAAAGATGTCAAATCTACTAATATTCTTTTAGCTACAAACTAAAGGACAAAAGTAAGAGGACCTTTTGCCATATTATCATCATGCACAACCACATGAAGAATTACAAACTGTACATAACTTTAGCTAAATATGTAAGTTGAGATCAATGTTTTACTACGTTTAGGTGTACCATTTCAAGGTGCTTAGAAGCTTAAGTGTGTATTTGTTTGTATTTGTATTTAGTCAATTGTGTGCATACTTGTGTATCTCTAATTATTACTTAAATCGTGATTACGATGTTTGTTTAAGTGTTATCCGCTGGATTTTTTGAATTGATTGGTCATCGTTAACTTAGACTAACCTAAACTTGAACTAAGCTTAACTTGATATGTATTGCAACCCATTAGGGGATGATTAAGATTCTATAACTAAATATCAACCCATTCGAAAGAGATAGTTGAAATGGTTCCTTCTTCACCCATAATCAAACTAAATGATAGGAGAAAAGGTCATGATAGGAGAAAAGGTCATGATAAGATTGAGGACACTGGTTTAAAGGTAGTCATAGGAGAAGAGATATTTCCATTGCTCAAGCTTGGGTTTAGTCATGAGCTATTATATTATGCTAAAATTCCTTAAATCCGGATTAGAACGAATGCAATTTCTCTAACTCACAATGGGCCAGGCAACATCATACAATAACATTTGCCTGATCATACATTAAATATAGCCAACCTAGTTGACAATCCCAGTTGCTTTGTTATATAAGCACTCTTTTATTTCTATCTTACTTACTGAGCAGTAGTTACTCGCTTTTCTATAAATTCTTTTATAGGTCAAGAGTAGACCTACAACTTACATTAAAAACCCAACCTAAAAGCCGATAGGATTAAGGAATGAGGAATTAATGAAAAAGCAACCAGATTCTTGTTCCTTTTTGAAGTCTTATTTGTCTTTCGGGAAACTAATTGGCTAATACAAGGGAACTAGTAGTAAGCAAACCAATAGTTTCCGTAATTAATCTATAAGATAAAATGGAATGTAAGACTAATTGACATCTAAGCTTTCCTTGTACCTGTTTCATATCAAAAGATATGAATTGAGAAATTATTTTAAATGGCTTTTCACAAGGATATAACATACTATTATATAAGTTTTATGAAAATGTAGAAATTGAATTGAACACTTCAAAACTATGTAGTTGAGTTTGCCTTTATATAAATTAGGTCTACAGTAGCGACGTGAGAACGACTTCTATCTTATGTTGGTCCACACAATAGAATTATTGCAACTCTACTAAGGGCATGATAATTATTGTAATAAAATAATAGTATCAAATATGTTTCATTACACAATATAATAGAAAATAAAATAATAATAGTACTAAATGTATTCAATTACATAATATAACAAAATGTAATAAAAAGATGAAAAATCAAAAAGGGAAAAGAAAAAAGGGCAAGAAAAAATTGTGCAAACCTTGCCATTTTAACTAGTCACCTCATTGCTATCAAAAGCTAATACATATTTATGATAAATTAAAAATTTAGCCAAGTTGACAAAACTACCATCTTTTTTAAAATTGAAAAACATCAAGAACTCAAATGAGAAAAAACTAACATGATAAATGATGAGAATTAGATATTTATTTTATTCTTCTAGGAAATAAATTGAGAAAACGTGCTTTCAACTTACTTTTCATCATCATTAGTCTTATTATAGATTTACAAACATGTATTAACTAGACACAAAAAAAATAGGTACATGGGATAAAAAGACTCAAAAATGGTAGGACTCAGAGCAATGAAAAATGAAAGGGTTTTCAAGTCTTTCTTGTCCTGGTCCACGCACATTCAAGTGCTTTATTTTTTTTTCCTCTAACTAACATGTTTCTACTAAAATGTAAAGTACCAAAATACAAACATAGAAAGTGAAAAAGGCAAAAACATGACAAGGTTTTCTACAGTTAACCATGATTAGTCATAATGATGCACATGCTCAAGATATATTACTAGCATAAATTAGGGTCCTCCCAAAAGAATGAAGGGCCATGAATTTATTCAAACAAAGCTAAACAAAAAGGATTAGAGCCTAAAGCTCTAACTGAACAATACTAATCAAAAGAAGAGTTACCAGCTCCATTAGCAATCCTAGGAATTTTCTACTCCTTTATCCAACCATAAGATAATAGGTTTTTGTTTAACAAACACAAACAAAAAGATGGTAAAGCAAGAATTGTGTAAATTGTTGGACTTGTATAGATCTACACCAATGTCAAATAAATTTTCATAGTTCAAGAGTCTAAAGAACTATTGATTTATTAACTGTTAATGTTAATTTTTATACATTTTTCTCGATTTTCTTTTAGGATGTTTACCTTATATGAAGATTGATGTATATTTACTAAGATGTAAAATGCAATAAGCTACTATTTATATTGCCCTTAGAAATTTTATTATTAAGAAAACTCATTATTTGCTTTTGTTAAAGAAAAATACTATGTAAATCTTCATGTTGGTGGTGAATGGTTATAGATGCCATTATTCATTTGGAATCGGAATTAGGTTAAAAAGGTTATTGCATTATAACCTCTTTTTTCTCTTTTTATCTTCTCATCTTTTAATAATGTGCACTTATCGAGAGGGTAGACTGCTCTACCAGCAAGGTTATCTTATCTATTACTTACGCATTATCCTCATTTATATTATTAAAGCCCTTTAAGGCTTTTAAGGCTTAAGTAACCGTTTCCTTATTTTACTTTTGATTTTACTAAATAGTCTAAAAGTATCCTATAATCACAAACGACTCATATTTTTAAAAGCAGTTATTAATATTTTACATGGATAAAATCATCATTGCCTACTTTCATACTCATATAGCCTCCTTTTTTTTTTTTCTCTTTCTTTACCTCTCTCCATCACGTTTTATTGAGTAGCCAATTTTTTCAATGTTTTCAAACTTCCACGTTATTATAACCACTTTTGAGCAATTTTCTTATATTTCTTTTTCTTTTTCAATTACATACATTTATCTCTTCCTCCATGCTTTAACTTAATACTTGCATAATAGCAAATGGGTTTGCACCCACATTTTGGTATCACTCAAAAGAGACATTCCAACGAGATAAAAATAGGAAAAGAGATAAAAAGGAGGAATGCCGTGAACTTTAATATTTATTGGTATGTATATATTTATCAAAATAATCCGTTATAGATATTGTCTATATCTATCAGATTGTTATAAACTTTAATATATTTATATATTTGTTATTTTCTCTTTCTAAAGAGCATTGTTCCATATGCTTCATTGTACTTTTTTTTTTCCCTTTCCAAATTGTAGATAAAACATGCAAGACATATCTTTAATTACTTACATTAGTCCACATTTATGTTGTACTTGCATGATTGTATCTTTACTCTTCTTTATACAATTTAAAAACCATTCAAGGATTTCTTTTTTTTTTTTTTGGTCCTTTTGAAATAATCTATCTATATGTATTAGCAAATATGCACATATGATGCATATGTTAAAATTAAATTTGGTTGTCTAATTAATTTTAAAATATAAAACAATTACGATAATTGTAAGTTTTTACTTTACCCACTTTTTAAGCCATTCATGAATTTTTCTTTTTCCTTTATGAAATCATCTAGTTTGATTAAGTAATTATTTTGTGTTTTATATTTGATTATATAGTAAAATTTAATTCTTACGCAAGCATCGCGGGTGCCGTTTGCTATTTTTATTTAATGATTTCGTTCTATATCAATTAAAAAGATGAACAGGGCATTACAAAGTCTAATATCTAATCCCCGGATTGGAGAAGGTTTTTATATGGCATACTCCCATGGTTTAGGAGTTTCAGACGAATAACCTTTTAAATTACATCATTAAATTGTATCTCACAGAACACATGTGACAGTTATTTGACTATATTATAATAAGAGGTTAAATTAATTCAAATTTTGCAAATAAACAGTCATTCATCCATCTACGAATAGAAACCGTGTCAACATCTTGTTTTGCAATCTAGTTAGTCTTTTTTCTTTTCTTTTTTTTTTTTTTATTTGGCTAACCACATGGTACATAACTAGTGGGAGAGAAGGACTCAAACCCATTCCATTCGTTTCGCAGGGAAAACAATGTCTATTAACTAAACTATTAGGTCTTGGCCAGTCTAGGAGTTTAGGTTTCTTCTTCTTTATGCTATCTTTTTTGCTATTGCTATAGGGGATTTTTCTTGACCAAAGTCCTAAACTCTATTTCATGATTATGTAGGAACTTGCAGTGTGTATTTCTTCTAATTTACTTTATCGGTTTGGCATGTAATTTTCCAACATGTTTCATTTAACGTAATTCATCTTTCTTAAAAGAAAGGTTCGAGTACAAATTAACGACATGAAATGAAATCATAAGCATTATTTCTTTTATTCAAACAAAAACACATCTCTGAATGATTTAATTGTATAGATAGCTAGCCCCAAGAAGGCCAATTATCTTAAAAAGAAATATTCTGTCCAAACTGTGGATGAGGACTGCCATCTTAATCGATTAAGTTACTTAAAGAAAAAGGTAAAGTGCACTAAGCCTTCACAAAACGCAACAAGAAGGAATTTAAATTAAAAAAAGAAAAAAAGAAAGAAAGAAAGGAAGGAAGGAAGAAAGAAGAAGCTAGTGCATCACTAATAAAACTTCCTAAAAAGTATGGAGTTTGGTTTCAATCTAAGTGCATCTCAAATGTAACTTATTCTAAAAATTGAAGTTCTTTCTAGTTGTGTCAGAGTCAGCGCTATACAATTAATTATCATTTACCTAAATTAAACAAACACTCTTTGGCAAAAAAAAAAAAAAAAAAACACTCAATGCTTAGGAGAAGGACTATATGTATATTAACAAACCATTTGAAGCCTTTTAAAAGTGGGTTTGGTAGTATGCTAATACATTAGTGGAGCAGGCTAGATAGACCGAGTCTTGATTACCTAGAATTTTATTTATTATGTGAAGTCAACAGCTTAGGTTTGGCATTTATTTGTGAATCTTCCATTTGCTGTTACTAATTAGACCGGGTGGAAGCAAGTGGGAAAAACTATATAATGGACTGATGATAAATCTCTTGAAACACTAGTTAATAAGTTTGAAAATGAAACTTTCTGTCTTTCTAAGACCAATTGTACAAATTTCTTTTTTTTTTTTTTTCACCATTAATAAGTGCATATAAAGCACCTGTTAACATTTCCATACAATAATATTCAAATAGTTATTTTTGAGAAAAACCATTTGATAGTGCTAATAATTCACTTCATGACCCTAAGTTCTTAGATTAAAAGATGAAATGGAAACAATATATCTATGTATTAGCTACTTACATTTTCATATGGAATACATTTTTTTTTTTCAAAGAATAAAGTTTCTTAGTTCTAAATATCAAATCCATATGCTACCATGTTTTTTGAAGAATCTATAATATTAATTCATCCGTTGTTTCCTCTCATATATTAAATATATGGTAACACGTAATTTGTGGGGGCACGGTTAGAAACAAAAATTTTAGAAACATTAAAACTTCGTCCCTCTTCCACACATAATATTCGCATCAAACTGCTTTTTATTTTTCATAAGCTCTTTCCCCCATATATTCGACAAATAGCTATTTTTGGTAGCATATGTAATAAATAATTGGAGATGGTCCATTGTTTCGTCTAGGGTTTTCAGTTTAAGGGCATTCCGCACATAGAGAGTACACCAAAAGAGAATAGCTCACATGTTATATATTAGTTTTGGGACTTTTCGTGTTGCGTTTATATTTCAAATAAAGTAAATTAGATTGTTTGATTGAATTCAATATTAGTCTACTTAAATTTAAGTTTGAAATTTCAAACTTTATGTTGAATATAATAGGTCTATATTGTGCACCTTGTCTATTATTTTTTACGGATAGAATTATTTATGATTTGGTATTGTTTCTAGTAAAAGCTTGGTGAATATACACTTTAAAAAAGGGTAAATTACAAATACAACTTTTTTTTTTTATTTGCTCCATGCGTGCTTCTCTTATTATTGTATTCTTGAATAGAATAATTGAAAAGAATAGAATATTTTAAAAAAGAAAAACACAAAAACACGTCATTATTATTTTTTAATGGGCAAGATGGTCATTACAACCGGAAAACACTTTGAAAGATGCTAAACATTGAATTATAAAGGTAGGATATGTATATGTATAGCAAATATACGAGAATTGAGATTCGATTTGTTTCCATCTCCATTTCTCTTTGATTAGAGAGGATCGAGAGCCACTATAATGTGCAATGGAATTCGGACGTCTCTTATATTGGATTCCAACGGAAGCACCAAAAGTATTATTCAAATGGTTTTGAGGACTCAAAAACTACATCAAGCATTTAAACGCTGTAGATAAAGTGTCAAGTTAAATGGCCAGATAAAAATATAGGTCTTTAGATATTCGTAGATAGTGGCTTATAAGCATAACATTCGTGTTGTGTAAACTGTCCATTATATTATAGATTGGAATCATTGAGTTAAAATGTTTAGATAATTCATTTATAAGTGTAAAGAACCACATTGCTAAATCCAAATGATACTAGGGTCGAATAATGTCCTTAAAGCATCCAACTAACTGAACGTGATTGACCCAACTTAAAACATGTTATTGCCCCTCTTTTTATTTTGAATGAGAAACTTCAATAGTTGCAGCTATGGACAGGGCTATTGTTGATATTGCTCTAGGTTTCTGTTAAGCCTGGCTTACTCACTACTATCACACTCACATAATACAACTAAAATAGATATTTCCTCTAGTCAAAATATACTTTCGCTTTCTCTCTCTTCTTTCGAACTCTCTCTTAGGGTTTTACCAATCTTATGTTGTGCGAAGCCCTAATTCTTCACAGATTCACTCATGTATGTATTTCTCTTTGAAATTTTCCTCTTGATGTTTTACTGATAATGATCAGAGTACTAACTTGTTCTCTTTTTTTTTTTTTTTTGATGTTTTGCGAGGGTCAATGATTTGAGTTCACCTAGACTCCAAAAAGCCAAGGAAAAAGAAAAAGAATAATAGATTATTCAAGAGGGTTTCATACCATTTTCTTCTCTTTACTATCTCTTTTATACTAGTTACAGAAATGTTATTTCTCGTTATTTCTTTTTCCAATGTTTGTTCTAATAGTAGTTACAGTACCAAATCTAATTAGATCTATTATGACTCTAGAACTAAAATTTATATTTACATGCTAAATTCTTTTAACCACTATGGTTGTCATACCAATCTTGCTTTGGTTGTAACAATTTCCCCCGTCCTTTGAAAAGTAACCCTATCATCAAGGTTGTATGTCAAATAGTTTTGTCGAAAAATGTCTATGTCTTCCTAAAAAGTAACTTTTGGAAGTAAACCTTTCCTACTGGACCAAAATTCAAGATACCTACTGACCCTACTTCTGTATATGTCTAGTTCCCACTATCAATAGTGGCTTAAGAACCGAATATCCCTATACATATCTAGTAGAAGAGCCAAGGATGGGATAGTAGAACCCTTAGCAACATTGTATATCTTAGCTAAATTTGATAATGCTAGTTCGTAAGCACAAAGTCCCACTTTCTTAGTGATTTGAAAGGGACCATAGTATCTTTGTGAAAGCTTGTGAAAACCCTGAGAAAGAGAAAGCTGCTTATAGGGTTGAAGCTTCACATAAACCATCTCACTTACTTCAAATGTAACATCGAATCTATGCTTATCAACATAAGACTTCATATGCTACTGAGCTTTCAACAAATTCTCCTTTAATAACCAGAGTGCCTCATCCCTAGTCAATAATTCCTGCTCCACTGCTTCCACTTTAGTAGTGCCTTCAAGATATGTAAGAATGTTAAGGGCTTTCCTAATAAAAATTGAGCTAAAGACTGATAGGGCCAGTCATAAGAGGTGGGTCTAAGCTTGTTGAAAGCTCAAAAACAAGGGTGGAAATGCACGAGAAACACAAAAAACCAACAAGCAAACCTCAATTCGCTCCAAGGATGTTACACACCAAGGAACTGCCGAAGGCTCACGGCTCAACTCAATATTATGCACGAGTTAGACCAACGAGGATACTCGCTACCTAGCCTTACTTAAAGGTTAGGATAAGAGTGAAGTAAACAAAAAGGAATGCTTACGGAAAGAGATAATACAGTATATTTAATATTTGATGATCATGCGACTACCTTTACAATAGGTATTTATACTCAAAATATTAAGCCAACAGCTATAAATGGAAATGACTTAAAAGGGTAAAATCCTAAATAAGTAACGTACAAAATATGGAAAAGGGCATACATAGAAAATCAAGAAGAGTATCCATCTTATATAGAAGATTCTATCACAAGGGGTGCTCAGACACGTATTAGATTAACAGTAGTCGTATGCCTAGCCAAAAACAAACAAACTGTACAATTAGACTAGTAATTGCCAATAAAGGTACTGAGCAAGACTTAGGGTTCTTTCGAGGTGAGTTCAACTCAGACTTACTCAAAACAATTCATATTTATGCTGGTTAGATACATGGTCGAGTGGGCAAAGCTATTGTCCAAGTGCATCTCTAGTCGATAACTAAAGACTATGATAAACACGAGAGGGTTCGACTCGGACAGTAAATCAAGTTGGCAAACTACAGCAACTCGAACTCATCAGCTATAGAGTAAAAAGAGAGAACTAGCCTCATCATGTTTTCCAGTCCCTAAGCTCAGGCTCGAGTCAAGGGTCCAATGGTCTGATTCCTATCATCCTTACCAGGGTGATTGGGATTTGGGATCAAATATGGTCAGTCGTCATACAAGCCTTCCTCGGATTGATAGGGACTAAGGTCGACAATATTGAATACACTGGACACTCCAAAGTCCTCTAGTAACTCTAATTGGTAAGCATTGTCATTAATCTTCCGGAGGATCTTAAAGCATTCGTTAGCTTTGGCAGATAGCTTGCTCTTCCTCTTATTTGGAAACCTTTCCTTGGTTGAGTGCAGCTACACTTAGTCACCGGGCTAAAACTACTTGATTTTCCTTCCTTTACCTTTCTCCTTTAATTTTCTAGCAGCTCAATCAATGTGTTGGGCGACTCATTAGTAGATCTATTAAATTGATTGAGCTCTAGTTCTATCTTCTAGATCTTCTTCGTCCGTGGGTAGTGTCGGGGTATAGTCGTCGGGATTGAAGCCATATACGACCTCAAATGGGGTGTACCTAGTTATTGCATGTACTATCTTGTTGTAAGTAAACTCTACTACAAGCAAGTAAATGCCCTAATTGGCTAAGTTTTTTCTTATTGCCGCTTGAAGCAGTGACCCTAAAGTGCGATTGACAGCCTCTATCTAACTGTTAGTTTAGGGGTGACAAAAAGTACTAAACAATAATTTGGTTTCTATTCGACACCAAAGAGTTTTTTAGAAATGGCTCAAGAATTTTATATCTCTATCCGATACCATACTCCTCAATATTCCATGCAAGTGAACTATTTTTTGTAGAAATAAAAAAGCAATAGCTGAAGCATCATTGGTTTTGTTATAAGGTATAAAATATGTCATTTTGCTGAACCTATCCACCATAACCATTATAGAGTCTTTGCCTCGAGTAATTTGGAGTAATCCAAGGAAAAAATCCATACTTAAGTCAACTCATGGTTTGGTTGAAAATAGGTAGTGGCATTATCTTTCCTTATTCAACTTGGCTTTTAACCTTCTTACAAACGGTGCATCCTTCAATCATACAATGTACATTATGTTTCATTTTAAGCTAAAAGAACCTGTCATTTAGTAATTCATAAGCCTTTCGTTGTCCAAAGTATTCGGAGAGTCCTCCACTATAGGCTTCTTTCACCAGCAACTCCCTTATTGAATAAGTTAGCACACACAATTTACCTCCTCAAAACAGATAATCATCCTCTACATAGTATTCATCTATTGTTCTCCCTTCTTCACAATGTATAGATATTAAATCAAAGTGATAATCATGTCGATACTATTCCTTAATGCTTACAAACCTTAACAGTATGGTCTGCAACTTAAGGAGAAGAACATGTCTTCTTGACAAAGCATCAGCAACTACATTATTCTTTCCCAACTTATATTTGATGATGAAATGAAATCCTTCCAGAAATTCAATGCATCAAGCTTGGCATTTAGAAAGCCTTGACTAGCTTCGCAAATATCTCAAGGACTCATTATCTATGTAGATGACAAATTCCTTTGGCAAAAGATAATGTTACCATACACGAAGAGCTCTTATTAACGCCAAGAGTTATTTGTCATATATATAATAGTTGAGTTGTGCTCCTCTAAGCTTTTCACTATGATAAGCGATAAGTTAGCCTTTTTGCTCAGTATAGCTCCAATGCCAACACCTACCGCATTGCATTTAAGCTCAAACACTTTATCAAAGTCTGGAAGAGCCAAGACTGGGGCAAAGGTCAACCTTGCTTTCACTTCGACAAAACTCCTCTCTTCTTTCTTTCCCCATTTGAACTCTACATTATTCTTTGTTATCTTAGTCAGATAGTACCAAATCCTTGAATAAAGCATCAATAAAATGATGCTAACCCGTGGAAACTCCTCACCTCTACACATGAAGTTGGGGTCAACCACTCAACAATGGCTTGAACTTTTTCTTCATCAACTCTTGATTCTCTTCCATTAACTATATAGCCCAGGAACACCACATCTTCCCGACAAAAACGGTACTTCTTCATGTTTCTGAATAATTTCTCTACTTGAAAAACATGAAAAACAGCTCGAAGATGATCAATATAACTTGCTAGGTTGGTACTATAGACAAGGATGTTGTCAAAATAGACAATGACAAACTTCCCAATCTAGTCTCTTATAACATGATTTATCAATCTCATAAAAGTGCTTAAGCCATTTGATAACCCAAATGGCATGAACATTTACTCATACAAGCTATGTCGAGTCTTAAAAGTGGTTTTCCATTCATCCCCTTGCCTCATTCAAATCTAGTGGTACTCTAACTTCAGGTTGATCTTACTAAACACTCTTACACCACTCAATTCGTCTAACAGATCATCTAGCTTCGGAATGGGATATTTGTACTTGATCATAATCTTGTTGATGGCTTTACTATCCATATACATATGCCAAGTGTCATCCTTCTTTGGCACAAGCAATGTAAGTACAACACAAAGGCTAAGACTCTCTCTTATATATCACTTCTCTAATAGCTCGTTGACTTGCTTTTGGAGTTTTGTAGCTTGCTCAAGATTCACTCTATAGGCAAGCTTGTTCAGCAGTTCAACACCAGGTACCAAGTCGATGCAGTGCTCAATACCTCGAAATGGGAGTAATCCCTCGGGCAACTACTCAAGAAACAGGTCAAAATATTCTTTGAGCAACTTCTTAACCTCCTCTGGCAACTTCATTTGCTTCTTCAATTCCAATAGCCTCCTGACCAATAAAAAAAGTCAGCAAGTCAGATTTAATGGCTATTCAAAGTTCAATTCTACTCAATACCAAAGCCTTCTTCAATCCTTAGGCCAATTTAGCTTGTAATTTCCTCACTTGACTCGGGGTCATAGGGTTCAGTGTAATTTTCCTCCTATCTTTCTCAAACACATACATGTTCCTAAACCCATTATGCATAACCCTCTAGTTAAAAAGCCAAGGTTAGCCTAATAACGCATGAGACTCATACATGAGTAGTACGTCATAAAGAATTTCATCAAAATAGTTTCCAATAGAGATCAGCAATAATACTTGTTGAGTGATATGCAATGCTCCCTTCTCATTCAGCCAATGTAATTTATAAGGCCTCGAATGTGACATAGTTGACAATTTAAGCTTCTTAACTAAGTCAGCAGATGCTACGTTTGTGCAACTTCCACTGACTACTATTGATGCATACATTTGCTCATTCACCTTACATGTGATGTTGAATAGATTCTCCTTCTACTCCTCCTTTATAAGGGTTCTATACTCATCACACGTCGAACAACCAAAGTTAATTTGCCCAAATCCTTAGCAGATACACCCTCCTCAACAAGTTCATCTTCGTAGGTAGTGTCCTTCTTAAGGACAACCTCCTCTTTGAACTCCTCATCAGTACTTTCCACTTCAACCTTTAAGACATCTCCCTTAATGATCATAGCTCTCATGTTCAAACATTCGGCAACCATATGCTTGAACCCTTAACACTTAAAGCACTTAATGTGCTCACCTTCCTCCTAGATCCTTATCCCTTCTCATAAGTTCTTAGCTACACCTTACTATCAGCCGGTCGGCTCTTATATTCTACATTAACATCTATCGTTCTATTAAGCTTGAATCTTTGTTGAGCTTAGTAGCTTTCCTAAATGGATCAGTTTGATTAACCAGGTTAGCCCATTGGTGGTTCGCTTAGCCTATTCTTCCTTTATCTTTCCATTCATTGGGCTACTCTTATATCCTCATCCAACGTAGCAAACTATTGTAACTTCATGATACCTCGGATATCATTTCTCAATCCACTAAGAAATTTGGATACTGTTTGAGTTGATAGTTCATCCACTTCACCTCGAATCATGAGTATTTAGAAATCCTAGACATATTCATCAATTGTTCGGTTTCCTTGTCACAACTCTTAAAGCTGGGCAAAAATATCTTGTAAATAAGTATTCAATACGAATCTATTTCTAAGTATTCTCTTCATCTCAAGCTAAGTGTTTACTTCCCTATATCCTTCTTGTCTCTCATCAATTGGAAAATTTTCCACCACTTCACAACATAACCTGAAAACTCTATAGTAACATCCTTCACTTTCTCGCGATCTTCATACTAGTAATAATTAAAAACATGTTCAACCTTCTTCTCCCAATCCAAATAGTTATATGCACTTCCCAAAACCATTTAAACTCGAAATCTAAAGCTTTATATGGTCAGCAACTCAAGATGCTAGTGCTGGTGCTCGAGTTCTCTCTTCTTCATCATTGTACTCTTCTTCTCCTTCTTCATCCAACTCACCTAAATCAATCCTTCTCCTCATACGTCCTACTACTTTTCTACCTCATCCTTATCGAGTTGGGAAATATTCTCTCATAAGTCAAGTAGCTTGTGAAGTATTTTACACAACCTCAGTAGGTCAAAAGGCTAGTACATGAATAACTTTAGTCAAATCAATTATGAGGTTAGCTAACTCATTAATTTGCTCATTTGTACTTCTAGGGGTATTGTAAGGTTGTCAACTTGTAGACACTCTATTTTCACTCCCTTTTATTTTTACTTTATTTTTAGAATTTTTTAGAATAGGATAAAGGGTTCTAAATTAGGAAAAATAAAAAAATAGAAAATTTAAGAAAATTACAAAAAAAATTGAAAATTTAAAATATGTAAATAAAAAGTTAAAAAAACAAGAAAGGAATTTAGAGAAATAAGGGAAACTAGGATTTGTGCTTTTTTATTATTTTATTTCATATTATTTTTTTAGTTTATTATTTTTATTATTATTAAAAAAAAAGATAAGGGATCAAAGCAGATTTTAAAACTTGGTCCATGTGATTACTGAATAGGGCCCAAGGCCCTGAACGAATTTGGTGAAACAGTAAGGGGTGCATCAAGTGTATACTCATTTATTTTGTAACGCACGCATGGGGGAACGTAATACGTGCCCAGCATGTGACCTGTACCCCCCACTTTCTTCTCCAGATTTCGACATTTACAATACGAAGGAGGAAAAATTTATTGCATGATCCCCTTACTTGTTGACCTAATTAATTTGTGTTTTTTGGCCAAATTTCATTGAAGTAAATGCATAAATTCAACATAGACTCAAGATACTACGAATTAAACCCCAAAATTTGTCTAAATACGATCAAAATTCGACATTAAATTGGCCCCATAAAATGAAAAAAACTCAAAATCCAGCATCCCCATTCATAGCCAATTTCTCCATTAATAAGCTTTCCAAGCTTATTCAAGTAAAGATTAGTATAAATAGGGGCTTGTAGACTTGTTTTCAACATAGAGCTTGATCAAAAACACTCCGTATAAGTTCAAATCCAAGCTTCCTCTCTCTAGCACGATCTCTTTCTTTCTTTACGGTAGCATCCTCCATGGTGGTTTTTAGACCGTGTAACATAAGAATCCACCACCACCATCTACTTACCCATCCTTAATAACATAAGAATCCACCTTCATTTGAAGCCTTACTACCACCATTCAAAGGAGGCAATTACCACCATCGATAGCCAAGTTCAAAACATCCATCAAACTACCATGTTAAACTATGGCATCAAGCCAACCCTATCCCCACCAAGCCTAATAAGATAATCATAAAACTCCTCTTCCCCATCTAATTTGGTGTCCAAAATGTTCGAAGGCACACATCGCTGTGATTGTTCTTGGAGAAGACTTAGGACTCGACCCAGCCAATCCAATCTACGCCTGTTTAATATTATTTTTTATTTATTTATTTAGTAGTCATGTAATTGTAAATGTAAAAACCAAAAAAAAAAAAGAAGAAAGGAAAATCAAAAAGGAAAGGAAAAAAAAAAGAAGAAAAAGAAGAAAAAAGAGAAAAAGAAAAGATCAGTTTTGTTTTTTTATATATTATTTTATTTTCAGTTAAGAATTAAATAAGAAGAAATAATGATAAAAATAAGATAAAAATCGGATTAATGAATAAAAACCATTTTGACACTTTAAAAAATCGGTTTTTTTTCTAAAAATAAATAAAAGTAAATGATAATTTTCCAAATTAAAACCTTTTCTAGAACTTTCCAAAAATAAAACCTGAATTTAGGGTCTTTAAGAACTTTTTTAATAAAATCAAATCTACTTAAAAACATATGCTTAACGTATTTTCAAATTTAAAACGAATCTAACACAGTAAAGTTTTATAATAAAAACTACGTACATCTAATCCTGAATAATTGGTATGTAGGCATTTATGTGAATACGGTAAAAAATGGAAAAAAAAAACCTATTTTTCCATTTTTAGTTCAAATCATTCAATCCATTTTTAGTTAAATCATTCAATCCATTAACCAACAAAAAGTGATTTTTAATATTAAGATTAAATTTGGAAAGTTGTTTATACTCTTATAGGTTTAAAATCCTAACCCCTTAGACTCAATTTATAGTTATTTAAAGCGTTAACAAAATTAGTTTTATTAAAAAGACCAGTAGCTAAACTATAACCAATCCACCCAATTTGTTATAATTTAACTTTTTTTTCCGACTTTGGTCAAGTGGTAACTCTAAAAGCATTTTCAAAAGATAAAAGAATCGGTTTTCTTTAAACCTTAGTCAAGAGTCAATATTAAACGAGTAAAGTTTAATATTAATCAATTTAGAAAAAACTTATTTATAAAAATTGGGAAAAAGCTAGGCTCGACACAACCATGGTAAATAACACCACTATTGTCATCTCCAATACCGGCTTTGACACTAGGTTTTGTCATTTTCTACAATAAAACTCAATAACAAACTTAAAATCCTTGAAACAACAGACACTATCCTTTTTCAAACCAAACAACTCATACATACACTTTTCCACATGAAAGTTCAAATTAACTATGAGCACAACAACTAATCTGAAGAACTATAAACCTAGTTGAAATTTGCTCTGTTCTCGTATGCTTAAAATAGGGCAAAATAGAGTATTTCACAACAAAGGTCTCATGGCAATAGTAAAACTTCAAATACTCTCCAAAACACCAAAATTAATCCCTCTCATATTCACAACACACTTGACAATAGTACTATACCTTACACGATAACAATCACAATTGAATAGAAACTTACCCAAACGAACTTTTGCTTTGATATCATGATTATACAAACTGGGCTAAGGACTAACAAGGCCGATTGCAAGAGATAGGTCCAAGCCTGTCGAAAGCTCAAAAACAAAGGTAGAAATGCATGAGAAAAAAAAAACAATAAGCAAACCTCCATCCACTCCAAGGATATTATACACTAGGGAACTATCGAAGGCTCACGGCCAACTTAATATGACGCATAAGTTAGACCAATGAGGATACTCACTACTTAGCCTTGCTTAAGGGTTAGCCTTACTTAAAGGTTAAGATAAAAGTAAAGTAAGCAAAAAGGAATGCTTACAGAAAGAGACAATGTAGTATATTCAATATCTGATGATAATGCGATCATATTTACAATAGATATTTATACTCAAAATATTAGGGCAACAGCTATAAATGGAAGTGGCTTTAAAGGGTAAAGTCCTAAATAAGTAACATGCAAAGAATAGAAAAGGGCATAAAGAGAAAATCAAGAAAAGCATCCATTTGATACAGAAGATTCTATCGCAAGGGGGCTCGGGCACATTTTAGATGACTAATAGTTGTGTACTTAGCCAAAAATAAACAAATTGTATGATTAGACTAGTAACTACTGAGTAGAGATGCCGAGTAGGACTGAGGGTTCTTCCAAGTGAAGTTTAGCTTGGACTTACTCGAGGAGTTTATATTTAGGTCAACTGGTCAGATGGTCGAGTAGGCCAAGTTGTTGTTTGAATGCATCTCTGGTTGGCAAGTGGAGACTATTGATAAACACAAGAGGGTTCGACTCGAACAAGACATCAAGTCAGCAAACTGTAGTAACTCGGACCCATCGGCTGTAGGGTGAAAAGAGAGAACTCGTCTCGTTATGCTTTCCAGTCTTTAGGCTTAAGCTTTGGTCTAGGTCAAGGGTCCAGTAGTCTAATTCCTATCACTAAGTAATCTATAGTAATCTCACCAAAAGCACACTTGCTTTTTTTTAAAAACATGGTATTATCCTATAGTGTTTGTAACACTATAGTCAGATGCTCTACATGTTACTAATGACTTACTATAAACTAATATATCATCAAAGAACACAATCACAAACTTTCTCAAATTGGGTTGAAAAATCCTATTCATAATAGCTTGGAAAGTAACAAAGTCATTACTCAATACAAAGAGCATTACTAAAAATTCATAATGCCCCTCGTGAGTACAAAAAGCAGCCTTCTCAACATCATTAGGGTAAATTCGAATTTGATGATACCCTGCTCTTGAGTCTAATTTAGAAAAAATAGAGGCACTATTTAGTTCATCAAGCAATTCATCAATAGTAGGGATAGGAAACTCATATTTAACTATGGAATGATTCAAAGCTCTATGGTCCATATAAAAATGCTACGTATCATCCTTCTTAACCAATAGCACTAGAGAAGAGTAGGGACTAGTACTATACTAAATGACTCCTTGCTTCGGCATATCTACCACTTGCTGCTTAATCTCCTTCTTCTAAAATTAAGGGTATCGATAAGGCTTAACGTTGATGGGTTTGTTGTCCTTGAAATGAATTCCATGTTAGATATCATGTAAAGGAGGCAATGATGAAGGTGCCTCAAAAATATGAACAAATTTTCCCAATACATGTACTAGAATCGTATTACAAGTGGATTGATCTAAATGAGAAGTCACCATTTCAGCCTTCAATTGAAAACAAGATGCAATAGCATTAGTTCGAAGAAGATGCTTAAATTGGCTTGGAGAAATAGGAGAATTCTCAAGGACATGATCACCATTCAACGTTATAAGATAGCCATGTTTCCAAAATTGTAAAGATAACTTGGAGTAGTCAATAGTGATAGGACCCAACCACTGAAGCCACTGAACTCCTAAAACCAAATCCGCCCCCTAAATAGGCAAAACATAAAAGGATTTGACAAATTCCACTCCTTGAATAAGAAGTAGAACATCCATACAACACCCTTCACAAACCAACTTCTGGCCATTGCAAATCATCATGTGAAATTTAGGAGATGATTCAATAGTTAAACCCAGATGTTTCACTAATGTTCATTAAATAAAATTGTGAGTACTCCCAAAGCCAACCAATATATGAACCTGTTGTTTCTCAATAAGACCTTGAAATTTCAAAGTCTTAAGCACCATGTCCTAGAAAGAGCATGAGAACTGATGGAAAGAGACTCCTATCCGTCAGCAACCTCTTAATCTTCAACTTCAACCAAATCATCTTGCAAAACTTCTGAATCATCATCGTCTTCTTACACGAACAAGAAGAATTTAGCTTTGCACTTATGTCCCCTATGCTATGATACTTCTCATCACAGTTATAGCAAAGGTGATAAGAATCAGGTTATTAGGTCTTTGACTCGCAACGAAGCTCGAGGATTGGAAGGGTTAGCAAAGCAAATCCTCCCACTCCAACTTAGTCCTACCAAAGCCAAGTATCTCTTTGCCAAGTCACTCTGTATGTCGAACCGAATGACTGCTCATCTCTCTAAAGTATGCTGAATTGTAGATTGCTGGGATAATAGCCAGGCCGTTCTCGAGTACTCACTCATGTCTGAGTCGACCAACTACTCAGCCTCACCCCTCCCAAGGTACTAAGAGAGAGACCCCGAACCGATCCTTAGTCACCCCTACTTAGACTAGCAATATGATCATACTCTTTTGCCCACATCCTCCAATGGCCTCACCAATGTATCGCCACCATGTGTACTGAACCATGTGTAGAATCTACTACATTAATCATTACTTTTCTTGAATATTTATTTTTATCCTTTTGTATTCTTGTACATTGCTTCTTTAAGGTAATGCCCTTTTTGTCTTTTCCTTTTTAGGTATGTTACCCTAAATTCTCAAGTATAAATATCTCTTATATTTGTAGCTGTAAACATCAGATTTTGAACATTAATACACTGGACATTTTCCTCTCATAAACACTACTTTGTTTACATTCATTTCACTCTTATCTTAACTCTTAAGTAAAGCTAGGTGGCGAGTAATCTCATTGGACCATCTCGTACGTTATATCGAGTTATACCATAAGTCCTCAGAAGTTTTGTTGGTGTATCATATCCATTGGAGCTGTTCTTCGGTTTTTGCTTACTTTTCATTCACATTTGTTCTTTCATACATTCCCCATCATTTCTTTTTCAAACTTAGACCCATTCAGCGACCGGCCTTCTCTATTCTTGGTCACAGTTCACACCATCTTAGTATCAGAGTTGAGGTTTTGTTTGAGTTGTAGTTTGTTGTTAGAGTTCTCTTTATACTCTGTTTTGCGTGTGAAATAAAGCAAGTTATTATGTTCATCTTAGTCACTGTATTTGCTGGCTATTTAGTTTTTGGTTTGAATAAATGATAGATCCAAGTATAAACGTTGGTGTTGGAGATGACAACAGTAGAGTTGTCCACCATGGCCGACAGTCTCAAGGAATCCCTAGGAGCACTGATGAGAGACTTGAAGACATAGCTAACCTCTTGGTAGATTTGATCTAAGCTGTTCATACGTTGGCTTGCCAACTAATTGAGGTCGAGTAAAACACCTCATAAGCTACTCAACCTGTTAGAGGTTAGAACACAGCTTGATAAGTTCGAGGTGGAGGAGTAGGCAGACAAGTAAAATGAAAGATAGATCTAAGGGAACTGGATGAAGAGAACGAGGAAAGGTATTTTAAAGAAGAACGAGCCTGAATCCCTAGAGAATCTGACCATGTGAAGCTTCGGATTCCAAGCTTCAATGGATCTAGGAGTGTTGATGAATATTTAGAGTAAGAAGAGAAAGTAGAGCGTGTTTTTTATTATTATCAGTATGAGGATTACAAGAAAGTAAGAACTACTGCTATTAAGTTCTCCGAATATGCCACCATATGGTGGAAGAATTTTCAGGCTATGAGGAGGCAAGAAGACTACTAAGAGATTAATATTTAGCCTGAAACGAAAAGAATACTTAGAAACAAGTTTGTACCGGATACTTATCTACAAGATACCTTTACTTGGCTTTAGGAGCTGAGATAAGGAGGCTGAATAGTTGAAGTATATGTTCAAAAATTCCAAATGCTCATGATCCAATGCAAAGTAGAGGAACCACCGGTATAAACAATATCTAGGTTCCTTACTGGGTTACGAGGTGACATTTAAGACATTGTGGAACTCCAATGGTTTACCACAATGGATGAAGCTATTAGAATAGCCCAATGAGTAAAGGGGCAAAGAAAGAAGCTGCCAAGAATGAACTGATTGAAGAGGATATGTTCGTCGAGGACTTAGACTAATTGCCCTTAGTTGTCCGATGCGCAATGAAACCCTCACGAGAGGAGGAATAGAGGGAGAACTTGTTTCATAACACCTATAGAGTGAATAATCAGGTGAACATACTAATTATTGATAGTGGAAGTTGTACCAATGTAGCATCGACCGATCTTGTCACAAGGTTAAAACTAATGACTATTGCACACCCAAGGCCATACAAGTTGTATTAGCTGAGTAAGAAAAGGGCACTACATGTCACTTGGCAAATACTACTGTCGATCATTATCGAACATTTCTCTGATAAAATTCTCTGTGATGTGCTTCGTATGTATGCTTCATACGTACTGCTTGGCTAACCATGGTTATTTAATAAGAGAGTTATCCATGACCAGTACAAAAACACATATATGTTCGAGAAGGATGGCCAAAAGATTACACTAAACCCGATGCCACCAAGAGAAGTTAACAAACTGCAAACTAAACTTGCTCGCAGGTCAAAGAAGGCTTTGGTGATAAGTAAAGCCGAACTCTAAGAGGCCATCAATGCTAACAAGCCAACCCTTATGTTAATCAAGCACCTGCTAGAGAGAAGGGAATGGGGTAAACTACTCCAGGAAGTGAGAGCACTGCTAGACAAATATGCTAATCTGTTCTCAAAAGAGTCACCTGAGGAGTTGCGCCCACTATAAGGCATAGAACACTACATTGACTTAATACTCAACACCGTCCTGCCAAATAAGCCTGCCTATCAGATAAGTCCCAAGTAAGCTTATGAGCTCCAATGTCAAGTCAATGAATTGCAGGAGAAAGGGTATGTTAGGGAAAGTATTAGCCCTTGTGCTGTGCCGACGCTTCTAGTGTCGAAAAAGGATGGAACTTGATAGATGTGTATAGATAGCCGAGCTATGAACAAGATTATGAATAAGTACAAGTATCCTATTCCGAGATTGGAAAACATGTTGGATGAGCTAAGTAAAGCTAAGGTCTTCAACAATATTAAACTGAAGTCCGACTACCATCAAATCCACATAAGGCTAGGAGAAGAGTGGAAAACTGCATTTAAGACTCGATATTCACTTTATGAATTGATAGTCATGCCTTTTAGCTTGTCAAATGCCCCAAGCACTTTCATGAGACTAATGAACCATGTATTGAGACATCTGATAGGAAAGTGTATCATGGTGTACTTTAACGACATCCTAGTCTACAGTACCGACATGTCAAGTCATTGTGAACATCTTCATGCCGTATTAAACTTCCTCCATGCCGTATCTCAAGAAGTGTTGCCTTTGCTAAGAGGAAGTGGTATTCTTGGGTTACGTAGTAAGTGGAGGAGGCTTATAAGCCAAGAGAAAGTGGTATTCTTGGGTTACGTAGTAAGTGGAGGAGGTTTACAAGTAGATGGCGAGAGGATCCGAGTAATCGTCGAATAGCAAACTCTTACTACTTGTACTAACATGAGAAGTTTCCACGAACTAGCTTCATTCCATAAAAGATTCATCAAAAATTTCAGCACCCTCGCTGCACCACTTACTAAGCTAACAATGAAGAATATCAACTTCCAATGGGGAGAAATGAAGGAGAAGAGTTTTGCCGAGACAAAGGAAAGGTTAACCTCCATTGTTGTACTTGTTTTACCTAATTTTGAGAAAATATTTGAGTTAGAATGTGATGCATCAGGCATTGGAATAAGCGTTGTCCTAATGTAAGAAGGCCAACCAATTGCCTATCATAGTGAAAACCTTAAAGGACCTCAACTAAACTACTCTATGTATGATAAAGAACTCTTGGCACTTATTCTAGTACTATAAGTATGGTAGCATTATCTACTACTAAGAGAATTTATCATCTATACTGACCATGAGTCCTTGAGATATCTCCGAAGTCAGACCAAACTGTCAAAGCGGTAGGTGAGATGGATTGAATTCCTTAAGGGATTCAATTTCGTGATAAAATATAAGCAAGGAAAGAGCAATGTAGTTACAAATGCTCTTTCAAGAAGGCATGCACTTCTAAATGAATTGCAAACCAGATTGTTTGGGTTTATGAGTATCAAAGAACAGTATTTTGAGGATCTACACTTTAAGCCCACACTTGCATGTTGTGTCAATGGGAGGATGGTAGACGAGTATCATATGGAGGAAGGATACTTATTTTAAGGAGGGAAATTATGTGTATCGACTTGTTCACTTCAAGAGTTGCTAATCAAGGAAGCTCACAGTGGAGGACTATCTAGACATTTTGGGGAGAAAAGAACATATGAATTGCTGAGTGGTCAATTCTTTTGGACGAGAATGAGGCGAGATGTGCATCGAGTTGTTGAAAATTGTGCCATGTGTAAAAGGGCTAAGTGCTAAACTGAACAAGAGAAAGCAATGCCTTTGCCTACTCCAACAAAGCCATAAACCGAATTGATCATAGACTTTGTTCTTAGACTACCATGAACTGCCAAAGGCAAAGATTCTGTAATGGTTTTCATAGATAAGTTCAGTAAGATGGCACACTTCATGCCCTGATCCAAAACTAACGATGCTTCGGCTATTATTTCTCTTTTCTTACAGGAGATTGTATGGTTACACGGCATGCCGAAGAGTGTAGTCTTCGACAAAGACTCAAAGTTCTTGAGCTATTTCTAAAGGACATTGTGGTATCAAATGGGGACCAAACTACCATTCAGTACTTCCTATCACCCCCAAACTAACGGCCAAATAGAGGTGGTTAATTATACTTTGGGATCACTGCTCCGAGATGCAATAGGCAAGAACTTAGCTAACTAAGACGTCTGCTTACCAGTAATCAAATTTGCTTACAATCGAACACTACATAACACCACTAAGCAAACCCCCTTCGAAGTGGTCTGTAGTTTTAATCTCGAGTTGCCCCTCAATCACACCCATGTACCTGTGTCCACGCAAGAGGACCTTAATGCAAGAGCTAGAGCATAATCCCTTCAGTACATCTACAACAAAGTCACTTGGTACATTAACTAAGCTACTAAACGTATGCAAGAGAAGACTAAAGGCAAAACAGCTAAACATTTTCAACCAAGAGACTTAATGTGGCTGCACCTAAGCAAAGAGAGGTTTTCGAGTAAGAGAAGGAACAAACTATCCCCAAAGGTTGAAGAACCTTTTAGAATCCTCCAGAAGATCAATGATAATGCCTACAAATTAGAGCTGCCTAAAGACTATGGGGTTTTTGACACCTTTAACATTACCGACCTCAATCCATATCACCCTAATGGAGAGTTAACTAAAGACCATTCAGATTTGACCACAAATCTATATCAACTCGAAGGGAATGATAGGAATTAAGCTACTGAGCCTTTAACCTACAGCCAAGCCCAAGGATTGGAAGGGCTAACAAGGCAAATCCTCCTACTCTAGATGACTCTTATCGAACTAAGTATCTCTTTACCAAGTCACTTTGTATGCCAAGTCAAATGACTACCCATCTCTCTAAAGTATGCCGAATTGTAGATTGTTGGGATAACAGCTAGGCTTTTCTCGAGTACTCACTCACGTTCAAGCTAACCAATTACTTGACTCACCCTTACCAAGGTGCTAAGAGAGAGAGTCTAGACTGATCTTTAGTCACCCCTACTTAGAGCAGTAACTTGATCGTACTCTTTTGCCCGCATCCTCCAACGGCCTCGCTAATGTATCACTGCCATGTATACAAGACCACGTATAGAGTCTACCATACTAATTATTATTTTTCTTGAATATTCATTTTTACTCTTTTGTATTTTTATACTTCACTTCTTTAAGGTAATATCCTTTTTGTCTTTTCCTTTTTAGACATGTTACCTTAAATTTTCGAATATAAATACCCCTTATATTTGTAATTGTAATCATCAGATTTTGAACATTAATACACACACTACTCTATTACATTCATTTCACTCTTATCCTAACCCTTAAGCAAGTTTAGGTGGCGAGTAACCTTACCAGACTATCTCATGCGTCATATCAAATTGTGTCGTGAATCCTTGAAAGTTCCATTGGTGCGTCATATCCATTGGAGTTGTTTATAGGTTTTTGCTTACTTTTCATTCTCATTTGTTCTTTCGCACATTCCCTATTATTTTTTTTTCAAGCTTTCAGCAAACTTAGACCCATTCAACAACTGACCTTGTCTATTCTTAGTTATAGTTTGCACCAATAGGCCTTTGTCACGTTGTGCTTGTAATTCGTCTTATGTCATTCATTTAATGGGTAAAGTGGGTTTCGGAGTAGGTAATAGTAAAGGTAGAGTAAAACACTAAGGTATAGATGGAGATGATGTAAGTGAAGGCGAAGGAAATGAAGGTTTAGAGAATTGCAAAGTAGAAGGTTTGGAAGTAGGGATAAATGGTTTCTTAAAGGAAAAATGGTTAAAAAGTTTGGGTTTAAGCAATTTAGCTATTGAAACAACTTGAATCAATGATTTAGGCCTAGCTAATAGAACATATCTACAAATGTTCATCTTCAAAGCAAAAATGAAACAACTAGTGATAAAACTATGAGATAAGCCAATTACCTTATTCAAGAGAGCTTCAGACTGAGATTGATATTCCTCAACTGATGTCTGTTGAGTAAGCTTAGCTAATAGTCCTTAAACATCCTCAAATTCCGATGGACCAAATCGTCTATCCAATGCTTTAGCGAATTGCTGCCATAGACTAAGTTGGTGATTATAATGCATCTATTGATACCAACATAATGCTCTATCTTCCATCACAAAAAAAAGCAATAGTAAGCCTTTGTTCATCAAGAATCTAATGAAAATAAAAAAAAAAATTAATTAGCTTTGAAGATCTAAGTAGTTAGATCATCACCATCAAACTTTAGACCTTCAACTTATTTCCTTTGAGTAAATTGTCAATAGAAAGACCCTAGGAAGATGATGAAGTTAAAGTAACTAGTGAAGACCTCACTTAGAGATTTTGATTCCCCTCTTGTTTCTGCATGACTAAAGTCTATAACTTTTCTAGTTCTTGTGAAAGTGAATGAAGTTTATCTTGCATCTCTTGTTGCATTATTCATTGCTTAGCACTCAAAGCTTAAATTTTCTCATCAAGGATCTAAGTTCTTGTTGAATTCGTCATGATGAGAGCACCAAAACTTAAGCCCAACCCACTCATTAATACCACACTTACGTACTATAACTAGAATAGATATTTCCTTTGGTCAAAATGTACTTTCGCTTTCTCTCTCTTCTCTCGAACTCTCTCTTAGGTTGGTATCATGCAAAACCCTAATTCTTCACATGATGTAGACCAAGACCAAGAATAAATAAAGTCGGTCATAGAGATGGGTCCAAGCTTATTCAAAACTTGAAGAAGGTGATGGGATTGTGGAAAAATGGTAAAAGTAAAATAAGCAAACCCATGAATAGCTCCAAGGATATGATATACCGAGGAACTTCTAAGAACTCACGGCACAACTCAATATGATGCACGAGATGGTCTAATAAGGTTACTTACCTCCTAGCCTTACTTAAGGGTAGCAAAAAGAATAAACAAGCTAATGAGAGCAATGTTCCTTAAAAGGGTATATTTAGTATATTGATGATAAAAGTATAATTCATTATGTGGCTACATGTACAGTAGGTATTTATACCCATGAAACTAGGGTAACTTACCTAAAACGAAAAAAGACTAAATGGGTAATATCTAAAAGAAGTAACATACAAAGAGTAATAAAGGGTACAAATGATAATTCAAGTAAATTAATTATTGGCACTGCAGATTCCTCCACATAAGTCTAGGATACGTAGCAATAGCATATTAGGTATGCTTATGGTAGAAATAAACAAAATAATACAGTCATGATGACGAGTCGAGCAGAGGTGCGAAGTAGAGGTTCCGAGCAAACCTAAGCTCGTCTAAGAAGGAGTAGCTACAGATATGTGCTGGAGCTCTAAGCTTCTCCGCACCAATGTTATCGATTTGGAGGTCGACTTAGTAAGAGCCAAGCAGGTGTCTATGGGGGCTGGGTAGTCAATCAAGCATTCGACCAATCAATACATAACTATCAAAAGATTTATAGTTAATCAGCTTTGCATAAGAAGTTGGTCGGCAATAAGGATCAACTTGGCCTTAGTAGGAGTGAGTTAGAATAGGAAGATTCACCTCATTAATCCTTCTAAGCCTTAGGCTCAACTACAAGTTAGAGGTCCAATAGCCTAATTCCTATAATTCCCTCTTAGTTGATTTAGATTAGGGATCAAATCCAGTTGGTCTTCATCCAATGCTCCCTCAAGGTGATAGGGACTGAGATCGAAAATTGAAAGTGTCCGAGATCCCATAATCTTTGGGTAGTTCTAATTTGTAGGCATTGTCGTTAATCTTCTAGAGGATTTTAAATGGGCCTTTAGCTTGAGTGGATGGCTTATGCTTCCTCTTGCTCAAGAACCTCTCTTACTCAAGTGCAGTCACACTAGGTCTCTAAGCTAAAACTATATCAACTTCCTTCCCTTGACCTTTTCTCGCATTTTCTTGGCAGCTTAGTAGATCTACTAAGTAACCTTATAGTAGATATGTTATAGGGACTGTACTCGGGCTCTCGTGTGAAGGTCTTCTTGCTTGGATATTAGTATGGGGGTGTGATCAAGGGGCAACTTGAGATTAAAACCATAAACAACTTTGAAGGGGGTTTACTTGGTAGTGCCATGTACTTTACAATTGTAAGCAAATTCTACCACAGGTAGATAGATGTCCTAATTAGCTAAGTTCTTACTCACTGTAGCTCGGAGCAGTAATCCTAAAGTACGATTGACTACCTCTATTTGACTATCAGTTTAGGATGACAGGAAGTGTTGAATAGCAATTCAGTCCCCATCTGACACCATAGAGTCCTTTAGAAATGGCTTAAGAATTTTGGATATCTATTTGAGACTGCACTTCTCGGTACGCCATGTAACCAAATAATTTCCTGCAAAAAGAGAGAAACAATAACCAAAGCATTGTTGGTTTTAAAGTAAGACACAAAGTATGCCATCTTACTAAATCAATCCACGACGATTATTACAGAATCATTGCCTCAAGCAGTTCTTAGTAATCTGAGGACAAAGTCTATGCTCAACTCAATCGTCTAGTCGGGATAGGCAAAGGCATTACTTTCTCTCACTCGACTAGGCATTTGGCCCTATTGCAAGTAGCACAGCCCTCAACAATTCGGTACACGTCTCGCCTCATTCTTAATCAAAAGAACCATCCACTCAATAGCTCATATGTTCTTCTCCCTCTAAAATATCCAGAGATTCCTCCACTGTAGGCTTCCCTAATAAGTAACTCCATCAACAAATAGGTCGGTACACATAACTTTCTACCTTGGAACAAATAACCATCCTCCATATGGTACTCATCTTTAGTCCTTCCATCGACACAACAACCAGGTATAGGTCCAAAATGTGGGTCCTTTAGATACTGTTCTTTTATGCTCATAAATCTTAACATTCTAGTCTACAGCTCTCCTTAGGAGAACATGTCTTTTGGATAAAGCATTAGCAATGGCGTTACTCTTGTTTTGTTTGTACTTTATCATAAAGTTGAATCCTTCTAAGAATTTAACCCACCTCGCTTGTCGCTTCGATAACTTAGTCTAACTTCTAAGGTACCTCAAAGACTTGTGATTAGTATAAATGAAAAACTCTCTCAACAATAAATAGTGTTGCCACACTTGAAGTGCTCGAATGAGGGTTAAGAGTTCTTTGTCATTACGGAGTAGTTCAATCGAGGTCCACCAATTGGCTGGCCTTTTTACATTAAGATAGTGCCTATACCAATATCGGACGCATCATATTCCAACTCAAAAATCTTCTCGAAGTCGAGTTAGGCTATTATAGGTGCGAAAGCTAACCTTACCTTCACTTCAACAAAACTTCCTTCCTTACTTTCTCCCCACTTAAATTCAATGTTCCTCTTCATCACCTTTGTAAGGGGTGCAACAATTGTATTGAATTCCTTATGAACCTTCAATAAAAGGATGCCAGTCCGTGGAAACTTCTCACTTTGATATGAGCAGTTGGAGTCAATTACTCAACAATAGCTCAAATCTTCTCATCATCCATTCGTAAGCCTCTTCCACCTATTATATAGCTTAAAAATACCACTTCCTCCTAATAGAAGCAGCACTTCTTTAAATTACTAAATAATCTCTCGACTCAGAGTATATTGAACATAGTTCAAAGATGTTCACAATGGCTAGTAAGGTCGATACTATACACAAGGATGTCGTCAAAGTATACTACGACACACTTCCCGATCAGATTTCTTAATACATGGTTCATTAGTCGCATGAAAGTTTTTAGGGCATTTGACAAGCCAAAAGGCATTACCATCCACTTGTAGAGTCCATGCCGAGTTTCAAATGCAATTTTCCACTCATCTCTCGACCTCATCTAGATCTAATAGTAGCCAGAGTTCAAATCAATCTTGCTAAAGACTTTAGCTCTACTTAGTTCATCCAACCTAAGGATAAAATACCAGTACTTGATGGTGATCTTGTTCACAGCTTGGCTGTCGACACACATTCACTAATTGCCATCCTTTTTCAGCATAAGGAGCATCGAGACAACACAAGTGCTAAGGCTCTCCCTCATATATCCTTTTTCTAATAATTCATTGACTTGTCTTTGAAGCTCAAAAGCTTGCTCAAGATTCATCCGATAAGCTGGCTTATTCGGTAGGGCAGCACCTAGTATTGAGTCAATGCAATTTTCAATGCCTTTGAATGAGGGTAATCCTTCAAGTGACTATTTTGGAAACAGGTCAACATATTTATCCAATATCTCCTTCACCTCAAGAGGTAGCTCAATTTGTTCCTTTAACTCTAATAGCCTTCTGACCAACATATAAGTCAACATATTGGCCTTTATAGCTTCTCAAAGCTCGACTCTACTCAAAATTGAAGTCTTCTTAGATCCTTAAGCAAGTTTAGCTTACAGTTTGCTAACTTAACTCAATGTCAATGGGTTCAAAGTAACTTTCCTCCCATCCTTTTCAAACACATATGTGTTCTTATAACCATCATAAATAACTCTTCAATCAAAAAGCCAAGGTTGACCTAGCAGAACATAAGATGCACACATAAGCAACACGTCATAGAGAATATCGTCGGAATAATTGCCAATAGAGATCTGCAGTAAGACTTGTTAAGTGACTTTCTCATTCATCTAGTGCAACTTATATGGCTTTAAACCTAAGATAGTCGACAGCTTCAATTTCTTAATCATGTTAGTGGATGCTACATTAATGCAACTCCTATTGTCTACTATGAGTATACACACTTGATCACCCACTTTGTAAGTGATGCAAAATAAATTCTCTCTGCTCCTCTTTGGATAAGGGTTCCAAACTCGTTACATCTCAGACAATTAGAGTAAACTTGTCAAAGTCCTCAGTAAACAGATCTTCTTCAATGAGGTCAGCAGTAATATCAGCCTCATCTCCCACTTCTCTCTCTTCTTCTAGTTCCTTATCCATGCTATCTACTTCAATCTTTAAAGCATCTCCTTTGATGACCATAGTTCGTCAGTTCGAATGCTGAGGAGCCATGTGCCCAAACCCTTAGCATTTAAAGTGTTTGATTTGGCTCGTCTTCCTTCTGGATCCTTGCCCTTTCTCACATGTTCGAGTCGATATGTCACCATCAAGTCGGCCATTCTGTTCAATCCTAACATCTGTTTCTCTAGTCAGCTCATTACTTGGTTGAGCTTAATAGCTTCCCTGAACAGGTCGGCTTGACTAACCAATTAGCTCGTCAAGGGTCAAATTGACATCCTACTCCTTCTCTGTCTTTCCACTCTTTGGGCTATTCATATAGCCTCATCCATTATAGTATATTGCTAAAGTTCTACAATGTCTCGAATATCGCTTCTTAATCTAGTGAGGAATCTAAACATTATTCGGGCAAACGAATCTTCTACTTCACAGCAAATCATGAGTATTTAGAACTCCTAAACATACTCATTAGTAGTTTAGCCTCCTTATCTCAGCTCTTGAGGTCGAGCAAAAGTGTCTTTTAAATAAGTATCTAATACAAACCTATTTATGAGTATCATCTTTATCTCAAGCCAAGTGTTAACCTCTCTACATCCTTCTCGCCTCCTCATGATCTAAAGATTCTTCCACGATATAACGGCATATCCTGAAAACATAACAGCAACAATCCTTAGCTTCTCTCAGTCCTCATATTGGTAATAATAAAAAATAATTTCAACTTTCTCCTCTTAATCCAAATAATCATCTGTACTCCCAGAACTACTGAAGCTCAAAACCTGAAGCTTCACATAGTTGATAGCTCAAGGTGCTCTAACCCACTCTTCTTCTTCGTTATACTCCTCTATCAATTGTCGTGCTCATCCTCTTACTCCTCTACCTTGAACTTGTCAAGTTGGATTCTGACCCCTGATATATCAGGTGGCTTGTGAAGTGTTTTGCACAACCTCAACAAGTCGATAGGCCATTGCATGAACAGCTCTAGTTAGGTTAGTTAAGAGGTTAGCCATCTCATTTGTGCTTTTGGGGGTACCCTAGAGTTATCGGTCATGGTAGACAACATTACTGTTATCATCTACAATACCAACATTAATACTTAAGTTTGTCATTCCTTCGAAAAATTTGGTTTCAAACTTTGAATTCTGAGATACAATTAACACTATTTCTCCAAACTAAACAACATACATACTTTCCACAAAAATTTCCAATTAACCCATAAACACTTTTAACTATACTAATGAACAAATCACTACACCGAAACTTACTCTATTTTCATATGTCTAAAATAGGACAAAACAGAGTATACTCGAGAACAAACTACCACACTCTATTACTTACTCAAAAACTTTAGTAATTCTCTTCACAACTTCGACACACTGCTACAACAAGCACTACATCACAAAACACAAACATAACTTATCTAAATGAAACCTCCACTCTATTATCAAGATGATGCGAATCGAGACTAAAAACAAACAAGATCGATCACAAGGATGGATTCAAGTTTGCTAAAAGCTTAAAGAAGGTGATGGGATTGTCAAAAACAATAAAAGTAAAGTAAGCAAACCTAAGAACAGCTCCAAAGATATGACACGCCAAGAAACTACTCATGACACAACTCGATATAACATATAAGATGGTCTAATGAGATTGCTTGCCTCTTAATCTTACTTAAAGGTTAAGATAAAAGTGAAAAGAGTAAACAAGCTAACAAGAGCAATGTTCACCAAAAGGGTATATTTAGTATATTGATGATAAAAGGATAATTCATTATGCAACTACATGTATAGCAGGTATTTATATTCAAGAAACTAAGACAACCTACCTAAAACGGAAAAAGACTAAAAGGATAATATCTAAAAGAAGTAATGTGCAAAGAGTAATAAAGGGTATAAATGATAATTCGAGTAAATTAATGATTGACACTGTAGATTCCTTCACGTAGGCCTAGGATACGTGGCAATAGTATATTAGGTATGCTTCTGGTAAAAGTAGACAAAATAATACAATCATAATAGAGGGTTGAGTAGGGGTACTGAGCAAGGCAGGCAAACTTTGGCTCGTCCAAGAATGAGTAGCTGTAAATATGTGCTAAAGTCTCAATTTCTCGTCACCAATGTTGACGATTTGGAGATCAACTTGATAAGAGCTGAGCAAATGTATATGAAGGGCCGAGTAGTTAGTCAAGCGTTCGACCAATCAACACATGACTACTAAGAGATTTGTAGTTATTCAACTTGACATAAGAAGTTAACCAACAGCAAGGATCAGCTCGACCTCAATAAGAGTGAGTTGGAATAGGAGAATTCACCTCATTAATTCTTTTAGATCTCTAGCTCAACTGCAAGTTAGAGGTCCAATAGTCTGATTCCTATCATCACAGATTCACTCGTGTATGTATTTCTCTCTGAAATTTTCCTCTTGTTGTTTTATTAATAATTATCAAGGTACTGATTTGTCCTTATTTTTGATGTTTTACGAGGGTTGGTGATTCGAGTTCACCTGGACTCCAGAAGGTCGAAGAAAAAGAAGAAGAAGAAGAAGAGTAGATTACTCAAGAGGGTTTCATACCCTTTTCTTCTCTTTACTATCTCTTTTATACTAGTTACAAATCTATTATTACTCGTTATTTTTGTTTCTAATGTTTGTTCTAATGGTAGTTACAATACCAAATCTAGTTAAATCTATTATGACTCTAGAACTAAAATGTACATGTACATGCTAAATTCTTTTAACCACTATGGTTGTCACACTGATCTTTCCATCCATATGACCTTCCGAGGATACAAAGTGCACCTCCTATACATAAATAAAACGTTATTAGAATAAGAAAGGAATAGGATCGAAAGAATCCTTTTGAATATCTTGATCTGTACAATATATAGTTATTTCATATACTCTAAATTAACAATATTCGTTGATGGATATAGAAGTGATAGAGTGTAAAGCTTTTCAATTAGATTTTCAGTGAGTTAAATATGTGATTCCATTAATATGATATCCTATTGGTGGTCTCACTACCATAAAAGGTATCGTTTTTGTCTATTTCTTTCTATTTTTGATATGTAGAAAGCTCAAAAGATCATCAATAAAAAAAATTTAATTTAGGAAAACCTCGTACATAGAAAAAAAATTAGTTCGAATGAAGTATTATACAAGACACATAATTGACCAGTTCATTCAAATGAGAGCACCCTTTTCCCCATATCAATGTGATTGCCATCACTTTATTCCTCATGTCCTGTGATTTGGGCTTCATTCTTCATTCGAATAGAGTTTATAACATCTAAACGAAGTTCCATCTAGAGCTTTGAAATAATCATTGATGGATGACGCTTTGCTGGAACTAAATGTGAGACATTCGAATAAAGCATCATTCAGAGAAGGTATAATCTGCAAAACGTTTCCATAGTTTTACAAAGTTCTAACTGTGTCCTTTATAACTATTCAAGTGTTTTAAATATGGTAGTCATGGTCCGTCCATAATGTATCGAACAGGGAGTAACGTGATTCAAATGGTTGAATTCAAACTAAATGACACGTCACTTTTAAAAGACGTCTGAAGAGAGCATTCCGTAACAGCACCAACCCTCCACCTATGCAGACCGACTTTCAGCACTTATTTTCCCTTTCTTTCCTCTTCCTCTTTTTTTTTTTTTTTTCACCTATCAAACCAAGCATTACACCAACACCGACCCCACCCGACCCCGCCACCACCACCCCCCACCCCCAGCCCCCACAACAACAACACAAAAAAAAAGTTTAAAGGGTATAGTACCAAAGAAGATTGGGAAATTGGTTGTGTCCTAGTGGTCTCCCTCCTAGTGCTTAACAAACTTTTGGAGGAGGAGGCACCTATTGTTTGTATTCCAATGTTAGCGTGTTCTTCTAAGGAATCATCCCTTTGATCTATGCTGGAAACGAAAAATGGCATGTTTGGTTAGCACTGCATGGCATGATTCTCCCTAGTAGTAGCTCTGCTCATACTAGGAGAAACAAATTCATTTCTAGTTGACCTCGTTTACTCCTATTCAGTCATCATCAATTTCTATAGGAATGAGGTTACTCTCTCTGGTGCATGTACGAGGTTCTGACCGTTTTACCTATACATTCCTCAGAAAGAGACTTAAAGTGAAACCGATGTTAACTTGCACCAACTCAGCCCCATGCAAGCATTGAATTGGTGGTCATTATTTCTCCTGAAAATAACTGCTAACCGAAAAATCTTAGGATATTTATTTAAACAGAAGAAGAAGAAGAAGAAGAAGAAATCTATGCTCTAATATGAATAAACACTTAAATAATTAACATGCTGAATAAAGTGGATAGCAAGCATATACATCATCGAGTTAAGATATTTAAAAACACCACTACTGAGGAATTATGCAGCATTCATCAATTATGCAGCATTCATCGATCGAGTACAATGGGATAATTACACAGGGCAAATAAGATTTATTTGAAGTTGCTAAATGTTTCATATAAGCATAACTGCCTAGACATAACAATATGCCAAGTCAGCGTCTATACTGCTTTTGCGCTATTAAGCTACAGAGACTGAAGAGTCTGTCATAAATTTTCTCTTTGGTAAGTGGTCCGTCGTAAATTTACTTTCCAAACAAATGATCAATTTCCATTTTGACGTTTATGGTCCGTTCGCACCAACTAAAAGGTTCCTTTTGCAAATTTTAAGGCTTCCTTCTGAACCCCTAAATATTTTCCTTTCAAGCTATAAGCACAACTGCCTGCCTGGACAGACACCTCTACACTCTAGTATATCTGTGCACTCATGAAACGAAAACATTGTTTCCTCGACTCTCAGTCTATATGTACAAACAAGAATCCTAAGCTAACTAAAGGGAAAGAAAGTAGAAAACAAGGATGCAAAGATAGCAAGAGCCTTTAATCCTTTACTTGGCATCTTCTGTTCAGGAATGTTTCCGTTTTCCTATGTCCAAGCCAGAACTCCCCAAACGCCTGTAATGTTCATCTTTGGTGACTCTCTAATCGACAATGGAAATAACAACTACTTACCACAATGGCTCAAGCAAACTATTTTCCTTACGGTATAGCTATTAGCTATCTAACAGGTAGATGTTGCAATGAATTAACAGCGGCAGACTGCCATGAGTTTTCTCAGATTTGCTGATGTATGTACGCATCCCAAATACCATTTCCCACCTAAGAGTAGGCTTCATCACTTGAACACACTTTCTCAGATAATCATGGCCTGCTGATATCACCATTTCTTCATATGTTGCAGCAATGTGCCTCGGATTACCATTTATACCACCATACTCGTCTCCATCATCCAAAGGAAGAAATATCCTCAGAGGTCTTAACCATGCATCTGCAGCAGCTGGAATTCTTGACGAGACAGGTCAGCATTTTGTAAGAAACTAATCCTAACGTCAGCAATACTGAAACCTTTGTTGAAACCTTTTAGAAAATAACTCATACTATCACTTTTATGCGATGAAACCCCAGTAGGATCAGATTTTACCTGTATTAAGCTAATACTTATTTCTGCTGCACCAATATAACTATGCAAAAGAGTAACATTTTACATCCCACACATCCTTCAACAATCTGTCATGATTCCATCTTAGTATGCATTTGGAAACTCTCATCAAAAGCTTCCTTTTCAGGGAGAAAGATTGTCATTCAATGAGCAGATACTGCTTTTTGAGACAACCACCAGGGTGAAACTGCCACTACTGTTTGCACACCCTAATGAGCTTACACAATACATCACCAAGTCAGTTTTCGTTGTTAACATTGGAAGCAATGACTACATCAACATCTATCTTCTACCAGATAGGTACATCAGCAGTCGCTTATACAATGAAGAATTTTCAGATATGCTCATCAGTACCGTTTCTCGCCAATTAGGGGTATTATATCCCTCTCACTCGGTACCCTGTTACATGACTAAATCAAAGGAAGGGATAGTAAACATCTTCCCAGCTAGGTGGAAGATCTAAGCAATTACTCAATCATCTTGCAAAGGTTATATGAGCTCAGTGCCAGAAAAATCATGACAGTTGGTCTTGGACCACTCAGATGTATACCCAACCAGATACCCAGAATAGGCAGCAATGGAATTTGCATTTCAGTAGTCAATCGGTTGGCAGCTATTTCCAATACTCGCCTTAATGGACTCACGAGGACACTAAATAACAGCCTTCCAGGCTTGTTAGTAGTCTATCAGAACATTTACAATCTCTTCTATGACATGGTCATGTGTCCTGGCAAATACGGTCGGTTCTAAATTCCCTTTCAGAAGGTTTACATCAGCATGTCAGCATCAAAACAAAATATGCATCATGATCTGTGAATAGGATACTTATAAATCATATATCTATTAACAAAATATTTAGGAAATCTGATTCAAAGAGCATTCTGTTATTTTACTGCACATAGCCACATAGGCTAATCCTGAAGCATTAAGATGCTTTTTGACAGAAAGAGATAATACACATTGATTCTGAACTCAGAAACATGTTTTGTAGGGTTTAATGAACCAAGTAAGGCCTGCTGTGGTAAGGGCAAGTATGGAGGAGAAATTAGCTGCCTTCCCATGCAGCAGCCATGTGTAAACAGAAACCAGCATATTTTCTGGGACTCTTTCCATCCAACTCAAGCTGTAAATGCCATTGTTGCTAACAACTGTTACAGCAAAGGTGCAACCAAATGCCTTCCAATCAGCATCTACAAGCTGGCACAATCGTAGAAAACATGCTGGTGTAACCATTGTCAACATATGCAGAAAAGCCTTTCATGCAAGTGATCCACTAAGTTAGACAAAGGAAACAGGTCAATAAAGTTTGGAAACAGTAGGCTCTTTATTATGCTTCTAAAACATTCAAAACTTCAATGAAGAACTTTAGCAAAGAGGGGTTTCATTGGCATCCATGATAAATGAGATAAACTAAAACTTCCAATAGAATCTTAGCTATAACTCTCACAAGAATCTAGCTGCTTAGATAAGATTTAAGAAGCATCAGAAAGCAATAGAGGTCAATAGAGTTTATTTGGTCATAACTAAGTGATCCTCTAAGTTAGTGTAAGGACATAACGTTGACAAAGTTTGGAAACAGTAGGGTCTTTATTATGCTTCTAAAGAATTCAAAACTTCAGTGACAAACTTTAGCAGAGACGGTTTCATTGACATCCATGATAAATGAGATAAAATAAAACTTTCACCAGAATCTCAGCTAAAACTCTCACATGAAGCCAGCTGCTTGCATAAGATTTGAGAAGTATATGAAAGCAATAGAGGGGGAAAAGCACCTTCTTTGCAAAAACTTTAGGCCAGAGAACTTAAGTCTACTTGTTATCTCCTAGAGCTTTTTTACCATGAACCTGCGTTCTTTCGCTTTAAAGAAATTATGTAAAGCAACTTCACAATCATCTACTAAGTAAGGAATCGATGAGATCCATATATACCCAAGATCAATATGCTTCTTTTGTACGCAAGTCTAAGCATGTCATGATAATCTAATTCAGTTCAAATGGTCTTTCAAGCAAATACACAATTTGCATTAACCATATCCTCTTTTTTTTAGTTAATTGCATTACCTGCATCCTTGTCTACTGACATCAATGTAGTTGACCTAAGAAAAAGAGACTGCAGCAGCAACTGGTCTACTAATCACCATCATTCAACTTGATTACGCCACGTTGCCGTTTATATACAATTTGCCAGATCCCAAAGAGTATAAAAAGAATTAAGGAAGCCTAACAAGAAACGATATCCAGCGATTATTTGAGGGATAACAGTTTACTCACTGATCACTGAGTGAAAAATTGATGCACCAGCAGCCTGCTTGTTAATTGTTTCAAAACGTTTCAAGAGCACAATCATAAAAGATTAAATCCTTAACAGATTATTTTAGGTCTTTCTCATCAAAAGAGAACTTCTGTGATCCTTGCCAATGCCAATCTCCTTTCCTGGAGAAGAAAACAGCACAGCAAAATAAAGCAGAAACATATTCATGATATCCACCATCTCTTAAAAGAAAACCTATCACCAAAGATCTAACAGTTAGTAAATCTGCCTGGTAAGAACTAATAGCTATTAATATACACCCCTCACACTCTCTTTTCTTTTCCTCGCTCCCTCTCTCTTCTTTTCTCAAAATGATTACCTGATGCCACATACATATACATAAAACCACACCTATTCCTATAAGTTTAAGCTTTTAAATCAACCGGTTATGATAGTAAAACATGGCATCAAAATAGAAGGTTATCCAAATCAAACCCCCAGTCAATATTTTTTTCACATGGTAGCTCCAATCAATATTTTAGCTCACATTTGAGGTGGAATATTGAAATGTAAAATATACGATTACTATGAGCTTACACTCGGATCAACTGGATGTGGTATTAAATTTGTCTAATAGAGGTAAAACAACACCAGAACCATGACCAATTCAGTACTAGAAAAAAAAAAACAAGAATCATAATGAAAAATATATATACAACATCAATGAGCTATAACAAGTAAATTGTCAGCAAGAGTAGGACAAAATGTGTCTTACGAGTTTTATCCCTAATAATCGATGTCTTTGGCTCCAAACGGCCTAATCCACATCAAGCTAGAGGAAGTGAGATGAATATATCAACATCCCATTGCCAAATCATGTGATTACATGTTTCACTATAGGGATATCAACTAGATTCCTGCAAGCAAATGTTCTCGATTGCTGATCCAGCAAGTACTGACAGGGATAAGCTTGGATAAGAAAATTTACAGGTTAAAGTTTGGCATAAAAGAGGGCTGCAGCAAGCATGGACTGGTGAAGATAATAGTGTTGTAAAGCTCTTTGTCAGATGGAAGCATAAAGAAAATTTTACAACCAATGGACTGAAGCATCAAATCTTGGCTCATAAAAGCATACTTGACTATTATATGAGTGAAGAGCACAGCCTGCAATCCAAGACCACATCTTCTTATCCACATCATAAAGAAGGCCCTTTCCCTGATTCCAAGATGTAAAGCAGATCAAATTGTCCTGGCCAAAGCACTCAAATCTCTCAGCAGATAGTCGTAACAATGCTCGAAAATATTTAGGTGGCATTCTACTGATCTCCACCCATGCAATCTTTGTATGATCCAGTTCCCAAATTCTCATACTTTGTAAAGTGCTATAGAGACCTATCCTTCCAACTAAAAATAAACGTTTCTGAGTGCCTGCAACCAAATAGCCATCCAAAAGGGACCTTGGAAATTTAGCTGGAATGTGCTCCCATAACCCTGTGTTTAGTCGAAACATCATCAACCCCAGTGGGGAGAGGGTTTCCAAATACAATCTAGAGTCACAAAATGCCATCTTTGATGAGCATAAATTAACAGCAGGCATTATCTGGTGCAGTGACCAAGAATCAACCCTTGAATCATACACTTCGGTGGGCAACGTCTTGTCACCATATATATCACTTGTTGCAATCACTTTGAAAGAGCGATCGATCCTGTCTACAATCAAAATTAGTTGTCTTTGCTGGTTATAATGCATACTAGGAAGAATCCTCCAAGTTTGCGTGAGGGGATTACAAACTAAAGTCTTAAACATCAAGCCGTCAAGCCCAGAAAAGCAAACAAGACCTCCAGATGAACCAACCAACCAAAATGCCCAATGTGGCAAGAATGAAAATGGAATCCTGTACCATGACTTCAATGGCAAACTGAAAACCGAGCATTGTGGAGTCTGTGAGTTCTTCCAAAATGTCAGAAGACACGGCCCATGAGATGGGACTTGTGAATGAAACTTGAGAAAACTACTGTCCTGTAGGATAGAGTTCCACCTTTTACAAACTGACCGAAGCCGGAATATCATGAAGGGAGGTACCCTAGCTAAAATCTCATTCAACAAATCTTCAGGCAGCATGGCCCATATGCTATCTACCATTTGAATATCTGAAGAAACCACTTTACCGAAAGTTGCAGCAGTTTCCTCATCTAATCCACGGGGTTTAGTTTTAATAACTTTTTGCCTAGAAGGACTAGTATTTCTCGATCCCGTTCGGCTTAGGGGGCTTGTATTACGTGAGCCGCCACCTCCAACGGGCGATACTTGCTTAGTGTATCTATTAACATTGTCATCAACTTGAAAAGACCCATCTTTCCCAGAACCAGATGCGCAAGTTATCTCAGATTCAACCATAATAAGCGATTCCTATCAATTCACCCAATTCATAAGCCACAGCAAGCCCCAAGTTTTAAACTTCCCGCACCAGATAACCTCAAGCTTCAAAAATTCATCAATTGGGTGCCAAAAAAACTAAGACCCATACACCAAAAAGGCCCAAAATTTCACCTTTATCCATCAGCCCGGTAAATAAAATTCAAATCAGTGAAAGCTCTACTACAATCAGAAATAAATACATAAAGATCCAAACTTTATAGCACTATTCCTTCTTTCACATCATGAATACAAGAACCCAGAAGTAAAAATACCTGAATCAATATCCAGAATCTTCAAAACACAATAGAGATAAAGTTTAGGTCAACAAAATGGGGAAGGAAAAAATAACCATTTATCTTAGATCGAAAATGAAGAGACCTGCTTGCGGGAAATTGGTGTTAGAGATCAAAAATTGAAGCTTGGAAGTGAAAGATTGAAGCTAGCAGAAGAAGCATCTGGAAATTGCATTCCAGTTTTCGTACCGAGACTTTGGTAGGAAAGGGTTGTTTCTATTCGAGCTCAGTCATAAATTTTATGTCTTATATAGCATTAAAACGAAAAGAGATGACATGCCCTAACGTTATTTTGGTCTAAGTCAAGGTTATTGTCAAAAAAAAAAAAAAAAACCATTTTTTACCATGATTTGATGGGACATGAATTAAGATAATTTAAAAAAAAAATGTAAGTTTATAGATTTCATTTTTTGAATTTTGATTTCCAATTACTTTATCATTATGCAATCTGTAAAATTGAAATCCAAAAACCAAATTACAATAATGTTCATGTTTGATTGTAGCACTTTCTACTTGATTATATTTTAACACTCAAAAAAAAAAAAAAAATTTTCTAATTTTGAGAAAACATGCTTTCATAGTAGAAAAATGTTAAAGGAGCTATTAAATCAAAAAAGATATTCATTCGGTTTATTATAAAAGCATGCCATCAATATTTTAAGATCATCCTTATACGGAATCTTCTATAAAAATAAAAATAAGTTATCATTCCTTTTATAAACTCTAAACTTTTGGTACTTTCTTATATTTATAAGAGGTAATTGTATTATTCAAAAAGTTTCAATATGATAAAGTCATATTCTAAAAGTTATGAAAAGTACTATTATCCTCTTATAAGCATTACATATAGCTTATAGCTTAACATGTATTATTCATTAAATTATTTCTTTAATTACATAACTATCATTCGATATTGTTACTATTGTTAATTTATTATATCTATTTGTTGTTTAAATGTTACTAGTATTAGATATATTTATTACCGATATTTATCTTATATATATATATATATATATATATATATTTATTTATGATTGAAGCATCCATTAAATCAATGCTAAAATATTAGCAAAACACTGCTATGCAAAACTCTATCGGTTACATCATTAGTAGTTAATTTACTGGAGAAATTGTACACTTCCACTCCCTCCCAAACTTTGATCAAGACATGAATTTAACCCTAAATTTTCAAATGTTATCGATCATCTTGTAAACACTGATAAATTAATAATATAAATATTGTGCATACCAAATTAAAATTTATGAGAGTTATTTATCAATTTATTAAAACTTATAAAATTTTAAAGTATACTTTCCAAATTTAAGGAGTTAATCTATACCTATATCAAAATTGGAGGAACTATTTGCATTTTTCCATGATTTATATAAATGTAAATAGTGAATTGTAAATTATTGAAAATTAGTGTATTAGAATCGTAATGGATAAGTTCCACAGTAGTAATGGAAAAGCCAAAATTAGCTTTTAATATGTCATTGTAGGTTTTTCTTTTTTCTTTTTTTGCCAAATATTAATACAACAAATAATAAGAAGAAAGGAATAGAATCTAGTCCATTAAAAAAGTCTTGGAGATGTGTCTGTGCAAATAAAAAGAGGAGAAATCGCATTAGGTTGATTGTTAGTTGCCCCTTCTAGTTAGTCTAACAGAGAAAAATATGTTTAGAAGGCTCATAAGTACTTTCAAAACACTTATTAGGCTTACTAAGAGATTAAAAAGGAAAAGTTTTTTTTTTCTTTAATATTGATTACGTATAATATAATATATCATTGAATGTTGCATCATGATACATATATAAATTTAAAAATATCAAATACATGAAAAAATCAATTGTTAGATAGTTAGTAATTTGGCCCCAACCCAAAAAAAAAAAAATATTACATGATTGAAATGATACGAAGTCTCTTTATTCTAATCTTATCCTAAAACATATACTTGGAAGTATAAAGAGTAGAGGTTCCAAAATACATCGTACCTACCTTATAAAAATTTATCAAATTGTATTGATAAATAAATAATAAATAAAATAGTATATTTTTCAGCCAATAAATAGTAAAAAGGGGAAAAAAAAAGCCAAACCTATAAATTAATAACCCTAAACAACTAAACTTAATGCTACTTCTCTCGCTTTATATTTTCCATTTTTTCTCTTATTCTTCCTTATTTTCCTCTCCAACTTTATGTTTTTATTTTTTTTCATCTTGTAATTCCCTTTACTAAGTAATAAAATCACCTTAAACTTGAAATAATGAACATAAGAAAATTGACCTTTTTTTTAATTTCAGAGACTTTACTGTAAACTCTTTAGATTTTACATATAAAAAACTTGTAATATCACATATAAATCACTTTTTTTTTAATATCGTATAAGTTTGGAATTTATAAGAATAAAGACAATTTACAAGTCCCACAAAGTATTATATCTCTTATAGATTTTACAACCTACATATTCCAAGATGGAGGTTTCATGGTGTTGGAACAAGATAAGATATAAATAAGGTTTCATACTTTATTCATGTTGTATCCACTTACTATGACTAAGCAAATAATGACAATGTAATCAAATTTCCACTTCATAAATGAGAAAAGAAATAAAACTATATTATAATTTTAATATGGAAAACTATATTCTAATTTTAATATGGAAAATGATGTACCTTTTATAAAAATGAATTCTCAATTTGCACCTAAAATATATTTCCCAATCAACGGTCTCTATTTGATGATCCCAAAATAGCCCTACTTATTCATATTTTCCATTTTCTTGTTTCTTTAAATTATATGATGCGGGCGAATCCAAAATTTCTAATTCTCCAATAACGCTACTAGGCAAAAATAAAGAACCTATTAATTATGATGTAAAAAGTTTGTGAATTGTAAAATTAGAGGAAATATCATAAAAGCAATCGTGTTTCTATGATGTGATACAAGACAGGGCCCGTATGGCTTACGCATAGCAATATTAGAATTGAAATTGAAGAAAAAGATTGAATCTTTAGAACTGTATGATAGAAAGATAGGATTTTTATGGGTTTTTAATATATATAAATAAGAAAAAAAATCAAGTATATAGATGATAAGTGGAACGGAAATGTCACACCAACCAACAAATCAAATTGGGGTTCATTAATTGCGAAATTAATATTACACATAATTTGTAAAATAGCGAAAATTGATTACATGATATGGACATGACACACAATATCAAGAAATTGAGAAAAAAGGGTCAGCAAAATCAATAAGATTGTTAAGACAAAACAATGATGAAATATGTTCCTACGGTGAAAAAAGTCATGATGCATTGAAAAATCATTAACTATGATGAAATCATGTATTGTTTCCCCTATAGTAAAATTAGTTTTAGTCTTTTGAGAAGAGCATGTTACGAGAAAGTAAGCCTTAATATAGTCTAAGTTGGATTTTAATTGAGTGAAAACTACGAGTGTGTTGATCAGGTTTTCAGTTTGAGGCAACAGAAGTCATGGGTTTTGAGACTTTGATCATGCAATAAACCAATTCCGTTTTGAATCTTATACATATTTTATCGAATCTTCATCATACTTAAGGGATTTCAATGCGAAAACCCATTTTCTCCAATTGTTTGTGTTGATTGTTAGAAATTAAAGATTTAAGAAAACAAATCAAAGCTTAAGCTTTGTCTTCATTGCTTCTTGCCTAAGTGATTCAACCTTATGCCAAGCTTCAAGTTCGAATCCTTTTCCACACTATAAATAACAAAGCTTAACTTGGATATTCACGGGAACCTTTAAATTATTTCAAATACTACACAAATGGCACACCATTAACACCTTCTCCCACTAAATCGGCAAAAACTACCATACCCACACTCTATCTTCTCTCATTCTTACCTTATACACAACATCAAGGCAAGGCAACCATCCCATTGTATTTCTAGAGCTTCCTAATTTTAGAAAACACATTCATTTTCACTCAAAATCCTATAAATCAAACTTAACACACCAATTTATCTCTAAACCCATAACTTGCAGACGAGTTTCTCTCCAGATAAATTTGTCAAAATGCAAAAAAATCAAGAGAAATAAGAGTGATATTCAAGTTTCTCAAGGTCAAAACATCAATAAAGTTATAAACTCTATTCTCTTAACATTAAGAAAAGCTTGGACTGAAGTTGCAAAATCAACCATCTTAGAGCTATTTTAAACCACTGATTAAGGTTGAGAAAAAAAATCGACTAAACCTCGAATTAGATCAAACTAGACTAAATCAAACTATAAGTTCAAGCCATCGTTTTGGTTTTAAAAAATTACAAATTGAATTGAAATACTTTCTAAAAGTTCAAAACATTACGAACTAAATTGAACCATAAAAGGTAAGAGAGAAAAAAATTATGTTTTTGCATGAGTTATACAAGTTATGTTTTCACTAACTTAACAATGCCAAAATCTTTTTTAATTTAGTCACTTTACATACATATGCTATATTTAAAACCCTCATATCAAACGTCATCACCTCAATTCCTAACTTTCTAAACTCTAATTACATACTCATGCTCAAACTTGCATTCCAACATAAAAATATTAGGTCTTAGATTCTCATTTCTCATTTATTCCTTTTAATTTCTCCTAACCATTTTAAGATTTGGTTCAAACTAGGAATTGATTCATTTTTTTAGGTTCGAAAAAATTATAAAGCATATCATAAGGTTAGAGTCAAATTAAAAAGTAACCAAATGGTAATATTAGATTCAATTCAACTTGAAAGGATGAACTGTACCTAATTGAATTACACTGATCTCAACCGTTGATTACTACTAATCTTATATGTGAAGCATCACCATTCTAGTAACCACCATTACGTATAAGAGCCTTAATGATACCTCTACTATCCTTAGTAACCACCAGGAGGTGCCTCAACAAGTTTCTATAGCTACTGTCCTATCTTCTAGCTAGTCGTATGTGCCAATCACATGCAACCCAACCCAATCTAATTAAAGTTCTATACTAACTCGAGTTTGGTCAAATTAACTTAAATGTTGGCTACAGTTGACTAGATAAGTTTTCTTATCTTGTTTTATTTTAATTTTTTTTATTTTTTAAATGTTGAAAATCTCAAAAGAAAACAAAAGCAAAAAAAGAAAAAAAGAAAACAAAAGAACATAAAAAGATGATTTTTTTCCCTTCAGATTTTAAAAAATAAAAAAATCAAAAGAAAGAAAAAGATAAAAGAAATAAAAAATAATAAATTATTTATTTATTTATTTCCTTTAGTATTACTATTACAATAATTATTAGGATGGACACTATTGTATAGACTTTGGAAGTTGTAGTTTGACTAACCCTTTAGGGGATGTTGGGCTCAAATTCGATTTTAATAATAATAATAAATAAAAATAATCATAAAATAAAAAAAAAGATATAAAAGATAAGAACAAATGTTTTGATCATAAAGAATAAGGCTGTCACAAAAAACAAAAAAAAAAAAAGAATATGGCTGTTTGAGTTAGAAGGTTTTCAAAAAGATTAAAAAAGTTTTCAAAAGGCGGTTTAAAAGGTAACTCAAAATGTACTTTAGAGGCTAAGTGAGGGGGTTTACTCACTTAGAAAATTTGTTTTCATGAATAATCAAAACTCTAATCGAATATTTTCAAAAATTATTATGTATCTTAGATTTTTCAAATTAGACAAATGAAAACTTAGGTCTTTTCTAAGCTTTTTCTTAAATTAAAATAATTCACTAATAACATAAACTTGACAATTCTTTTTAAATAAAGTTCAACAACACACTAAAAATTTATGAAACAAGCAAATTCCAACTAACATATACATACATAGGTAAATATGGAGCAACCTTATTTTCCTAAAAATCATAAAAAAAATTGAAAATTTGTAAAATAAGAAAGACTTTCCATTTGTTTGCTTTGTGAATGATTATTTATTTAGGAAAAATAATGAAGAAAATTTTGAATTAGTCCTCTTACTAAATTATGGAAAAAGCTTAATGTGGTAACCTTACATGTTTTAATTAGTTAGCTCCCAAACCCATGTTTTTTCTAGTCAAATTTTTTGAAAATTATTTTTTAAAAACAATTGTAGGTCAATAATTAAATTTAAGATTGATTTCCTTACTCAACCTTAATTTTCTATTTTTTTTTTTTCAATTTAGCTTGATGGTGACTCCTCATTTAAAAAAAAAATTAAATAAAATTTTTCTTTAATTGCTATTAGGTAATTTATTTTAAGAACTTGGGATAAATATAGATTAAATTAAGAAAAAAAATTAAAGGCTCAACATAACTTAATGAACTTAAAGAAGTGCTCCTCTACACCCCCCTATTTATTGTTAAGCTTCATAAATTTGAGACTTATATGGTCCTTAGGATATAGTGTTTAGACCACTCTTTATTAGTATAAGAGATGGAGATTCAAAATGTAAGTTGAAGTTGTTTCTTGTCTTTACTTTAGATACTTATCTAGATCTTCTTTTGTCACTTAAGATGACCTAGGATGTATAACATTGCTTCTTGCCTGAGGAGCTTGCATGACATTACAAAGTACACTTATGCTAATTGTGGGTGTCTACAAATTACAATGAGAAGATGAATATCCTCCAAGATAAGATCTTATGTCTTTAGCAAGTAGTGTTGAATCGACTAGAATCAACAGTAATAATACTTGTACACCATCTTCTTGTTACACACCTTTGTCCCCTACATGGGCTTAATTAAGTTGTTTTTGTTGAGTACCACACAATGCAATGTTACTAGTATGGATCAAAATGCTAGAAGCCAGTACTAGTAAAACAACTCCAGATTCCATATTAGCAGCAATAGTAGTAATGGCGACACTTAGAAGTGTCAACTGGTTAAAAGTACTGAAGAATTAATTAAGAACACAATTGTTCTCTTATATGGTGCACACAATGAAAGAAACATCACTATGGTTGTCATGTGGTGTCACAGGCATGCTAACCTCAATTACTTAAGTGATTTGCTTAACAACATCAAATTAAGTCTCTAGATCCTAAGAGCTTCCTTTTTATTAAGCTCTCTTTCATGGGGTACTCAACTATCAAGTGCTTCTCCCTAACGAAATTGCCAAAATAAGGTATAGGAGTTTTGTTGTAGATGGTTAATTAATGCATATCGTGTATTAGATGACATTAAGAAATCTCAATCTAATGATATGTGGAAGGACATTGGTAGAGAGGCTTGAAACAAAAAATAGGCAATATCTAAGTAAGAGCCCATGCATAATAGTTCTCAAATGTTCTAAGTTATTTTTCATTTATCTTCATCAAATTTTTTATTTAATCATTAACATGTTGATTCAATAGCGTGATGATGTTCCTTTGAATCTCTAGAATATCTAAATAAAGACGAGAAATCCTTTATTTATAAACTTTAGAGCTTACTCCTGATCGTCAAATGACTCTAGGGATCAACAGATGAGATGAGCTATTTATGACATCCATTGAATTGTTATAATAATTAACAAATGAGATGAAACCTTCACAAATGCCTTTGTAACTCATTTGGACTTTTAATATAATGGATTTTCTAATGGAGTATGGACATAGATAAGCATAAACCCCATCTCTTTATAGACAAGTCTATGTAAAGGTGCATAAAGCTATAGAAAAGCATTTTGAGCATGCAAGTTAATCAAAAAAGGTCAAGAGCATACAAATTGATCCAACAGTTCATGTTCTAAGTCTATTAACCCCAATCTCCCTAAAATATCCCTAAATAATTGGGCTTGACTCTTTAGACACTATTATTAGTCGAATAAGTTGGTTCATAACATTAGATTAGCTAAGCCTAATTGCTAAAATAGTCCCCTACAAGATCTTAAGGAAAACATAACCATTCACTTAAAACTTTAATGGTCTTCCACTCTTCTTTTCTAACTCTTATACCTATTTGAGTTATAAGTATTCTTTTTCAGTTAAATTAGATATTTACATAATTTTAGGCTAAAATCTTTTCTCTTATATCACCCGAATGCACTAAGACCTATACTATCCCTTGTACAATGCATCAATATATGTCATTTGTATTGTTGATTGACAAGTGTTTTTGTAGACAAACTTAGCTAATATTAGTTAGTCATCCTAATGTCCTTTGAAGTATATGATGGAAGCCTAATATTTCTTCTAGATACATACAATACTCTTAAATTGACTAACCATTATTGGTCAAATATGGTACTAAACGGCTAGAATTGACAGTCTGCTTTTTAAGTCTTACAACTTTAAGTAGGCCATGCCACCTTATAGTATTGTCGACTACCAACTACTTAGGGTAGGTCACATGACCTATCTATTGATGATGGTAGATTTAGACCAATAAGCACGCTAATGACTTAGCTAGTCTTTTGAGGAATGGGCTGTTAGCTACCATAACCATTTATGCTTCATTTAGTTGACGATATGGAATAACGAGAGTATTAAATTGCAATTACGTAGGAATGGAATAGATGTGTAACAAGTAGTAAAGATATATTACAGTGTTTTGTTAGGAGTAATTGAATTTGAATTACATTGTTTACTTCCATGTTAGAAAACTGGGAATAAGACATGAATTAAAAGGAAATACCAATATTGCCCTCACATGAAATAAAAGAATGAAATTAAAATAAAATAAAAAGAAGATCTAGAAAGAAACTTTCATCCTCCTCTTTTATTTATCACTACACAGGCCTTAAACCTTAGCTTCAATCTGAGAAGACGACACCCAAGTGAGATCTATAGAGGAAGAAATCAGGGACATCATGGCTCCAAACTCTATACAACGACATCTTCATCTGATGAATTAGGTATAAAGTTCAAACATTTTCTTCTCTTTTCACTATTTAATCGTATTCATTTGACATGTTCAGCCAAAGGTTTCCTTCATCAAAATGGGTTTGTTTTTAATAGTGTGAATTGTGAAGTTTGAATTTTCCTGCATATTTGAATTTGTGGTAGAATATTGGTAGAATTACTATGGTGAAACATTATTAGTCTAATTATGAGCACTAGTGAGATTAGTTAAATTTGTGGTAGAAACTTTGTTACTAATGGCTTGTGTTTTACGTAGCTTATGAGGAAAGGAAGATGTTCCTTTTGTTAAGTTTAATTGCTTTACATGTTTTTCTATGTGATATTATGCTGGATATTAGAGTATCTTTTTGTGTTTTTTTCCTTTGTCTCTTTGGATGAAAAATGGAATTGATTTACAGAGTATATTGTTACCAGTAAGTAAGAAGGCAGTGTACATTAGCAAGTTTGTTAAGAAGGCTTCAAGAAAAGAATGTCTAAATGGCAATGATTAAATTTTAATAAAGGTAACATGGCACTCACTATCGTTTAGTTCACAAAGACACCTTAAAAGATGAATTTGGGTATTAATTTATATGTAGAGATGCATTTTGCATCGCTGATTGCTTTAACAATGACAGAACCTATCTCATGCTTATATTTAATTGTCTTGATGAACCTTTTTGAATTCAGATAAGAAGTTACGAATGTCCGAGCAATCTTCCTTTGCTTACCTATTAGTTAATCCTTTTGTTTGATCTGATATATTGTTTGTATCTTTTAGTTTTGATGATTATGTATGTTTTTAAATTATAAGTAGCTACAATATTTATATTTAGACATTACTGCCTTTTCTTTTGAATCTATCAATGCCATCATTTGGACGATTTAATCATTTCATATGCTTCATTGTGTAATATGTTGAAATAAAATTTATGCTACACCATGGATGGAGTGTTGATAATGATTAACATGTTAAGCTGTTGATTGTCTACTTTATATGCATCTAAAGTAATGTAGGGAGAATTTGATTCTACTTATTTTCTGCTTCCATCTCTTTTCACTTGCTATAAGAATCAGTTTACTATTATCCTTGTCGTGTTATTCTCCATAATTTCTTGATTAATTTGAGTTTTGAACATGAACTTGTTCTGTTATGTTGTTATCTACATAAACTAACCATAAGGAAGCAATTTTGAAGCAATTGTGGTGTTTGAATTTTCTCTTAGAAGTTTGGATTACACCTCTATTAAGTATTGTCAAATTAAATATGCATGGTTCTTTAGATGGTAGTAAGGGTAGTCTTACCTATAGAAGCAATTTTCTTTTTCTTTATCTGTTTTTTTTGTACATGGATTGTTGTAGGAATACATGTCCCTCCTCCATTGTCATTTTTCCAAGTCTTGTTTGTTCTTTTGGTTTTTTGAAAACTACAAGGAATAGGGTTTGTAGAATAGGTTAGCTTCTTAGCTTTGTTCAAGTAATCATATATCAGTAGTTTAGTTTTCTTGATAAGAGAGAGATGGCAGTTTGTTTTTTCTCAAAGTTACCAAGAGACAAAGGCAAAAGGGTGTTTAAAGGGTTATTTGTTTGATTTGGCTCACTCATCTTTTTTGTCTCTATCCTCTTACATTGTTACTTCTTCTGAATGTTCTTATTGTGTGTCCTTGTCAAAATGTTCGGTGACCGTTCGATTGTTAAATCACAGATCATAGGGATAATTGTAAATTTCACTTGATACCTGTTAAGTTTCATAAATGCATCGGTGTCTATCTCTATTTTTAATATGAACTTACATCATGGTGGGTCTCATTACTTTCATGTGTATTTGCGACTTAGAAATTGACCGTTTTTATGTGAAAAACTTTGTTAAAAGTGATCACAAAGTTATGAAATTGATCAGCAGTGAATTGCTACCACATTAAATGGGATAATTGCAAATACATAATCAAAATTATTTGTTAGGTTCACCATCTTCGACTCTAGCGTACCTTTATTAATAGTTTAACAATTCTAGCTTACTAATCCATGCGATATTGAAAAATTAAACTCCTTGCTGCTTTTTGGAACTATTATGTAGTGATAGGGCTATGAAGTACTTTTATTTTATTTTATTTTATTGGTCCTTTTAACGTAACATGTTGCATTGCTCAAAAGCCTACTAATCTATTTTGCTATTTATTGTCAGTACGATAACATGTCTGGTACGTCAGATTCATCATCTTTTGTAAATTCGAAAGAGAATAAGGCAGTTTGTTATTGTGGGAAACAATTAGTAATTGTATCATCTTGGCAACCAGGAATGTTTGGAAGAAGGTTTAATGGGTGCTCAAAATATTGGGTATGGTGATTTCATAATTAGATTACGACCTTTTTCATGTATCACCTTGTAAAAAAAGATTAACATCTATTACAATGTGTTGGATGGAGGTGCCTGCAAGTTAGTTGAATGGGTAGATCCTCCAACATGTAGATATGGATTGAGCTTCGATAAGAAGGTCCTCTAAAGATGTCAGCAATTTGAATAACAATTGGTGACTAAGCACCAAATCAATAATAAAGCTTTAACATGAGTTGAATTTGTCACATGTAAGGGAGAAAGAGCTACACTTAATGTGCGAATGACTTCAAAGTAGGAATAAGAAATTATGAGCAGTTTAGTGTGTAATATGGATGGTTATGTTTGCAATACTTATAAGTTATGATGTCAGCCACACGATAATCATGTCTTGGATACCATACCAGTGCTCAGCATGATGAAATTGTACATTAGTGTTAAAACCACAAATATTCTGTTGATAATGGTTGAGGACTTTAATGTAATGACTGATAAGCTTGAAGTAAATTTATTCTTAAGTAATGTTTGATTGGTTTTTAGGAAGAAGAACTTCTCCTTGAATTAGTGGGGGCTATATTTATGCACATTTTTGTATATTGACTGTTAGACAATTTCTTACCAATTTTTTAGGGTCTTCGCATATTAATTATAAAACCCCTTTATCCATTATTTTATATGATAATTGTTAAATTTTATTAGTTAACTTGTTATTTTTTTAAATAAATTGCATGCTTTCACCAAGTTCTTTACAATTTGCACACTAACTTTCAACTTAATGTCCAAATGTTTCACAACATTTTCTAACTTTTTACAATTGATTTTTACCAACTTCTCTATGTATTGAACGTGGAAAACATGACAAAGGGAAGTTCCTTGAACTCCTCCTCATCTGCATATTTTGTTAGGCAAATATAGCAAACCTGGAGGAGAAAATAGCATGCTTATCAATACAGTATCCATGTAGAAAGCAACAAATTTTACATTTTTCAACATCATCAAATTCTTTTTTCTCTTTTTCTATCAATAGCTTTATCATTTTTTTTTTTTTATATATCAAGGCAAGGACATAAACTCCTATCTTGAACAAGAGTACCGAAACTAGATTTCACGTCTAGCACTGCCTTGTCATGATGAAAATAATCTTTGTGATACATGGCAACAACTGAACCTAAATTGCAACACTGTTTTTGATTGGAAATTTAGATACAAACTGAAAAAAGATGTTGCAAACTCAGTGGAATTGGAACAACAGTTCACATGTGGTACTATGCACAATCGAATTCTCAAATATGCCTATATGAGCTAAGTGAACTTTAAATTGCATTTTTGTTCTTTCTTAGCACTAGCAGTTAACACCATAAAAATAATAGATCAGCCACAGATTTAGCAAATGAAACTGTAGCCAGCAAATATATGTAGATCTTAACTTATAACCATGTAACGAAAAACATCCTTATAAAAAACAATGAGTGGATAAAAGCTTAAGTTAACTTCCATATAGTGATGTTCAAGTACAATAACATACACTGACTATACGTTATAACCATGTAATGAAAAACACACATACAAAAACAAGGAGTGGACAAAAGCTTAAGTTAACATTCGTATGGTGATGTTCACTTACAATAACATACACTAACTACACCTTATAACCGCGTGAATTGTCAACCAACAAAAAAAGGCCATCTACTTGGCTTCAAATTCCAGTCAAGTCTCATTCAGCAACACTCTAACAAAAAGAAGACGATGCTCAAGTAGAAGATCATGTAGGAGAGCCACATTTTCAGGAATCCTAGATATCTTAGCTAGAGCTTGATACACCTTTGTTTGGGATAACCCTTCCATTCTTAGAAGGAACACTATCAACTCATGCAAGTCTATCCTTGCCTTATTTGATGTCAAGCGTTTAACTGCATTGTCTATGATGTGCTTTATTTCCTATAAATGTGTTTGAACTTCTCTATAGGTAGATGTTAATTCAAATATTGTTTCACCACTAATTGTACCTCTCTTCCACTTACCTTTCGATTGAACTGCACTATGACAAACCGATATCTCCTCTACATCCTTGTCATTTTGAAACTCCTCATCAATGTCTTATGACTAGCCTTCCTCTTTCTGTTGCTCTTGTTGTTACTCTTCCTCATTAGCTAGTTCTTCAAGTACATCATCATTTGTTTGTACGTCCAGCCTGGTTGTACAATCCTTTGCATAGACTGTAGACAGGTCATGAAGAAAAGGAAAACTTTGGTTCATGAATTAGGCTGCCTCTTTGTGTGTCTACGTAGAGATTGATAAAACAAAGGTCACAACAATTTGTTTACAAATAATACAATGCATATATTATAGAAAATTAAGCGATACATGACTCATACTTATATATAAGCCTCCTATACACTCTTCTCTACAGTGACCATGTTCCATGTTGAATCCTATCCAAAGCCACTTGTATGCTTACCATAAACCATATTGTACACAATACTCTAATCCTTTTTCAATGTACGAGCAAGCAACTTTATGTTTGGTTTTGGCTTCATACCATTATTCAGAATCTTCTCATCTAGCATTTTCTTCAGCTCAGGTAGATATCCACTTCTAAAACTTATGTCAACATTATGGGTGCCCCCGCATGTAACTCCACCATGTATTGGACTAATTTACAATCCTCAGAATATTTCTACTTCCTCTTAACTTGCTTAGCGAACTTGCCATCTTGCTATGAAGACTGAACTTCCTCCATAGTTGTCACTCCTTCATTACATAATGGGAAAACATTTATGAAGTGTAGAAAAAGCAAATTATATAGTGTGTAACGCAGCTTTAACAGAAGATACTACATGTCAAACCCCAATCCATAGTACAAACAACAACAAAACAATATAAAATATATAATCGATCCAGTACAAGAAGTGACAAATTATGTTTTAACCAAGTAACATATACTAAAGCATTACAGCACTATAATCCAATTTTCGATTATGATATGTTAGTTATGTGTTGGTCTACTTCCACTATAATTAGCAAACATATGAGTAGCTAGTTCCCATTTCCAATTAGACCACTGTTCAATAATCCCAAATATCATTGCGACATCCACAGTTGAATGGGCAATGTTTTCCTCTATGTCATTAACATTATCTTCTAATGGGTCGGTAGACATTTCATTCCTAATGAAGTTGTGCAACAAGCAACATGCAAGTATGACATAGTTATGAATTCGAACTTGATAAAACGAAGGGCTCCTAAGTATGCTTCACCTCATCTTCAACAATCCAAAACATCATTCAATAACATTATGAGCAGATGCTAACTAAAGTTAAATAATTCCTTCGGAGTTCTTGGTTGGTGTACCTGACGCCATTCGTTCAGGTGGTATCTTTGACCCTTGAAGGGTACGAGGAAACCCTCACAGTTAGAATAGCTTGCATCAGCTAGGAAATAGCAACCTGCACGAAAGGGAATCAACTTTGGTCATCTTTCAAATAAAAAAAGAATTAAATTAAATAGATAAGAAAGAATACATACACATATCAAGCATACCTAACGAAATTTTTAGACCATTTCTCCTAGTCATTGCATCACATAACATTTTACTGTCCGCAACCAAACCCTCTTAGCTAGGCAAAATGCAGACGGAATGCATACTTGGTTTGTAAACACTGAGAACATTAGTAGCAATCTCATTTTTTCTGGTCCTATATCTCAATTTGTCCTTCAATAGAACTTTGATTAAGATGTGAGTTCCATCTGATGCGCCTAGACAATTCTATACAAAAGTGCAAAGTGAATACCAACCTAAACTTCAAAGTATTATTGCTTTAAGGTATTATTTTATCATTAGAAATACATGGTTTTATACCTTGAAATATTTTCAACAATCGTTAGTATGGTTGTTTGAAATGGGTTGGGGCTTTTTCAAAAGATGGTTGCTAAGACATAGAGTAGCCTTTAGAACACTATGGAAATACTTATTAACTATTACTCCAAATCTCTTGAAATTATATTTTACTACCTTATTCTTCAAGTGATGTACGAGAATATGTAAGAATATCGCTACTTGCTCATCAACTAACATGTTTCTCGATGCTTTTAATCCCCCTATTCTCTCTAACATTTGACGAAGTTTATAGAATGCATTCTTACCTACTCTCAACTGTTTGATACAAGTGACATCATCACTCTCAACAAGTCTTCTAATATAGTGTCTATGTTGATAGAAATTTAACTTGTACGATTGCACTGTTAGTTGATAAGTATGAAGGATCAACGAATGTAGTATAGACAACAAACCACATGTAAGACTGGCATATTGTGCTCATAAAACAAGTAGTAGGCAAGCAAATTTCTTTCTCTTTTGTGATTCCAAACCATTCAACTTCAACCTATCCATTACTGTAGAAAGGCTAAAATAATCTTCATCTCCATAACCACAACTACTAAAATAAATAGATGAGGAAATGCATCTTGATATTCTTACCATAAGCAACTTGATGGAAGTGAAGCTATTATTCTTGTTAAACAGAATGCATATATAAAAAACATCTCATCGGCGACAATGTGAAAAAAGGGACAAAAATGCTTCCTTAGTTTTTGGCATAAGAGAGATTAATAAAAATTATTTATTCTTACCCCAAAAAAAGATGAGGACAAGGATCTCTTGCACAATTGTTTGTGGTTAATAAATATTTTAATTGTGTGGACTTGGAACAAATTTCTAATGGGAAAATTAATTTATACTATTGAAAAGGTAAAAAATTAGGAAAGAAGAAATCACAAGATAAAGGACTACTCCCCACAATTTAGTCTCAGCCCTTTACATAACATTCCAAATCTTAACCTTACATCTTCATTGTAACTGTAAACTACGTAAATCAAGAAGATCTCAAATTGTCGAACAAAATCCAATCTTCCTTTCTTCACTTAAAGCTTTATATAACTAGATTTAATCTAGTCTGCAAAGCTTGATTTTAAAGAACCTTGAAATCTCAAGGGTTAAAAAACTTGAAGTATTATCATTTCTAAATCTGATATAGCCATCTTCCCATAATCAGAACCTAACAATATCTTGGTCTATGGTAGTTAACAAACCCTTCTAAACCATTATCTTGTATAGGATAACTGCCATAGAAGAACTACTAACTAATCAAATGACATGAAGATAGTATATTGTAAATCAACTATTAGGTACATTTCACCATTAGCATTTTACATAGTTTAGTCAAATATACGAGCCTCGCTAATCTATTAAGGAAAATTACAAATGTAGCCGACGTTAAGTACATGCTACAACCATATTGTTTTCTCTTACTAAAAGTATGTATTGTTAGCAAAATATAAACCTTGTCATATAAAATAAGATCAATTTATTCTATGTTCCACATTAAAAAACACAAAAACAAGATTAAATACATCTCAAATATTAAAATTACACCGTAAGACACTCGTAATAAGTAAAGCTATAGGATGTGTCCTATGATTGCTACTAGAATTAGGATCCAAAGTTTCCTTTGCTAATATATTTCAATCTATCCAAATAATAGAATAAAGAAGTCAATGAGATTACTAACAACGAAATGAGAACACAAGGGGAATCTTGGCAAAGGAAAGGGAAACAAGAATTGGAATTCCTAACAGCAAGAAAAGAGAAAGAAGAAATCTCTAGTATAGCTAGATCATATTTTGGATTACTAAAACATGTTCAATGCACATGAATAGAGCATGGTGAATGAAAGTACACCTCTTTGTTAACCTCTCTTTTGGCCTTACATTATGAATCTTTCAGGTGTAATCTTTGTTCGGATCAAGAAAGTAGGAGTGTTTAAATTCTCACCCAGGGTTACTTTTTTCTATCTTTGAATAAGTATTAATAAATTCATTGGATGGGCTCTACCTCTTTCAAATCTTAACTTGCTTTACCATTACATAAAATATACTGTATTTCACTAATAAGCCAAAGCAAGTCTTTTTTCGACATTTAGCCATTGATTACTTAGGTTTACAATGAGAGTTGCATTTAGAAAATTGTTATGACCCATTGAACCTCAACCGAACCAAGACAAAATTGTTTAATCGAGAGTTGCAATGAAAAAATTGTTATCACCTACTAACCTTGATCTAACTAAGTTGGAAATAACCTCATTGTGTAGTCTTATTGAAAATCATTTACCTATTTCCACAACATAGCATTTCTAATCATCAGTAATATTTCATCTAAAGAAAGATAGCAAAAGAGAGAGTAATATATATATATATATATATAGAGAGAGAGAGAGAGAGAGAGAGAGAGGGGGGGGTGTGAATGAGTGGTCAGTGTCTTTAGTTTAGGTTTCCATTTTCTATTTTTTTAGAATTATTTATTATTTAGACCAATAAGCATGCTAGAGACATAACTGGTCTCTTAAGGAATTGGCTTGCTAGCTACCATAGCCATTTACAGCTTGTTTACTTCACTGAATGGAATGAGAGAGGAATGTAATTAAAATTCTTAAAGAATATAATACATATTATTTTGTTTAGTTGGATTAATAAACAACTAAAAAATAGATACGTAATAAAACTTTATGAATAAATTACCCTTAATTCATTTTCTTTCTTAAGTAATTTTAAGGTAATAAGTGATGGTAATGAAAATCGACTGTAAAGGTAGAGGCAATGATAATGGTCGACAGCAGTGGTGATGGTAGTAGTCGGTAGTGATAGCGGTGGCGATGGTGTGGGGGGGGTAGGGTGGTAGAGAGGGGAGGAAGGGAGTAATTGTAGTGATGGTAATGATAATGGTAGTTGGAGGTAACAGTAGCGGCGGTAGTTGTAGTGATTGAGATGGTAGCGATGGCGATGGCGATGGTGATGGCGATGGCGATGGCGATGGCGATGGTAATGGTAGTAGCAGTAAGGTGATGATAATGGGCAATAGTGTGATGGTAATATTATTGGTGGCGGTGACGGTAGGTGGTGGTGGTCAACGGTTAGTAGTAGCAGCGGCGGCTGCGGTTGCGGCTGCTACTGCGGCTGCGGCGATGATAGCGGTAGTAGTAGTAGTGGTGGCGGGTAGTGGCGATGATGGTGGTGATCATCGATAAATTGATATGAGGTTATTTTTGGAAAAAATATGAAATTTTGCAAGGAATTGTAATTTTTTGGTTGAATCAAGAAATTTTTATTACTTAATTTCACGTAATAAGGATTCTTAAAGAATTGCGATTTGGAAACAAAAAAACCAAATAAACACTATAATAAGGAATAAGAGGGGAATTGAATTTCAATTCTTCTTAAGTAAACAAGGTTTTAGTGTCTTTAGTTTAGCTTTGCATTTTCTTATATTTTTAGAATTATTTATTAAATATGATTTTATAATAACTTTAATCCTACGCGGCATTTTATCTAACACTTTTACGATAAAATCATTGTCATAGAGCTAAATTTTATTTAGATATGCATTTTTAATAAAATGGACAAAAGTCACATCTTAATTGAATAAAAAAAGACAATTCATTCTTGTGCACTAGCATATAAAGTTTAAAGGACCATTGAATGTGATGCTATAAAGGTTGATTGGATTGAGTGTTACTAAAAGAGGAAAAAAAAAAGAATTTGATAATCAATAAAGGATGATTCAAGAATTGGTCATTTAAATTTAATCTATGGATTTAATAGATTATTTATTGATGTAAAAAAATGAGGGAACTATCTAATAGAACAAAAGCAATAAAAAATAAGATAATTTTTTTTTTTTATAAAAGATAAGAAGTATTCTTAATTTTGGAAAGAAATATTAGTTGAATAAAATAAGTTTTCTTACTAAATTAATAACATCAATAAGAAACAATTGGAAAAAAATTAAAAGCACAAAATATTTGCTTAGTTTGTAAATCATATAATATTCTAATATTTTTAATTTAAAGGATATATATGGATATTGTTTTATGTACCATTAATATTATTAAGTTGAATTTTTAAACTATGGAGAAGACTTTTCAATAAATAAAATTTAAAATAATGAAACAAATAAAGAAATAATTGATAGCACAAATAAAAATACCATTCATTTTATTTTAATTATAAATAAAAGAATTGCTTTCATATATTAGTAATTTAAATTCAAAATTTTTTCATTATCTATGTAATTAATAATTATGAATCGAACTAAAATTGGAGTAATAACTTTGACATGGCGCGAAGAAGAAAAACTCACGCAACTGGACCGATTTGACTCGGTTTTAACTTTTTTTTCCTTTTTTTTTTTTTTCGCTCATATCCTCTTTCCTAATAAAAAGTTTAATGGTTCAATGTTAGTAATATGTCAAGTATATTCATAAATAGAAGATAAATAGCAATAACATATAGACATATAAATTTGTATTCTTAGGTGTTTGAAGGCACCACCTCCCCCATGCGAGGCTTGTTCAGCAACTTTTTGGTTTTTGCCCTCACTCCCTCGTAGTTTATGTCTGTTTGCCCATGACTAACCAAACCATACATTGCACAATTACCACGTATTATCTCTTCACTTACATAAACATGGCAAAAGTACTGTCCAAAGGTCTTGCCTTTAAAAGCAAGGATGGAGCTTGAACTGGTTTCTTCACCTGGGTCATGCTCTCGAGGTAATTTCTCCATACAAACCTCATCACTATCATAAAAGAGCAAACTTTAATAAACCCGGTGATGTTAAAGTTGAAATTATGGTAGAATTGTTGAAACGTTCAGCTTTTTGCACACTTTTGTCATCTGGGTCTATCATGAAGCATCATTCAAAGGGCCCTTTTGATTATATGTATAGAATTTGCTTCAATTTTGATGTGAAACCAGATAAAGGGGTGTTTGGTGTAAATTGTATGGCAAGGGTATGCTCATTAAGGATGAAAGAATCAATTGTTGGGAGTTGTGTGGCTAGTGATGTTATATTGGGGTTTATTTCTGATGACGAGGAGGAGGAAGCGGTTATTAGTGAAAGTGAAGAATTGGGAGAAACTTTAGACGGGAAGGATTCAAACTTTCTGAGAGATTCAGAAATTTACGAGAACTTTGGGCTAGAGTCCGGAGATGTTAATGACGGTTCGAGTGGATTAAGAGGGAGCGTAAATGGAGTGCATTTTTTAGAGGAGGCGGATGGAGAAGTTTTGTCAGAACGGATTTTGGTGCTAAGTAGAAGAAACAAGATTAGAAGTGCAATGGAATACTATAATTCGATGAAATCGGCAGATGTTTTTCCTAATGTGCATGCCTGCAATTCTCTGCTCTCTTGCCTCTTGAGGAATGGGCGGTTTGATGATGCATTGAGAATTTTTGAGCACATGGAAATTGAACAAATAGCTTCAGGGCATACTTATAGTTTAGTTCTGAAAGCAGTTGCAAATGCTCAAGGATATGATTCATCACTGAGAATGTTTATGGAACTAGAAGCGAAGTGCAATATGACCAAACTTTTCGATACTGTTGTATATAACACAATGATATCAATTTGCAGAAAGATGCATGATTGGATTCAATGTGAGAAAATCTGGATGAGTATGAAGGAAAATGGCCATGTTGGAACAGAAGTTACATACTCCCTTTTAGTCTCTGTTTTTGTTCGTTGTGGTCAAAATGAATTAGCCCTTGATGCTTACAATGAGATGGTTAAGAATGGATTGAGACCGAGAGCAGATGTGTCACAAGCTATACTTAAAGCTTGCTCAAAGGAGGGAAATTGGGATTTGGCACTTCGAATCTTTCAAAGTATGTTGAACAATGGGGTCAAACCAAATCTAGTTGCAAGCAATGTACTGATGAATTCTCTTGGTAAAGCTGGAGAAGTTGGCCTTGCTTTCAAGGTGTATAATATCATCAAATCCCTTGGTCTTATACCAGATGCTTATACACTGAACGGACTTCTCAGTGCTTTGTATCGGGCAAACCGGCCTGCTGATGCTCTTAGGCTTTTTGACAACATTATCAAGGAGCAGGGCTCTGAGCTGAACTTGCATTTATATAATACGGCATTGATGTCATGTTCAAAACTTGGTGCATGGGACAAAGCAATACAAATATTATGGAAAATGGAAGCCCCTGGTTTATCAGTATCTACAGCCTCTTATAACCTTGTTCTTAATGCTTGTGAGATTGCAAGGAAACCAAAGGTAGCCTTGCAAGTGTATGAGCACATGATCCATCAGAAATGTTCGCCAGATACATTTACTCATTTATCACTGGTACGGAGTTGCATCTGGGGATCTCTTTGGATTGAAGTGGAGGACATTTTGAAGGTAAAATAATTTCTTTTATTTCCTTTGGATGCCTATGGCTGTCTTAGATAGATTTGGTTCTCACTGTGAATGAAATATAGACTGCAGACACTTAAGAATTGGAGGTGAATCTTTGTAATACATTTTTAGGGGTCAACTCTTTGTTGGCCTTCATTTTCTTATAATCTAGTTTAACTGTATAGAGGGTATATATTTCATATTTTTCTATTATTTTCCATCACAAAATATTGACGTGTGAAATTTGTCTAAAGAAACAGTGTATGCTGACATTTTTGTTTGCAGCAGGTTCAAGCAGACGTATCTTTGTACAATGCTGCTATTCAAGGGATGTGCTTGAGAGGCAAGTTTGACTTGGCAAAAAAGATGTACATGCAAATGCGTGAGAAAGATCTAAAACCTGATGGGAAAACACGTGCATTGATGCTTCAAACCTTGCCAAAAAAATAGCTAAACTAGAGTTTTGTTTAAGTCAACCTTTTGGAATAGTCAAGCTATTCTGGTGTGTCGTGTTGCTACATCATACGGTTCCTCCACAGCAGGGGTGAAGGATGTAGCCTGTGATTGAGTAATCATACTTCTCCAGACCTGGGAATCACTCTTTCTTATGGATGATATGATTTAAAGAATAAATGGAAACCTGAGGCACTAAAACACTTGACAGGTTTGTGTATGCAAAAGGTTTTTCATTGTGGTATTGTTACTTTGTTTGCCTCAAGTGCTACGGAATGTTTTCTTTGCTTTACCTTGTTTCTCTGTGTACACGGGAACTTGTTCTCCTTGTGTTTAGCCTTCCATGTTTATGATCATTTATCGATTGAAATGTAAAGTTCAATTATATATTGCAAATTACATCTTGATAGGGCTTGACCTGCATTATGACTATTATTTATAAAACAAGTTTACTTTATAGGACAGACTTTGTTTGTTCCTTCATGTTTATGATGTGGATTTATAGAGGCCCAGTAATGCAAATGTCACTTTATGCAGTAAATATGTGAAACTCATGTTCAGGTTCGATATATTACCATCCCAAAGACTCTAAATATGCCATCATTTGAATGAAGCTTCAATTTTGATGCCTATTTGTTAAGGTTAAACCAGCATCAGTCTGTATGTACCTGTTAAAAGATTTAGGCTATTTTTTATTGTAAATATTAAATATAGCATCTAATAATTCAAATAGATTAAGTGGATATCATAAGATAAAAAATGCAATTATATTCAAAGGAGTATGAGATTATCATGAAAATTTTGTCAAATCTCCAAACTAATGGGGAGTAACTGTCGAGCTAATTTCAAGATAATATTGTGTTTCTCCAAATTGAGTTGCAATTTTATCTTCTTTTCTCGTTAATCTTAATCACATGCATTTGAAATGCTATATTTAGCAGTTGGAGGCAAACGTAGTTTACTCTTTGAAATACATGTTAGGATTTTTTTCACAGCCATGTATCATTGCATTTTTTAATTACTTACTTGGAATATCAAGTATCATAGCTTATGCCGCTGTATGATAAGATTTTTTAAATATGTTTTCCATGTAAATGCAGCATATACCAGTTGTGGACAGTGGACTTGGTAGATATGCCTTTTGGTGAATGATGGGGTTGGTTTTCCACTTGAATGTAATGGGTATGCAATCCCTATGCGGTATGTTATCCGAGCATACATAGGTGACTGAGGTCACTATTATGCAGCTGCCAAGCGCCGGGGTTTGAGGGGTGGGGTTGGGTTTGTGCAGCTCAACTATTTCTAACCAGAAGGTTATCCTATCCTTTGAAAAGGTTTAAACTTAAAATGCTTTTGATGTTTGTTCCTGTTCTAGAGTGCACAAGTAATGTAGGAAGGCAAACAAATCAAAGCTTCCATGAAGAAACTGAAGTTTTTTGGCTCTAATGCAGGAATGGAATATTCACATTCTGGTGGGAAAACTACCGTTGGTTGATGTAATTATAATATATGCACAATAGTAATATATGCCTGCCATTTTCCTTGTACAGATAGTTTATGGGCCTTGCTAAGGGTTAATGTCATGTAGATCGTTTGGTGATAAATGCAGACAAATGAAAAATTGACATGTAGTTTTTCTACCAACCAATGTTAATTATTGTGACATGGTAGATGACGTGGTAAGTTTGCCTTTACTCTTGCCTATTATATCTTCCTGGTGAATCTTTTGCAAGGGCTCTTCATCCTCTTGATCTCTGAAGCTTTTATACTTCCTAGAATTTTTACTAGTAAGACTGCTTGTTTTATCTACTGTAAAGTTTTAATCGTTGTTGCTTCTAGTTCTAGAGATGCAAGGTCACTTTTTCATTCTCTTGAACACCAATAAGCGTCTAAAGACACCCTCAAGGAATCGGCCTAGTGGATAAGGCTTGAGAACCCTCATGATAGCTTACATGCCGTTCTTGATTCAAATCCCATTAAAGACACCTCTTGGTTGTATACTTATGCTTATGCATGCTATACTTTGTTAGTGCATAAACTTCACAGGGTGATGATAGTGTCAGGAGGTAACTGGTTAGATTGTGACCATGCTCCTTCATTAAAAGGAAGATGTCTGTCTAAAGACTCATGGGTCGAATCGACATTTTCAATATTGACCTTGCGGAGTATTGGAGAGGTATATTTTCAAGGTACATATTCTATTGCCTAATGTTTTTTTTTTTATTTTTGAGGCGTAGGATGTCAAAAGATATTGCGAGCTAACGTGAAAATGATATCTCTTAAGATTTTCACGGTCTCATCTTTAGTCATCTCAGGCTCGATCACTAGTTTCGCTATTTTCTGTATTGTTCCTATGCAAATTTAGGCACCATTTGAAACGTCTGAAATTTGCAGTTGTCTTATGTTAGTATGCTTAGAAAACAAGTAACTAGGTATAGACTGGATAAAATAATGTTATTTTTATCTGGAGTATGAGACGAAATAAGAGCAGAGTGAAAAATAAAATTCTTCTATGTTTCAAAAGGTAATGTGTGTGTGTATTTATATATATATATAAAGAAACCACAGAATTTTTAAAAATAGGAAGAACTATATCCATTATTAAAATATATATACGAGCGGAGATGCATATAACTATGTCTGTGTGTATCATAAAATAGGCCATCGTAGTAACATGCTGAGTAAAACCAAGTATGAGAGACAGTGCAATGTTTGGTTTAATATTTAAGCAATTTGTATATTTGAAGTTCTTTTGGACATCAAATTAATGTATGATCTATGGATTTTTTTTAATACTATTCTTATTTAGATTCTGTCAAGATAGATATATATTAGAAAGGAAGAGAGTAGTGGAAGAAAAGTTAAAGGAGGAAAGTGGAGAGAAAATTGTGTGGTACTTTATTTAGAGTTATTTTACATTAGATATATGTATGTATGTATGTATATGAGTGAGTGGATATATAGTGAATAGGATAAAAGTCCATTATTCCATAGATATAGGTTTCAAAGAATCTATCAATATGGTACTTTTTCATCAGCCAACTTACAATTTTGGAACTTATACGCTGTAAAATTTAAAGTTTTCAAGATACTCTCTAAAATTTATTGAGCTTTTTCTTTTACCTGTCTTACGTTAAAAAAGTAGTCATTTATGTCCAAAATTATGATTTTCAAATAATAATAATGTCGTCTTTAGGATTCTATTGGTAGAGTACAGTGAATTTAGGCTTTGTGCTTTTGTAATGAGCTTGCAAAACAATGCACAATAACGAGTGCTGAGATGTTATCCGATTCGTCTATTTTGATGCTTAAGTTAGTACAGTGTATAAGGAGATAAGAAAACAACAATGCTCAAATGAAGACTGAGTGCGTAAAAAGTTTAAGTAGAATATCGTTAGGATATTAATTGATAGTTATAGAGGATGGCAGTAGGAAGTTAGGGGGTTTAGACCAGCATTTTAGCACATCTACACATTATCGGTAATGGGAGTGTACAATCTAATGTAGTTCGAATTTGTTCAGTAATGGCCATTTACTAAGTCTTCAAGTCCGATTCTTCTATTTGTTAACCGTTGTGGAGACTTGGGCCAAAGTCGATTAGGAGAATAGTAAGGTCGAACACTAGCAAGTTGAGTTGAGCTATGAACCTAGACAGGTTGATACAGGCTTAAGAGGTCAAAGTCTAAAATATCTTATCGATACTTGCACCCAATACTTGCACCCCTTCCCAAATCCCATTGCTATCAAGGTGGCAAGGAGAGAGGATAGATAGGTTCCTCAGCTATATGGTTGAGTTAGACTTGAAACGCTCATGCTAGCTTAGTGGTCTAGAGTGTAGGGGAGACATGCTAACATCCTTGAAGAAGAGGCTAATGTAGCATAACAAGAGTATGACTTAAAGAGACATCTTGTAGAGTAATTCGAGTTGACTACACCTTAAGCCGAGCTAGATACTCTAATGTTGAGTTAGAGAGTAAGGGGACTGACCTTTTTAAGCAGTGGAAAGTGCTGAGCAGAGGAGGTAGTCTAGTAGAGGGGCCATGCAATCATACTAGTCAAAGTTGAAGTTGCACTGGTAAAGCTAAATTGAATCACCTTGTCTTTGTTGAGCATGAAGGCTTTCCAAGTTGCTATGCTAAGGAGATGCTATGGTAGGCAGAGAAGGTGAAGGGACCTCAGTCAGACTTCCTAAAGAAGCTAACTTTTTCATATCCCTCTCTTAGCGTACGTTTCCAAAGCATAGTTAACGTAATTCGACAGTTGTCATATTTGTGCAACCATGCATGTAGTTACAGTTGCATTATCATTTGATTGTAGTCATCCAATCAAAATTGTCACTGTGTATCCTTATCTTGGTACATAAAGAGAAATGTACTTGTACGAAACCTTATAATCGTCAGTATGCTTCCTGAAGCCTTAAGCTTATAAATACCCCTAAAGAGGGTCGATTGAACACTTTTTGTGACTTGAAGTCTTCACTTTCCTACTGTAATTGTGAATACTGTCTCTCTTTTCTTATCTTCCAAGCAATTTATTCGATTTCTTCTCTTTCTCGTCCATCTCTATTTCGAAATGGCAACCAACTCTGGAACAAATTTAGGTGAGTTGCATTTTAATGCATCAAAGTATGAATTAATGCCTTCGGACTTCGAAGCAACGAGGAGTGATACTCCCTTCGTGAATGAGGAAAAAGAAGTTTTGTCCATGTTGGCACAACTGGATGTAGAGTTAAGGAGGGCATTCGAGGAGCCAGATAGGGCAAAACTCATAAAGGCCATCCCTTGAGACATCTACCCTTATGATCGTTTACCAGGGGTCATTAATTCGTTTGATAGGCCTACGAATGACAAGGGGCCAAGCGGTCGGATAAGTAAAGGCAAGTCGACTGTTGTAAACTATGTTTTAAGTAATTATATTGTAAGAGAATTGCCTGGCCTAACAATATGATTACTAAGGTAGGAAGAGAGAGTGCCTTTACTAAAGGGGAGGCATTTTGTCGTCCATTAAAAGTACTTAAAGTTTAGGATGCGCCTCCCCTTCACTTACTTTGAGAGGGAATCTTTGAATACCATCAGTGTTACCTCGCTCAAATTCCTCTTAATGGGTGAAGGATACTGAAGGCATTTCAAGCCTTGTGCGAATATTTGGTGGTATGGGCTACGCTTAAGCTATTTAATTATTTTTATTTATGGAAGACCCTAAACAAGTGAATAGTACCTCCATAACTACCAAGGGAAAAAATTATTTGGGGGAAGGGCCTAGACTCGTCCATAAAGAACTAGTGGGATGAGTTTGTGGTGGTGGAGGACCTTCGTAAGCTAACTTTTAGACTCAATGGACCAAACTAGTTCGAATTGGAGCTCTAAAGAAGCTTAGCCCAAGTGACTCCGAAGCAGCGCGAGAGATTAAGGCCTTCATGGCACTTAGGTACAATAAGTTAATAAATGCCGAGGTGATCGTGTGGAGGTGTTTTAGTAAGCTAATCTTAAAGTACTTTCTTAGCATAGAGAAATCCATGATGAAAAAATGTTTAGGAGGTATAAGTTCAACCATAACATAAGTTGACTCCTTCATTGTGTCGGCGTGGGCTTCACAAGAAGCTATCCTTTGTCCGTGGTCATTTGAGGAATAGGGGGTCTTTGCCCATGCTAGTCACAGTAGAGATTGTATTTGTAGTCCTTTATCTTTTATTGATGTTGTTCATTTGCTCTTGTAGATGAAAAGCTAGTAAGGTTTGGGAGTTGTCCTAGCCCAGTAAACTAGAGCTCCTAAGATGGTGAGAGTTAAGGAAAAAGGTTGAGAAGAAGGTTGCTAACCCTAAAGGTAAGGCTATGAAGCCGAAGGTAAGGGTAGGGGAGACCAGCAGGACGAAGCCACCAGTCCAGCCTTAAGGGATCCCAGTCTCTTTCCCTTTTATGGAAGTAGTGGTGGCTCCTCTATTTGAGCCCCTGACCATGGTGGCTCCTCTATTTGAGCTTACTCTAGTATTCAAGCCATTTGCCATCAAAAGGAGAGCAAGAGTTAGTTACTAAGGAGTAAGAGGTAATGATTCTCTTCACCTTCTTGAGAGTAAGGAGAGGAGGCTCGAAGTGGGCATGGAGGTGACACAGGTAGGCCAGAAGAGGAAGGCCCTTGAAGTAGGAAAGACGAGCATACTGACTCCAAAGAGGGCAAAGATGAAGAAGTTGCTTGGCCAATCTAGCGTTTGTGACTTCCCCTTTAGTCACCTGTATCTTTGCTTCAACAACATGGGGGAAAACCGTTAAGAGTTGCTAAATTAGCACCAGAGGATGGGAACAATGCTAGACTCATTCAAGACTATTCTGTACAAGTCTTAGAACGGTCACATGTTTATGGGGCCTAATGAGTTAACTATAAAGCAAGTTAGGGGGAAACCCCTCAGGTCAAAGTGGGATGTTTAAGCTAACGACGTGATGTTGTGCCATTGGGAGCTTAGCTTGAAGGTCTTGATGGGGTCCTATACCCTGCTAACTAGGCCATCTTGGAGAAGATGGCGGAGCTTCAAGCCGATATACCCTTTGATCTAAGGGGCCGCTTGAGCTCATTGGTTCATTAGGTAATCTCTGTTCCTTTTGGTAGCTTTGTTTTTCAGCATGTTTTAAATTTTTCTTCTAACTGCTTGCGGTTTGTTTTATGTGGTGCAATACTATTGTCAGGTGTTGCTTTGGCTTGGGCACTACAACCAGGTATTGGGTAAGGTAAAGGTCCTTCGTGATGAGGTATTTAACATGTAGAAAGGTTGTAAGGAGATAGAGTCCTCTTCTAAGCATCATTATAAAAAATTCCATAAAGCTAACAGATGTCTTCGTCATTCTTTTGTCTAAAAAGCGGAGTTAGAGGCAAAACTGATAAAGGAGAGGCAAGGGCAAAAGGAGGTCGAAGGGTCCGCTAACAAGATTTTTGCAATCAAGAAGCAACTGGAGGAAGAGTGCAAGTCTAAGGCTAAGCTCTTTAAGAAGTTATAGGAGGAGAGGAAGAGCTTGATCGATACAACCAGGAGCTGAGTGCGTCGATCTCAAGGGTTCAAACTGAGCTAGTGATAAGAGTGGATGAGTGCTCTAATGCTAAGAAATACTCGTTGGAGCTAGCCAGTCAAAAGGTGGAGCTGGAAAGGAAGATTGAAGATCTTTAGAAGGAGGCTAGTGAGATGAAGGAGCTAATCACTAGCCTCAAAATTGGAGAAGTCCTCCCTCTAACCATCGAATAGAAGGCGATAGATAGATTCCTCGCATCACAGCAATGGATGGATGAGTGTAAGGATATCTCCATAGAGGTAGGCCACGAGCTCCAGAAGATGGTGCTTCAATATCATCCTAGCTGGAAAATAAGCTTCTTAGATGGTCCAACCTACAAGGAGGCACGGGTGGCTAAGTCAACTGAAAAGATGGCTACTCTCGTTGCTAAGGTCGTTTAGGAAGCTCTTGTACCTTCTTTAACTCCGTAGGAGGTCACCCCCGAATGTACTCAGGAGAAGGATCAAGCTCAAGGTGACCTTCTTGTAGACTAAAGAGAGAAGGCTCGTCTTCGCCCCTCCTTAGCTCGGGTTCCTCCAACGCTTACGAATCAACCCTACAAGTAGATTAATGCTTTAGATTTCTTTGAACTTCAGAAGTTGGTTGATTTGAAGTAATGAGCCATTGTTCCTTTCATTTTTTTTTCTTTTTACTGTATCATGAATGTAAAGAACTTCTTGTATTAGGTTGGTATGTTTGCTTCTACCTTTATAAATGTTTTAAACTATTACATGAAAAGTTTCACTTTGTAGCTACTTTGGATTTCCTTTCTATTTTTATGTCTTTAACTTAGTGATGCTGGGTTCAATTGAGGGGTTGGTGCTATTTTTTCTTTTAGGATTGTTTAGTTATTGGGAGCTAAGGTCACTTTTCTTAGGGAAGAGCTGGGGTTGCTCTTCTTTGAGAATCGTTCAACTGTTAATAGCTTAGGTCACTTTAAGGGTTGAGCTAGTGGTATTCCAACAAGTATGTAAGAGTTCCTTGGTCATGTAAGGAGTGTTCCCTATTGCTAAGGTTACTGAATGAGAAGTCGAGTTGGTGGTATTCCATCTTGCCTATGTATGAAGAGGCGTCCAAGTTAAGGGTTCTTATGAGGACTTTTGTAGATTATGGGTCCATTCACCCATTTTAGGTTAGGACGAATCAAGAATAAAAGGGGATATACAATAACTTTGGAAAACAAAACTTTTGTTAATAATTTCATAGAAAAAGTACAATTGTTTTTACAATGTTCCAATCAAGATATAGCTATAAATTGTCAGCACTTCATGTGCATAGGATGAGCTCTCCATCTAACCTCTTTAGCTTATACGCCCCAATCCCCAACTTCTCTCTAATTCTAATTGAGTCTTCTTAATTAGGGGCTAGCTTACCTTGTCCCTTTTGTGAGCTAGTGGCTTAGAGCTTTCGACAGACTGGGTTTCCCACCTTGAATTCCTTATGCAGAACCTTTTTGTCATAGTATCTAGTTGCCTTATACTGATAAGTGGCCACTTAAGCTACAATAAGGTCTTGGATCTCTTTTATAGTGTCTACACTGACCTCTAAAAAAGACTTATTCGCAATAGCATTGTATGATTGAGTTCGGACATTAAGAAGCTCCAGTTTGATGGGGAAGACCGCTTCTAAGCCAAAGGTTAAGCGAAATAGAGTTTCATCTGTAAAAGTGTAGTAAGTGGTCTTGTATCCTCATATGATGTTTGGTAGCTCATCTGCCTATCTTTCCTGAGTTTAGTCGACTCTCTTCTTAATGTTGTCAAGGATGATCCTATTAGTCGCTTTGACTTGGCTATTGGATTGGGGTGTACAACTGAGGTGAAGTAGGGTGATGCTTTAGGCAAAATTCATTAAATTTAAGGTTGTCGAACTGCCGCCTGTTATCTACAATGAGGGCATATGGAATCCCGAACTTGGAGAGGACCTTATTATGGATAAATGATTTCATGCTCTTCTTCGTTATCTTGGTGATAACTTCAATCTCAACCCGCTTAGTGAAGCAGTTGATGACTACAATGATGAATTGCTATCCTTCAAATGCTTTTGGAAAGGCGTTGAAAATGTCAATGCCTCACTAGATAAAGGGCTATGGACTCATTAGAGGCTAAAGGTTAGAGCCGGGAGCACGTATGATTGGAGCATGCTTCTGACATTGCGGATGCTTTTTAGTCACCACCTTCATGTCCTGCCTCATAGCTGGCCAATAATATTTGAGCCGGAGAGCTTAGATGTAGAGGGCTTGTGATTGGATGTAGTTACTACACATTCCTACGTGTAGCTCTTCCATAATGTGCAGCCCTTCGTTAAGTCGGAGGTATTCTAATAAGGGGACGTTGACTCTTCTTCGATACAAGAAGCCGTCGATCAGGGTGTGGTTAGTAGCATAGTATCTCAATTTCTTGGCCTCATTCCTATTAGTTGGTAGTATACCTTACTCTAAATAGTTTTAATGGGGTCCATCCAGCTTTGCTCTGATAATGTCGCACTAAGCTCGAGGACCTCGGCTCTACTTAAAGCAATGCTCTTATGTAGCAAGTATTCGATGAATATCTTCTTGTCTTTTACCTCTAGCCTTTGTATCATAGTAAAGACGAGCTTGGACAACTAATCTATTGTCGAGTTCTCAGTTTGGAGAATTTTTGTGATGTTTTACAAAGGAAACTCAGCTAGGAAAGTTTTTATCTTCTCTAAGTATCTTGCTATAGTGTTATCTTGGACTTATTGGAGGATGAGCATAGAGTTCGAGAATACTTCAAGGTGTTTGGCACCAATTTGGTTGGCTAACTTAAGATCGGCAATCAAGGCCAACTTGAGATTGACATTTGAGTCTGAACTTAAGGGCATAGCAAACCATTGTCTTGTGTGGTCCAGTAAAGATTAAGCTCACACCTCCTCCTCTAAAGGTGGAAGAGTCGTTGACGTGGAGGGTCCACATAAGTTGTTATCCTTAATTGGTGCTTCCTCCTCTCTAGTGTATTCCATGATAAAGTTGGCCAACACTTTTACTTTGTAGGCCATTCATGGCTAGTATTATGTGCCATATGCACTTAGCACTAACGTGTACTTGACCATCTGACTAGATGCATAAGCTTCTACAAATGCGTGTGGAGTGGCTAGTCTGTCAGCATGATCATTTGATGTGCCTAGAAGAAAGGCTAGAGTTGATGTGTAGAAATTATAATAGCTAAGGCAACAAACTTCTCTACCTTAGAATACTTGACCTTAAGCCCTTGGAGAATGTGACTGATGTAGCATACGAACCTATGTTCTCTTCCTTCCATCTTGACTAGCACAAAGGAAAGCATCTTATTCTTAACTACTAGGTATAAGTAGATATCCTCTCCTGCGACAGGTTTTTAGGGGATAGGTGAGTGCCTTAGGAAGTCTTATAATTCTTTCAAGGTTGCTTGACATTGGGGAGTCCACTCAAAACCCTAAGGATTCTTAAGGATTTTAAAGAACTCTATACACTTGTTTGTACTTCTAGAGACGAACCTGCTCGGCCCAGCCACCATACTAATAAGCTTATGAACTTCCTAAATCATAGTGGAGGGCTTCATATCATTAATGGCCTTGATTTTTTCTAGATTGGCCTCCATCCCTTGTTGAGTGACCATGAAACTTAGGAACTTGTAGGAAGCGACCCTAAATACGTACTTTTGGAGGTTTGGCTTCATGTCGTACCTTCTCATTCTATCAAAGGCCTCCTGTAAGTCCTTGATATGGTTGTCGAATTGTTTACTTTTAACAATCATATCATTTACATACACCTCCATGTTCTGCTTGAGTCGAGGCTTCAACAACATGGTTACCTTTTGCTAATATGTGGCCCCAGTATTTTTAAGGCCAAAGGGCATGACGATGTAATGATAAGTGCCAAGATTTGTGATGAAGGAGGCATAGACTTCATCTTTCATGTCCATTTTGATCTGATTGTAACCCGAAAAAGCATTAGTGAAACTTAACAGAGCATGTCTCGATGTAAAGTCAACCAACTGGTCTATCTTCAAGAGAGGGAAGCAATCCTTTGGACAGGTTTTGTTGAGGTCAGTATAATCAACACACATCTGCTACTTCCTATTTTTCCTTCCGATTAACATAACATTGGTTAGCTAAGTTGGGTACTTCTCCTCTCATATGAAGTTTGCCTTCAGTAGCTTCTACACTTCTTCTTCAATAGCAACCTATCATTTTAGGGCAAAATGCTTCCTTTTCCATTTAACAGGCCAGACGTTCTTGTGAATCTTGAGGTTGTAGGTCACCAGGTCGATTGAAATACTAGGCATATTTGATGGTGACTAAGCAAATCAATCTGAGTTGGCCCCCAAGAGTTAGACTATGGCCTTTGTCACCTTGGGCGGCATCTCAACTCTAACCTTAGTAATTTGGTCAAGGTTAGTATCAATCTATACCTCTTCCGTCTTTTCACCTAGTTTGCCTCTATCAGTCGGCTTCTCTTATGAACCTGTTTCTAAAGCAAAGATGCCATCACCTTGGGATACCTTCATGTAGAGCTTCCTAAAGAGCTTCTAATCACATCTACAAATTACTACCTCAGTAAGGGTTATGAATTTGGCCTTTAAGTGAAGGGTTGACGTAATAATCTTAAATTGGTAAGGCTTATTCGTCCCAGTAAAGCATTACAGGGGGATGGGTAGTCTACTACTATGAATTCTGCTTGTTGTTGGGTGACATTTTTGTTGTTGTCGTGAGCCCCGTAAACTCATATATTGGATTCTGAGAACCTGTACTTTTACATGTTGGAGTTCGGGTACGTAATTTAAGGCATACATGAAAGTTAACCGATTAAGATAATACTTTACGTCTTGGCTCTAAAAGTTAGACAATGGCATGTCGTAAGTTTAAAATATTGAAATATAATAAAATAATAGCATTATAACTAAAAATAGATAATTTTACTAAAAGTACAATATATTATAATTTACTTCGCATAAATTAGGTGACGGAAAATAACTAAACTTTAGAAATAAATTATTTAAATACAAAAATTATAAAGTCACATAAAATAATATATAAATATAGTACGTATATCTTAGGCATAATTACTATATATATTTATACACCTGAAAATATATATAATTAACTAAATAATCATTGGGAAATAATTAAAAAAAAAGGAAAAATTGATAAAACACTAGAATTGCAATGGTTAGGGCGTAGCTTACTCTATGGACAACTGTTAACACATCCCCTTTACATTAGGACACCTAAATAAGCAAGAGTAAGGAGATAAAAGTCCCTACGAAAGAGAAAAACACCCGGTGCACACCATGCAGGCTTAGGAAAATTTACCAAAACCTCTTTGAGTATTCTTAAGGATACGAGGAATTTTGTAAAATTTTGAAGGAGTAGAAGTAAGTAGAAAAATTCTGGAAAAATTGAAAAGTAATATTGTGTTAATTAAGTGAAATTAGCGAACCCAAGTTTGGAGAGTACTTAGAGGTGAACTACCACCATTACCCTACAGTGGTGATAGCGCTTAGTGTAATCGACAACTAAGGGAGGTTGTTGGAGGCTGGATGACCACCGTTCCAATGAGTGAAAATTTTCATCCAATTTTCCCTAAATTTGTAAAAATATCAAGTTGACTTCGAAAATTATAGAAAAATTTATTTTGACACACACACACACACATATATATATATAGGGAAAAATATCATATTGAAAAAATTTAAGTGGATATAGTACTTCCTTAAGAAATTGAGATCAATTTTTGAAATCAAATTGAATGACTCTATTAATGTAATTTCAACAATAAACTTTTTTTTAGAGAATCCTTATATTGTACATGAATATTGTATGAAAAGCTTTCGAACAAAAATGATTTCTAGAATTTTTAAAGATTTTTGAGTCTTTAAATTAAGTGGAAAATACAATTTTATTGAAGATTTTGTGTGTGGAGCTTAATAAAACCTTTAGTGTTAGGTTTTGAGGTTTACTTGGATCATATTCTATTGTAAAGAATAATCTAGAGTTGTGTGATTTGAGTTAGAGTTGTGATATGAGCAAGTCAGTGGAAATGGGTTTAATTTATTAATAGATAAATATGTGAATTTGAGAAATTTAGTATTAAGGTGTTACTTGGTATATTAAACCTGATATATGAACATGATCTAACATGCCTATAATTTGGAATATGATATTGGATGAGTTATTTCGAATAAACTTGCAAAATGACCTTGTTCAAAAAGTTCTTCAACATGTTGGTCTAATAGAAAAATAAGTTAATTCAAGGTCTAAAGACTTAATCATAAAGTTGACTAATATAAAATACTTAGCTGATATAGCATCTACAAGTTAATTAGAGAATTCTTAGTTAGTAAGGCTATTTTCAAATATCTCTTCAAAGAGTTTCTAGCTAATAAGTATGTTTTTAGATATTTCTTCAAAGAGTTTCTATTTAGTAAAACTGTTTTAAGATACTTTCATAGAGAGTCCTAGAATAAAAATGGTGTTAACACTATTGAAAAGATATTTGTTCAGAGGGTTCTAGGGCAAAAACTACGTTAAGTTTAGTGTTCAAAACCTTCTTCAGAGATTTCGGTGATAAGTTAAAACTTAACCAAAGATTTCATAACTTATCTAAACCATATGTAAGTGTTGGTCTCGTATAAGATATCAAGAAGGGGAGGAGGAGGGGGGTGAATTGATATTTTTGAACTTTTTAAAACTTTTTTTGATATAACAAAAATTACTTCTTTTAATAACTTAATTTAGTGAATAGTAATATTTTAATAATTCAACACACAACAATTAATAAAACAAATTTAAAAAGAATAAGGAAGGAGAATATTAGGCTCAAGATTTATAGAGTTTCGGCTTTTTACTTATTACTCTCTTCTAGCTCTACTGTTGGGACTCAGTCTATTTCATCGATGTGATATTACTTGATCCATTATAATAAAATCACAAGAAAATTACAAGCAATTGCTATACATAGGCTTTCACAACACTTTGTTCTGTCTAACTAACTTTTTCACAATTTAGGCTGATATAGATTTATAAAGTATAACTTAACTTCTCTTAACAACAAAGTTTACAGATTATAAGTGAAAACAAGAATACAAGTTTCAAATAATTTCACACTAAACAGAAATAACTATTGATGAATAATTCACTAAGGTGCAACTTTTTGAAGAAGTAGATGAGAAACTTTCTGTGACTTTTCAGAAGATAGAATTTTATCATGATTCTTATGTAACGAAAATTTTTCTCAAAAAAACGTATTTTTCGTTTTGAATCCTTTCTTTTTTTATATTGCAATCTTCTAATGGCTAATTTTTTGAAGGTTATCTTTACTTTCATGTTTATCCAACAATTATTTGTTAAAAATAATCCTTAGATATTTTGAAAAGATCTTGGTATTTTAAAATTCAAAAGCAGCTCCTCTTATCTTGTTTCGGTCAGATATACTTTGATCTGCAACCATCAGATAAGCTTCAGATTTGAAATTGATGATGAGATATGCTTTATCAGCAATTTCTAGATAAATCTCATATTCAAAAATTGAAATTCCTCAAATCCGAACCAATCTTATCTTTATTCATTCTTGTATATATTTTGATCTATCTAAAATAAATTTGCTTAAAAATAATTCTCATGGATTTTAATTTTGACTTTAGTAAAACGGGATTAATTGTATTTTCTTAATACACTCAATCTAGTAGAACTAAATCTTGTTCAATTCTAATTTGATATTTTGTTAATTTTTTAACATCACTTTTCCAAATCAATTTTCTAAATAACCTTTTAAAGAGTATCGGTTTTCTTTTTTCTAAAATCCTTGAACAAGTTTCTAAAGTACTGTACCAATTCTTCTTATAAAACTTCTGAAACACTTTTTGAAGATTTTCAAACTAATCTCTTTCTCAGTCAATTCAAACCTTCTGAATAAGTATTTGAATGCACCTTAATTTTCAATTTTAAAGTTTCTGAATACCTGTATACTTGTTAATTCATTAATATTTCTCTCTTTTTGTTATTATCAAAATCCATAAGAGATAACTAACAATAAGACATTAAAAAGTAATCATATGCTTTCTATATAGCAAAAACTAAAATATTATACTGATTGTTTAGAGATTTACGAAGGGATTCAATATGAGAAGCAAGATTAACTCATGTTGACATCGTATAAGTTAGGATCAATGCTTAATGGCATGTTGAAATATCATATCAGGATACTTGGAGAATTAAGAGTGCTTGTTTATGGTTGTAATTAGATTATTTGTGTGTGTGTCATGTATGTGCTTGTGATATTGATTGATAATTCGAAGTTGAACTTCGAGTGCTATTTTTTGCTTCAATATAACATGTATTGTATGTATGAATTTGGTTGTTCACTTTATGATCTAGACTAATGTTAAGATGACTAAGGTTTAACTTGACATTTACTATAACCTAATAGGAGTAATGATTAAATTGTCAGATTAAATATCGATAGTTTGATGAAAATAGCAGAAATGGTCTTTTACCTACCCTTATTAACACTTCAATGATGATAGCAAAAATGATCATTTTCTTACTCATAGTTGAACTAAGTGACTAGAAAGGAGATCATAGTAAGATTGGGAACCGTTGTTCAAATGTTGTCTAGGGAGGAGAGTGTTTGTATTACATAAGCCTAAATTTAGTTTGATAGTGTTACGTTGAAACTTCTCAAAATCCAGGTTACAATGGACGAAATTTCTATAACTTTACAATGAACCAGTTAAACATTGTGGGGTGATACATCATTTGCTTGCTGTATCTACATTTAGTTAATGATTGAATAATTATATTTGTTACTCTTATGAATTTGTCTCTTCTTATTGAGCTAGTTGAACTCACATCCTAATAGATTGTTTTACAAGTGTGGAGTAATATCCAAAGATGCCCTATTACAATAATCTACAGGTTATTTTGACATATCGGGGAGTGAGGAATTGAAGACTAATGAATGGGTTAACGTTCTTGCTATTTTTGTTTTTCTTTTGTGGGAAGACTATAAGGTCTTCTTGGGAGGCTTTATAGTTTCATTGGCTCGCTAATGTATCTATGATATGTAAGGTAGTTTCCTATAGATCTGTACAGTACTTTTGGAAACCTTAAAACTTATGATGTATATAAAACTATGTAAATGACTTGGACTATTTGTAAATATGGGAAATTATATGTTGTAAAGCGTTACTCCATAGGAATTATATATCATAGGTATCTATCTAACCGCTTTAAAGCTGGTTGAGTCATTGTTTGCCTTATGTAAGTTATACTTATGTTACTAGCTAAGAAGAATAGCTTTCAACTTAGATTGGTTTACACGGTGGGACTATTACGACTCTTTGCATTTAAGGCATGACTGTAAGACCCACAATCAGCTATCCAAAGTTTGACTTGTAGAATTTAGGGCGATTGGTTAAAGGATGTGATCAAACATAAATTATCAAATAAAGTTAGAAATATTAGTAAAAATGCTCTTATAAGTTTGAATTTAAGAAAATAAGTAATAAAATAAAAGAATATAAAATTTTCCAATTTTAAGTATATTACTCGTTATTTATTGAAAATACGTAAAATACATTCAAATAATTAACGAATTACTAGAAATAAATTATATGCATACTAAAAATCATAAAATAACCTAAATAATATTTAGGAATATTTATTTGTACTATATACGAATTAACATATAGGTAAAAATATGTGTAATTACTTAAAATACGCGAAATGTGCTAAAATAATACTAAATAATTAAAGAAAATTCATAATTAATTAAGGAAAAATCAAGAAAAATATAGAAAAATGAGGAAAAGTCCAGAAGTAGGGCTTGGTAATCTAAAAATTAAAGAAGGAAATTAACCAATTAAATTTAGCCAAATAGAAAGTTAAAAAGAAGAAGAGATAAGGCAATTGCCAAATTAATTTAATGCATAATAATTTCCCTAAATCTCTATAAATACCCCAAATTTTTTAGAAGCTCATTTGATCACTTTGAAACTTTAGAAAATTAGAGAGAGGTGAAATTGAGAGGAAATTAGGGTTTTACAAAAATTTAGCAAAAATTAGTGCAGTTGAGACTTCTAAGGAGAACCTAAACCCAATGAGTAGTTAGAAGTGGATGGCCACCATCACCACATGGTGGTGGCAGCGTCCAAGTGGGCCAACACACCCATGGCCATCGACGGTGGCCGGAGCCACCCAAACCGGTGAGTTTAATTTCCAACCCGATTTCGCGTAATTTTATAAAAATAGTAAATATTCTTAGAAAATTATGAATTTTGTTATTATAAAATATTTTAGTATTTAGTTCTTAGAAAAAATATTATTTTGATGAAAATATGTCTTGTGATATATGGTCTTTAAGAAATCATGCAAAACCAAGTATATTTCGGTTTAAAAATAAATGACCTTAGGAGTGTAGTTTTGAGCCTAAAATTTTTTTGTAGACTACTTAGGTGATATAGAATAGTGCCACGAATTCCCTTTTTAAAAATAAATTTTCAAAAATTTTAGATAATTTTTAGGCATTAAAATAAGGCATAAAATGGGTAATTTATGGTTAATTAAGTAATTAAATGGGTAATTATTAATTTGATGTACAATTATATGTTTTAGGATGTTGAAATTTGATGAAGTATGATACTTGTAGTATTTAAGGTGTTAGATGTAATTATTAGGGTAATTATGTAGTAAATAAGTAATAGGGAAAAATAGTATATTTTAAGTTAATTTGGTAATTTAGGATAATTAGGTTGAAAATTTGATTTGGAATGAATTTAGATATTTGGAATGTTATTTGATGTTGGGCGACGATATTTGAAGTGATGGAAATATTAGATGTGTACATTTTGTACACATTAGGTGATAATGCGTAATATGTAATTATGAGAAATTAATAATTAGGAAAATATTGGTTAGAATTAATATTATGATAATAATAAGAATATATAATAAATTTGATAAGAAACTTAAATTAAGGTAATTATATGAAAAATGTAAGATTTTCTTATAACGAAGGTGAATTTGGTAATTAAATTAGGATTTGAGTATACCGCATGGACTAGAACACTAGTTAGAATCTAAAAACGATATTTAGGATATCTGAAGATAATGCAATTAATTTCACATTATGAGTTAGAATGATTTCTTAGGGTATACATATAAATCTCTAACAAAAAATTGAGTTAAAAACTTATTTTAGAAATCGATATGAAAATTGAAGTAGAACTTTACACGATTCAAGAAGAATTGTAAAAGACTTAAGACCTAGATAATTAGGTATATTAAACCTTAAACAAAAAATAACAATAAGCATTATACAATAAAACCAACTTATAATAGTTATATGAAAAATTAAAACCACGTTTGTATTATAAGGATGATCGGCGATGGCCTGAGCGAGTCAGACCTTGAGTGAGTGAGCGAGGAGTTGAGGTAAGTTGGGATTAATACGTTGATGTATTTTGGAGGTTTGAAATTATTCTTGGTTGTGTTTGTTAGATAGTTGGTTGTGTGCATGTGCTTGATTATAAGTGATGCTATAATACTGTTTATTGTTCTAGCTTGTATTATATGAAGTAATTGATTACCTTAAACTGAACTTAACAAAGATATGACTTATAATCATAAATCGGACCTGCATAGCAACCCATCAGGGGAAACCTTGGATTCTTCGGCTAAATACCAACCCTTTCGAAAGGGATAGTGCTGGATAGCATAATGGGTCCCTTCTTTATCCTTAATCGAACTAAGTAATAGGTGAGGAGGTCGCAATAAGGGTGAAGTCAATGGTTTGAAGGTAGTCGTGGGAGGAGCAGTATCTCCATTGCACAAGCCTAGGTTTGGTCATGAACTATTGCATTAACGGCAACTTCTCAACCTGGATTAGAGTGGGCATAATTTCTCTAATCTCATGACGGGTTGGACAATGTTGTACGATGGCATTTGCTTGAACATGCATTGCACCTAATAAGTTGGTTGATAACTTTGTTTGTGTTTGTAGTATAGTTTTAAGTCCTCCATTTTAACTTACTGAGTTGTGGTTGCTTACATCCCTATAGACATCATTGCTGGTACTGGCCAAAAAGTGGCTTACAACTACTTTGAAGTACTTTGAAGCCAATAACTACTGAATCTTGGGGAGTGAGGAAAAACATTTAAAGAACAGACATATATTTTTAAGGTCTAAACTCTTATCTTAGAATTTTTCATTTCTGAATAATATATTAACTGGGAAATAGATTACGGTTAATGTTGTAAGCGTTAATTATGATAACTGAATTCTAATGTATATATATATTTTCTTACTTTCTTAGGTAAATGATTTATTTAAATTACGAATTGTTTACTTCAAAGTGGGTTAGTCGTGGACATTTTGTATAGATCAGGTCTAGGATGGCGATTGTAAGGCCAATTTCTATCTTAGAATAGTTTACACGACGGGGCAGTTACGACTCTATCGCTTTGGGCGTGACAATGACCGTCACCGAGCTCCATCTTTAGGATGATGATGCTCTTAAGTCGGATGATTCCCCCATCGAAGCCAACTAAGTCATAATGGTATGGCTTCATCTACGTAAGTAACTTCTTTCTCATCTTGTCTTAAGTATGCTTGAAGAGGATGTCGGTACAACTGCCTATATCTACTAAGATCTTAAGGACTTCAAAGCTCGAGATCCTTGCCCTAATCACTAGGGAATCCTGATAGGGGGTATCAACTGCCTCCAAGTCTTCATTAGATGAGGAAATAGAGGTATCGCACCTTTGCTTCTTCTCTCTCACAACCATCACCTCGAATGGGGCGTTAGGCAAGCTGCTGCAGCATTGTTAGCCCCTTGAGTGTAGCCTCCCAACAATGATGTTGATAATACCATTGGGGATTCAATTGTTGTGGCAATCATTATTTTCTTCTTTTCGAACTTCCTTAGTTAGTCGCCTCTTAAGTACCCTATTTGGGCTATCGTTAGGGTCAGCCACATACTCTCTGAAGAAGTCCCTTTGGTTAGCATACTCCATGGCATTCTTTAACTAAAAGAAATCATTTGTTGTATGGCCATAGTCCTTGTGGAGCCGACAAAATTTGTTTGAGTTTCAATGATTGGTGTTTCCCTTAATCTTGGGGAGCTTTTGCAGTGGGTCTCTTCCTTAGACCTCCATATAGATCTAAGCAAAGGGATAGTTCAGAGAGGTGTGTTAGGTGGCTATTAGCGGGGGTAATAGGTGCTTCTTGTTGTTAGAGCTCTCTCCATCAATGGGCTTAATAGCTTGCTGTCAAAGTGGTCTTTGATGGACCCCCTTTTCCTTGTCCTTCTTTCCTCTCGATCTCTCTAAATTGGTCTCGTACTTGGCGCAAATATTTTCTTCTTAGTCTATGTATTTCTAGGCCATGTGCTGGAATTCGGCCGATATCTTGGACTTACTTTTTGAGACCAATTGGAAAAAGTCTCTAAAAGGCTTGATGTCAAGTTGAATGGCATGGACAACAATTCCCTAATCGAGTTGAGGGATCTCCACTATAGCGCTATTAAACCGTGCGACGTATTCTCTAAGGATTTCCACTTCCTTCTATCTAATTAAATACAAGGACAAGGTCTCTTAGATGGGGGCTTACTAACCTTGAAATAGAGGTGAATTGATGTGCGAGCTCATCGAAGAAAGGGATGGAGTTCTCAGGAAGATGGTTGAATGACATTCGAGTTGCCTTCCTCAGAGTGCCTAGAAAGGCTTTGCACATGATTAGATCCTAATGATCATAGAGGTTTATGAGGGTACAAAAATAAAGGAGGTGATCATTACGATCATTAATGCCATCGTATTGGTTTAGGGTAGGGATTTTAGAATTTAGAGGTAGAGCCTCATCTTGGACACCTCTAGTAAAGGGGGTTTTGTTACTAGCAAAGAGGCCAGCTCCTTTAATTACTTTGCTCTCTTACTTCTTAGAGAGCCTCTTAACCATTTCAAGAGTTCGTTCAGGTCGATGTTATTAGCCGGGTGAACTCCGTATACTGTTGAGTGGGCAACCCCTTTATGGGAGTCAATCGCTTGCTCATTGCTAATAAGGATATAATCACGATTAACTAGAGGCTACATCTGCTGCTCTTGCACTGAGGGGTTGGGTTGTACAGGCCTATCTTTTTATTGCTACTGTTGTTGGTTGTTCTACCCATTATGGTAGTCTAAGGTTTCAAGCAATTCGGTGTACTTGCTTTGCCTCTCCATTTCATTGAGCTTGGCTCGAAACTCCCTGTTATGAGCAGCGAATTCTTTAAGCAACTTCTCTAATTATCTTAGTCACTGCTTAAGGGTTTGCTTGACTGGAGGTTGGTTGTTCAGTAGTTGGGTGTTAGGATCCATAATACGAGATTTGGTGAATCATGGAAATAGGAAAAGTGTTTGAAGAGTATTTATGGTGTTTTGGTCTTGAATGAGCTAGATTCCTATGGATGGTACCAAATGTTGTCTCTAGGATTCTATCGGTGGGGTATAACGAATCTGAGCATCGTGCTTGGTTAATGAGCTTATAAAATAATGCACAGTGAGGGCCACCAAGGTATTGTTCAATGTGGCTACTTTGATGATTAAATTAATATGGTGTGTATAAGGAGATAAGAATACAAGGGTACTTAAATGAAGACTGAGTGCACAAAGAGTTTAATTAGATTATTATTATGATGTTTATCAGTATTTATAGAGGAGGGCAACCGGAAGTTAAGGGACCTAGAACAACACTTTGGCAAGTTTACGCGTTACGGGTAGTAGGAGTATGCAATCCAATATGGTTCGGATTTGTTGGGTAATGGCTATTGACCAAGTCTCTAAGCCTCATCCTTTTATCTACTAGTTGTTGTGGGCTATTATAACTAAGCAGGCCATTTAGAAAGCTTGGTTCGAGTTTAGTTAAGAGAACATTGGGGTCAAATACTAGCAAGTCAAGCAAGGTTATGGGCTTAGGTAGGTTGGTACGAGCTTGAGGGGCCTAAGTCCAAAATATTCTATTAACAAATAATAATAATAAGAGAGAAGTACAAATTTAGAACATAATTTTTTACACATTTTCCATTTGAGTCTTAAATATTTCAAAATTTTTATTTAAATCCTCAACGCTTGCAAAAGTCTTTAAACAAGTCATCTATTAGTTTTTCATTAACTTTTCCGTTAACATGACATGTAACAGTTTTTGATTGGTTTATGGGAAAAATACAAATTTAGGATTCAACATTTTGTACATTTTTTGTTTGATATCTTAAGTGTTTGAAAATTTCCATTTGAGTCTTTAATATTTGCAAAAATTTTCAAACAAGTTTTCCGTTAAGTTGTTGTTAATTTTTGTCTAACTATCATACGTAGGACTTTTTGATAAGTTTACATATTTTTATTAAATAATTACTATTTTAAAATAATTAAAAATAACAATAAAAATAATTTTGGAAAATTCAAATAAAGGAAAAATGAAAAAAAAAGAAAAATCAAATGATAAAGATATATATAATGCAATAAATGTATATACATGTATATGTATCAAGATTTCAATAAAACAAAAAGATTTTTCAAAAAGTTAGAAAATAAAAAAAAGAAAAAATTGGAAAAATAAAAAAATTGTTTTGGCTACACTCTAACCTCAAAGTTGCAAAAACGATCAAGAAGAAGTAGAAGGTCATAATCTACATACTAAAATGGGTCAAATCGACCCATCATTAACATCGTATTTAAAAGCAAAAAAAAAAAAAAAAAAAAGGAGCAAGACCTAATTAGGATGGGTGTCTATCATGGTTAAGTGTTTGAAGAAAAAAATAAAGTAAGACCCAATTAAGTTTTTACTCAGTTGAAGCTCAATTAGGTTTCACTTTTATTTCCCTTTCCTTTTAATTAAATTCGGCAAGTAAGTGGCCACCCACAACTAGTAGTAGATCAATACAACTCATTTTAGTATGTAGGTTACGACCTAGCAATTTCTTTTGGCTATTTTCGTTATCCTTTAGTCTTAGGGTAGTTGGGATAATTTTATTTTAAGTTTTTTTCTTTTCTAGATTTTCTAATTAAATTTTTTTATTGAAATTATAATAAATACACATGTATTTACATATATTATATTATATTTTTGTTATTTGATTTTGCATTTCTTTATATTATTTCTTTTTATTTTAATTTTCCTAATTTTTTTAATCATTCTGTTAATTTCTTAATTAGTTCATTATATTAATTATTTTAATAAAAAGTGGATCAATCGGAAAGCATCACGTATTATAGTTGACGAAAAAGTTAATGACAAATTAATGAAGGATTTATTTGAAAACTTTTGTAAATGTTAATAATTCAAATAAAAATTTTGAAACGTTTAGAACTCAAACAGAAAATATGCAAAATATTGAGTCTTAAATTCATACTTTTCTCATGGACCAATCAAGAAGTGCTCTGCATTATGTTAACGAAGAAATTAGTGACAAATTAATGGAGGACTTGTTTGAAAACTTTTATAAACATTGAAGACTCAAATAGAAAATGTGAAACTTTTATAACTCAAATAGAAAATGTGCAAAATGTTGAGTCATAAATTTATATTTTTCCCTAATAATAATATGCACACAAATATGAACTTAAAATTCCAACTCAAATTGAAAATTTGATATAGATATGACTATTTGAATAGGCATTAGTTTAAATGTTTTAATAATAGGTAATAAGTTTGGCCAACATGGTTAAATCCATCATGTTTGCTAAATTAACACATATGTCTTAGTGCTGTTGTAAAGGTTAGGTGATTAATACCTTACATATGTTGAGAAATTATGAGATAACTCAAAATTTTGAACCTATAATATGACGTTATAATTTTTATCTTATATCGTGACTATAAGTTTTGAAAGTTTATAACCTGAACCCATATTGTAATGTCCGATATACTTCTTGAAGCGTACTTAATCAGTGTAGAGTATAATATCTTATGTGATCCCAAGCATTTCGATGCTCATCCATATACATACATGTAAATGTACGTTTCGTTTGTTTCAAGAAAAATCTATTGCAAATAGAAATTATCTTCTATTGAATATATTTTCTTAAAAATGATATGTTTTCTCATGTATTTAGTGCCTTTATAAAGATATGTTGAAAAGAATTTTCCATAGTTTGTCATGAATTTTATGTAATGTGTAGTTATACTTTAAATAAAGTATTATTAGTCTTCTATATAAAGTAGTTGTGAAGTATTATTAATGTATTATCATGAATATATTACAAGTATTCTATATAAAAATATAATATGTAGATTAATTTTTAAAGTTTATTATTATAACCTCCTTGACTTATATTTTAAAATTTTATTAACAAGTACTTTGAGTTAATTTTTTCATCAAAATCTTTTTATATTTATAATAATATAAGTTGGTTATAATAAAAATCCAATAGAAATTACTTTTAGAAAGTGAAAAAACACATGGAAAGTAGTTCAAAAAATGACTTTCTGTTTTAAAAAGTGTAAGTTGTTTTCTTAAAAAACATAAGGATTTTCCCTTTAATGGGAAAATATTTTCTCTTATAAGGGAAATGTTTCTACTTAAAAGGTTATTTTCAACTTAACAAGTAAAGGAAAATAAGGAAAATGTTTTTTGGAAAATATTTTCTCTGAAATTAATGGACTCGTAATTAAGGATGGGAATTCATAATCTCATTGTGTGAAGTCAACTAACATTACATTATAATATATTATTGTTTAGATCATTTAACCAATGAACCTGATATAGTTTGGGTAGACTAAAAACTTCTAACCCATTTATTATATAAGCAAGGGACTAATATGTTTAATCCTAATCTTATAAATTGCATTAAATCGAACTATTCAACTTGTTTATAGATCTCTATTAATATCATAGTCACTCGATATACTAATTTTAATTCCATAACAAAATCTCAACCCTTCATGTCCTATTTTAGTTTTTTCTTTTTAAATGCCAAATTCATGGTGATTCTACCTTTTACAAAAGAAATGGATTCCTTAGTGACCTAATGACAACATTGCTTCTTAAATATCACCATACCTTATATCCTAAATCTACAATACTTACCAAGTTCTCCACTCTTGGTTCTTTTGTATTTGAATCCCCTAGAGCCATAAGAATTTTTGGCTCTCTAGTCCTTTAAGAGAATTATGTAATTTCTTCAAATGTTAAATATAGATCAATTGTTTACTCAATAAACAATGATGAGTTCATTGTTTCAACCAACAATAAGAAAAGAATCAATCACCTTTCTAGCTTGCTCCCATTATCTATTTAATACTGACCATATATTAACTTCCAATCCACCGCTCACACTTGTTTTCCATAATGGTAGTATGAGACTTAAAATAGTCCACTATAATAATTTGTATTTGGATTGTGCTTTTTTTGAAATTAGTTTAAACAATAGGTTTTAAATATTACTCCATTCCCTCCCTTCCCTCCAAAACTCCATTTAAGAATTTTCCATATGACTTTTACTTTTATTATAATAAGAATTTGTATTTATTTAAAGTGCTTTGATTAAAAAAAAAAAAAGAATTTCTCCTATCTTATTCCATACATTTTATTTTGCTATCATGTTATTTGGTGCTAATTGCACTCATATTAGGGAGGCTAAAACTCGATATAGGTTTTTATTGTATACCTAAAAATTGACCTTATGGCATGAAACTCGTAACTCAATTTGTAAGACTTGATAGTTTTTTTCTTATATATATATATTTATCACCTTATAGTTTCACAATAGTCACTTGAACTTTTGTAATAACTTATATTTAATTTAGTACATGAAACTTATAAAATCTAATGAATTAGAACCACTTAAAATGAAAACAAAGCTTACTTCATTTCCATTAGTGGACTTGCTTGAAGAGAAAATATGAAGTTGTGATGAGTGATGGACGATGGACAAGGACGATGGTGAGACTATGGGTCTAAAGTGAGGGTAGGTGACTTTTACTCTATGAGAATCAAGATGGGAGTTAAATGAGATTAGATAAGAGAGAGTAAGGAGAGATAGTGAGGTGAAGGTGACTGATTAGTTAGTTTGAGAGACAAGACAGATAAGAGATAATGACTCATTAAGAGGATAAGGTAATTTCAACATTATTATCTCATTTTTTTAAAAAATTATTTAACATATAAATATAGTAGTTATCAGCTATTTATCATATGTTATTTTTTTATAAGGTTTAGGTTACTTATCGTGTTTTATTTAAGTCCTAAAACTTAGCTTAAAACTTTATAAGATTTTGAAATAAAACAAAATACTTATCCAAAAACCTAGCAATTACTTTATAGGAGTATTGTTAGGTTAGGTAAGCTAGCTACCTTATAATGACTTTCTTGCTATATCCATAACAGTTTTTTTTGTGTTGAATATACCATGTGATGACATGTTTCGCTTAATAAAGATTCTAGGTTCCAAATTGATGGAATTGAAATTAGAATCGCTCTCATGGTTTGATAGTTTCTTAAACCATTAGGACAATCAAAGTCATGGTTTTATTCGATTCAATTTGACATTTCTTCTTGAGGGGGGAAAAAAATTAACAAACATGACGTGCTTTGATGTTTTTGCAAACTTTAATTGAGATTCTTTTTCTTTTGTCAAATACATCACCTATGTTTTATTATGATTAATCAGATTTCATTAGGGAACACATTTAGGTTTTAAACTTATAGTAATTAATCCAATAAAATAATCTTATCAAATAATTAAAAATACAAAAAAAACCTTAGTTGCTATTTTTGTAGTTATCATCGTCCTAAGTATTAGGAGTGGCTCATCACTTTGGATCATGGGATGAGTTATGATGCAAAAGACCAATGAGTCATGTGATGTAATGATGATGGTAACACCATCGACATTGCAAAAACTAAAACAAGAAAATTAAGTAAAAAATTGATTAGGTTGTAGTTGAGTTATATGACTTGGCTACAACATGTTGGGCTATTTACAATTTTTTTATTTGCCTTTCTTGCTAGTGGGTGATTACTACCATATTAAGGAAATAATGTTACTTTCATATAATAATAGGTGGTTATGCACCGCCGTATGTATATTACATGACTTGTTACTTTCATGCATTGTTGATATTCACCTCAAGGCTTGAGGTTCGTCAGCACTTGAAAGAGAAGCTAGTGGGTTTTATGACTCTTATCCATTGGATGTTAGCTATTTTTAATTTTGGAGTGGTCAAACAATAAAGGTTTTTTTTGCCACTTTATATTTTTTATATTTTAAATTAATTTTATTTAGTTATTATTTATATATATTTAATAACATTATTTTATTAAATTATGAACTAATAAAGAGCTTCTAATCCCGATATGTGTCTATATCCGTTAGATTAATCATGTAATAAATTTGTACAATTTTTCCCTTTTTATTTTAATATATGGAAGGAACCACTTGTTTGTTTATTTTTATGAACCAGAAGGGCAAAGGCAACCGGTACTTAGGTTTTGAGAATGGTAAAGCCAGCCCGGTCCAATGACAGACAGGAACCAGCACAGCGCAACACAACACGCGTACAAAGTTCAACAGCACACGCTGTAACATGACTTGACAGAATGTACTGTGCTTTTTTGCTATTTATTTACATGTATTTTTGACCTCTTTTTAACATCTAAAAATAAAACTTCTTTTAGTTCCTTTTATATTTCACGAAACCCCATCGAGTGTCCTTAACCTGTTACAACAAATAAACTGTTCTCCCTCCCGGTTCCTTCTCTGGTTTCCACTTTTTGAGTTTTCCAGTTACTCCAACATCCATGCCACGGTGATCGTCTTTAGAGGGTGCGTTCAGAATTTAATCTTTCATTGAAAATTGCCAGCTTTTATTTTTTTCTTTAATGTTTTACATTCATCATGGCAAAGTTCATGTGGGCTTCGTGATGGTAATGATCTATTGTTTTTTCTTTTGTCCTTTTTATTTGTTCTTGCAAAGTTTTGTGATGGGTGCGTTTCTTTTTGCATGTATTGATGAAAGATTCTTGCTTTATCGTTTGTTTACGTAATTAGGGAAAATGGGTTCTTGTTAGTTTTGCACAAGATCGTAAATTGTATGGTGTAGGATTTAATTATGCGTAGTTTGCTATTTTCAGAAAGGAAAAGAAAATGGAAATGGTATGTTATGATATGATGTGATATTACTATGTCTAGATTTCTATACGTTATGTAATATAATTGTTTGTTTAGGTTTTATATTTTCTCAGTTCTAGGGTGGTTCTAAGTTTCCATGAAGGAAAATGACGGTCATTATGCTGCAGTGGCGGACCCAGGATTTTACTCATGGGAGGACAAGTTACAAATTTTTATTTTTAAATGGTGAAACTGTAGAATTCAGTAACTTTTGAAAGAAAATCCATATTTTAAGGTTAATTTTAAAATTAGGAAGTAAATTGTCTAATTATGTTGGCTGAACTAGCAATATGAGATGTATTGTGGAGGGTGGATTTTGTCTGTTGATCACATTCAGTAGTTTTGATTCTGTCTGGACTCTTGATTGTATTAAGTTTCAGCCAGAGCCTGAAATCCTTGGATGGATTTGATTGCCAACTTTTTATCTATTGTTATTTATTCGTGTGACCTATTAAGCTGATATCATCTGATTAATTTGACCAATGCATCTGACCTATTGAGTGGTTTGCTATTAAACCTTTATACCCTTTTAAACCATCATACTTGCAAATGTTGTAATGCCTCAATGTGCTAGCACCGTAAGGCTACATTTCAATCACATATTGGTTTCCATACAGCTGACCACACCTTGTGGGAATAAGGCCTGAGCATTGTTGATTTTGTCGTATTAAGTTTTCACCTGTTTCTTAACTTACCAAAATGTTTCTATTGACAGTTGATTTTCAGTTAAAAACTGAATTCTGCACCAAGCATCCTTAAAATGGATGCTGTTACTGCTTCAGAAGCAGGTGTCTCCATCAATGATGTTGACACTACACGGTCTGAGGTGGGATCTAATAACGTTGATTCGGTTGCTGGTGTCTCTTCTAATGGAGAGTTAGCAAGTGCAGGAGAGCTTTTGACTAGAATGGAGCTAGATTTGGCATGTGCCTCTGAGAAGTTGTACAATCTTAACATACTAATGATGCATGTTGCTACCAAAGAAAGTGAATTGGAACTCTCTGATCTGGAGAAAGATGAAAAGATGGGCAAGTCTGTTGGAAAAGCCTTGGAATTTGATTTTTTGTCTGGATTTCTGGATTCAGAGTTGATGCAATTGGATGACTTCATGAATACTTTCCGCAAGGAGATTGCAGATGTGCGTGAATTCATATCATCGCATGAACTCGGGAGTCCTTACTTAAAGTTGGAAGAGAAGCTAGCTGATTCTGAGATGTCATTAGAGCAATTCTGTGAGCAAGTCAATGAATTGAAGGCTCACTCTACCATGTTTCAGAAGGTGGTTTCATGTTTTGTCAAAGGAGAGAAAGGTATGTTCAAGAATCTTCTGAAAACAGATCCTTTGATGGTGGATTAGTTTTTCTCTTGCATGCTGTGATCTGATCATATAAATACTTCAACCTTTTAGGTGTCCTTTCTTATCTCTGACATAACAGTTGCTGAGTCCAATCTCTTTGCTTGATCCTGTTTGTATGAATGGAATTTCTATTAAGAGGAAGGATTTTTGGTGTAACACTGTTTCAGCAAAGAAGAAAATAAAGAAGTAGATAATTCCAATCTTTATTCTGAGGAAAGTGAATCAGAACGACAAAAGGCAGTAAACTCAAGATGAAACTCAAAAGTAAAATGTTTTATGCTGTTGTTATTTTCACACGAAATACATGCTATATCCAAGTGATATCCACTGAGTGAAATTAATCAAGATTAATAACAGTAAGTTATTTTGCTGTTGAAATGATGTTACAAGCTGTCTGTCAGAAAGGCAGGGTTTTCATGTAGCAAGAGTGGGTGGGTCTCGTGAGATATATGCTCGTCATTGGAATCAAATGAAGGTTGAAGGACATTTATATTCATTGATGATAACAGATCTAGGACCTTCTGGGGAACTGTCCACTGTTTCAAATGTTCAAGTAGAAATGTTTGGGATTTCTATTTAGCAAAGTATTGTTGCATGCTACTGTTACGAGGAATTGGGGATTGAAGTATGGAAGCTTTTACTTGAGATAATGTTGGTTAAAGTGCAAGTGGGCACTTCTTTCAGTTTTTCTGGATTTGCGTTAGCTAATTTTTCATTTCTTTTTTCTTTTTGTCTCATTTTTGCCAGAGTTTTGATACTTGGGAGTTCTTTTCCCTCTGCTTAAACTGTGTTCCACTAAGGATATCGTTCCTCTTATAATGTGTGTTTTCTATCCGTTGATTTGGTGGTCTTGATGTACTTCAACTGATGGCTGGAGGAGCTGGAGCTTGCATAGTCCTACCTCTTTGGGAGTGTATCATTTTGCTAGACTTTTCTTATGTATTGACGTGTGTTATAGTCTTCTAGATAAGGATGCTTCCAACAATTTGAAAAAAAAAAAATGCAAAAAGGAAAGAGAAGTTACTTTATGATAATTTTGTTCTCTTTCTGAATTTGTATATCTGCAGGAGCTAGAGAAAATGGTGAGGGTTTCTTAACAGCTGGTGAGTTTTTGAATGCAAATGCAAAGACTAAAATGCCAACAGCCGAACAAGAAAAGCACTTTTTGAGAATGCTGGAAAAATCTTTGGCAAGGGAGTTGGATCTTGACAAGAAGGTAGCTGAGTCAAAACAGATAGAGGAGGATTTGAAACTGAAGTTACGCTCTGCAGAGGAAGTGGTCTTTTGCTTGGAGGAAGAAATGTTTGATACTCTCAAGCGATTATTTGAGGCAGATAACTCTGCTGAAGTCCTTCTTGGTATTTCAAAAGAATTACTTGGCAGGATCCAGATTTCTCAGTTCAATTTAAATGCTTTGACCCAGCGAGAGGCAGACCTCAGGTCAAAACTCCAGAATTTAGAAGAACAATTGAAAATAAAAGAAAATAATATGCGTAAATCTGAGATTCACAGTATGGAGCAGATTGATTCGTTTGCAGAGGAGATAAATAGATTGAAAGTTAGTTTGAAGGAAGCTGAAGAAGAGCTGGATTTGGCCAATTCGGAAGTCTCAGCATTGAGGGAGAAGGTGAATTTACTAGAGGGGAAAGTCAAGGAATCAGAAGCCAAGCAGTTAAGTGCAGATGTTCCTGAAGATGGAAGTCAGAACCAACTGGATACGTTGCATAGGGAAATTACTGATAAGGATAACATTATTCTAGAGTTGAAAGAAAAATTGTCGGCTGCCGAATGTATGGCTGAGAGTGCTAGGGAACGGTGCAAAACACTATTAGATGCTAATTTAAAACTTGATGAAGAACTGAGCCTTCAAAAGCACAGTGGGATTACACCTGAGAAGGTGCAGTCTCTTGAAAAGCAGTTGAGGGAGTCAGATATTCTCTTACAACAAGCTGTGGTATCAGCAGAAGCTAGTGAGGAGAAACAAGGCATGTTGTATTTGTCAATCAAAGATATGGAAAACATAATAGAGGATCTGAAGTGGAAAGTTTCAAAAGCTGAAAATCGCGCTGATAGTGCCGAGGATAAATGTATTATTCTATCTGAGTCGAATGCAGTACTTACTGAAGAGCTGAGCTTTTTAAGGGGCAAGTTGGAATGCATAGAGGGCTCATTGCATCAAGCTGAGGAGGCAAAATTGGCTACTGCAGTGGATATCACTTCTCGAACTAAATTAATAGCAAAACTGGTCATGCAGTTGGCTGTTGAGAGAGAGCGTCTCCATAATCAGGTATGTTTTCTTTGTGATATGGTTGTTTCTTGGGATGCAAACAGATCTTGGCCAGCTCTTACAAGTAATCTGGCTCTTAAGTCTATGATTTCTTTGTAATATGATTGTATCTTAAGTGCTTCAGAACAAAATTGGCCACTGCAGTGGTTCTTCATAATAATTTATGAGGTTTAGGCAACTGGCTTCAGTGAATATCACCTTTTGTGTAGCAAAATGGTGAAAGTGGAAATATCTGGGCATTCATAGTTATATATGTTGCTTTACTTCAATCTATATGATACTCATTTGATATTGATGTCCACAGGAAAACTCTCCTGCAATTCGTAGTCGTCCTTATTTTTGGGATAATTTAGTTTATTGTTGTCTTGCTCTTTTCTCTACTGTAGTTGGAGCCTGATATCTTGAATAAGCTTTGTGATCTTTGGCAGAAAATGTTGGAGACTTCTGTGAATATGGTCATAAGGATGTTTTCAATCATCCTTGATGCTTTATCCATGTACTACATAATTGCTCTAGTGGATGACTGTTGTATTGACAGTGCATCTTGGCAGCCTGTCTTCATATTTGGACAGACGTCATTTTATTTCCCAATATCATGGCAAGGTACCTTTACACAATTGTGCATAAATTTCTTTTTGCCTAGGAAGATGCACGTCAAATTTTTCTTTCCATTCTATGATTAGAGGTTGTTTAACCAGTCTGGTTGATCGTTGAACATATCCTGTGATGCTGGTTTGCTTTTGCAGTAACATATAAGAAAAAAAATATGTTTTATGTTCTGTCCTTCCCGTATATGCAAATTTGCTCCTGGCTTGAGCTTTTGGTGGATTTGTTTACTATGGAACATTGTGCTTGGGAAAAAGTGTTTTTCTTTCTTCTTCTTACCCCCCCTTTTTTTTTGGGTAAATCTTATTCTTTTTTTTTATAATAAATAAATATATGCAAATTTGCAGGTTTCCTCATTGTCAAAGGAGAACAAAGGTTTAGTGGTTAAGTTGCAGCAGACAAACAATGGCCCAACTGTGCTTGAAACCACCCAGGATAGCCCTGGGAGTGTTTTGTCTTCTGGTCACGTGTTTCATTCAGCTACTCCAGGAATGGAGAGCAAGGAAGAAGTCATCAAGGAAGCAGCTACATTGGAGGAGGTACATTTTATTTAGTGAGAAAAACCCTTTGCCTTTTCCTTTTCCTTTTCCTTTTCCTTTGGAATTGGAACCATTTGGCTTTCCCAATTTGGTAGTTATATACTATCTTAAGCCTTGATCATATTTTCTTTCTATTTGGTGGATAACCTTGAATTACCTGGCCACCCAATTGGATAATGATCTCTCATCTTAAACCTTGATTAATCTTCTTTCTATTTGGTGGATAACCTTGAATTACCTGGCCACCCATGCTATGTCGTTTTGCTGTAAGGCATGTTTGTTCCTGTGTAACCTCGTGTTAAAACTAAAATCTGATTCGAGAATGATAATCTGAAAGGAAATTTATGATTAAGAAAACACATGGTGCTCTAAATTGATAAATGGAGTTGATTGTATCTAGATTGTTATAAGCTATGTAATTTATTTGACTTCAGCTATGTTATGATTCTTATAGTCTTCTATCAAGCATTAATTATTTGTTCTCATCAGTCGGGTTGCTAAGAAGTATTCTTCTATCTGGCCCTTGGTCTTCCTGTTTAGTCATGCGTAATTTTGCGGACAGCCAGCCTATCTTGTTCTGAAGCGCTTTTGCTAAAAACAGGTGGATGAGAATATGCAAGATGAAGCTGCTGAAACAGATGCAAAACTGCCGCATTCATTGCCAGAGCTTGAACCCGTGAGGAGGATAGACGCTGGACTGCTTTCCTTCAGGCATGTCTCTATCGCGTTTATGTTTGTGTTCATTGCGGGTGCTGTATACTTTTACCAGCTAGAGAAATGCCCTTTTTGACTTTGATGGGAGAGTCCCTATTTGCTATACACACGAAACTGCAATTTTGATGCCCTTCACCGAAGAAATGAGCACTTGTTATACACAAGAATCAGTGCTTGGTCATAAGTAAGACCAACATATTTCGTCAAAATCATGCTGTGCAAAAACATGGTAGATGAGTCAACAGAAGCGATGGCTATACGTCTGGTTTCCCTATTATCATCTTTGCAACTTAGATACATAGAGAAGAGATGATAGAGAAGCTCATGTGCAGTATCTTTTTATGCTAGAACTGCAGTGGATTAGTTCTCGTAAGCATATCCTGAGATGTAGTACCACTGCTGGAGGCATCTTTCATACGTCACAGGAATACCTATACCTTGTTTGGATACTAGTCTACTTTTTGCAGTGAAAGTGTTGAATATTGCACCAATTGCCTTTCTTGGGAGCGTGCCAGGCATGGTATCTTGCTTTCTTTTTTCTTATGCAAACAAGTTTTTTGATCCTCGATTCCTGTAAAAATTTTCGCCTGTGATGATAGACATTTAGTAGTTACTGTGTGGGAGGGCATTTGTCATGTATTTGTTGTGTGTACTCGTCATTTTCTTTTTGCTTTCCCTATATACTTGTTTTCTTCTCTTCCTGGGTAAGAGGGAGCTAAGTGATAAAATGTTCTTGCTGTTGTTGATTGTACATTTTTCATTTTGCTTCATGGGCATAGGTTATTAAAATTTGTGCGGGGGAATGTTTTCGTTAGAAGTTCTAAACTTTTTTGTTTTATCAATTGAGTTATAAACCTTCCATAAAATGCAAGTAAATCTCAAACCTTTCTAGATTTCGTTAATTGTCTCCTAAACCTTTCTAAAGTACATTTATCATAACCGTCAATTTAGTACTAAATAATGTTTTTAGAAAATTAATCGCTGTATTTATCGGGGATTTTTTCACAAGCATTGAAGACTTCAGTGTAAATGTGAAAAGATTTAGTAATCAATTGATAAACTAAGAACAGTTGACATTGAAGCAATAAGCAAGCACGTTGAAATTGTTTAAGTTACAATCGAAGATTTACATGCATGATCTTAACAACCGAAAGCTATGTATCCTTATAGATTTGATCGTTTTTAAGATTGTTATTACCTTCTATAGTGCAATAACATAAAATTATAAGTCAAATCATTGAACCAACATGGTTAGTGGCGAGGCTCTTATCTTAGGTACTCTTTTGCCGGTGAGGCAGTTTTTTTTTTCACGTGTTTGAGGCGCTCTTTGACGCCAAGACAGAAAAACATGGCGAAATTGAGATGATAATAACGGAAAAAAGGGCCCAATGCTTTTTGAATTGAAGGACGACGTAATTCCAGTACCTACCTAATTTAGATAATAACCGGTTGAACACTTGATCATTCGAACCTTTCAATTTATAAACGTGGATTTCAGACTAATGGTGGGGGTGCATTTGTGGTGATGCATGCAAGGAAGGGGCAGGTTCACACACATCAAATGGTGATTGAGGCTTTCTATTTGTTTATTTGTTTGCTTTGCGTTTTTTTTTTTATTTAATCATTTAATTGTAGGTATTGGTGGTGCAGCCTGGTATCCATGTGCAAGATAATCTAATCTTATTGTTTGAGTGGCTAAGAATATAGCCGAACAACACTGGGGATACTTTTCTAGACGAGATAAAATCACTCTGAGATTACTTGTTGCTGAGATCAATACTGATTATGCTAAAGTTGAGCTAAAAAATTCAAGATACACAAATGGTTCGTGCTCGTGGGGCTCGACGCTTTTTTATATTTTGTATATTTGTTGCATAATAGCTTAAGATGAATTATTCAAGTTTTAAATTTATAATTTAGGCTTTTAACAACTTGAGTTATTAAATTCAGCAGGGTCAACCTAGGTCATACCATTTGATCCTCCCACATCCTTCAATTATTGATCAATTGCAGGATGGTAACATTGTTAGAGTAAAGCAAAAAGGATTAGCAATATGTTAAGGTTCAGAAACTATTGTAATAAAATAGACGTGATGATATCCTGACCAGAGTTATTCCGTACACCATTCGTTTTCTTTTTCAATTATATGCTACCATGTACGAGCCAAAAAAAAAGAAAAAGAAAAAGAATTTGTTCCTATATTGTTTTGTAATTAGTGGAAAGGTGTTTATGAATATCGTAGGAAGAAAATTCGATTCAGGTGTCGACAGACAATGACAAGAGGAGAGGAACAAAGTAGTCATTTTCAGTAATGGACCAGGACATGGTATTTTGTCTCTACTTGGTGTCCACTTAGGAATCAAATGTAGCACCCACCTCCTTCGGATATTGCCGGATAAGAGTTACCTTAGTGTGTCACCTTTGGTTCACAAAACTCTACACCAGCACCCTAGATTCAAGGTGAAAAATCTTCTTAAGCGTGGACGATAAGAATTATTATCAATCATTGCAGGAGAGAAAAATTTGCAAAGAAGAGGAGACTGGTGGTGTCTCTTTGTTGTTTCCCTGTTTTCATATGTTCCTGTTTAGAGTCACGTCTGGTCACCCTTGTTCAGGTCACCTGGCGAGTGACCAGTTGTAGCTGCTGGCACTGGGAGAGTGTTGCTTTCTCTTGAGCCATTTCATGGTGCTTTTTATCTGCGCTTTATCAATCCTTGCAATTTTGAACTGATAGCACATTCACTTGTCATCTCATGTCTGGTATCTATTGAATGTTGGAAAAAAATATGTGGTGAATGGATGTGTAGTGGTGTGAAGTGGAGATGAATGTCATTAGAAATGTTAAATAGGGGATATTTTAATATTACTGTCATAACTCTGATAGATATCGTTATTATAGTAACGTGGGTAGCACTTTACATGCCACATTAGTGTCATTACTCCAATTTTTAATGTTGTTTATATCTTTCTCGTATTACTAAAATTTTTTGTCTTGTATTTGATTAACTTTTCTTTACTCTCATGTAATTGTCCCAATGAATCGAATGTTCATTCCTATATTGACTTTGGATCATAGAATAAACAGGGAATGTAAAGCCCACTTGTTGAAAATAATTATTATCAAGATTATTCCATATGAATTTCTATCGTAGATAAGAAGTATCTCATTATTTACTTTACATTGTTATATTGTAATAATGAGTTTCAATATAATGGAAAAAAAAATTCCATATGCGCTTGTTAGGTGAAAAAAACTGCTAACAGTAGCACCACCTTTATGATATTTTTGTGTATTGTAGTTATAATCTCATCACCACCATCACTACAATTAGTACTTGTATGTCGCTACTTTCGCTATTATAATTAAAATATCAACTCGAAACAACAATATTACAACACTATCATTGCAACATTTCTACACCTACTATGATACAATTTCCAAAATTAATCAACCATTGTTGTATGTATTTAAGAGGAGGCAACCTAAGGCATAAGGGTTGTGAAGTAAGTAGTGTAGTATAGTGTGTTGTGTTATAATGTTTCTTATTGTATAGTGTATAGTATCTTTTACATGTTTGTTACATGGTTGCTATAATATGAGTGGTTAAAGTGGAGTTATGGTTTGATGTGTTGTGATGTGGCAATGTAAGGGTAGTATAGTAAATGTACTAGTTGGGGAATAGTATAAATAGCCTATGGAGAGCAAAATGGAAGTTACTTAAATCAGTTGTTGAGTTTAGTAGTGGGAAACCTTGTGGTAAATAAGAAGGAGTCTTGTTGAACACTCTTGGCTTGATTCTTCAATGAGGTACCAAATTTGGTTTTGGCTTCATCGTTGGAACCCTACACTAGTAAGTTTAACTATCCTATTGGATTTTTTTTACTTTAATTGATCTTTTTCCTAAATTGTATCAAATTGGCACTGTCTATGGGAAATCTCCATCACGATTGATTAGAGATGACTAGAATCAAATCTAGGATTGATAATTTGGAAAAAAAACCTAGGTTCATTGAATCACAATATTAAGTTGATAAAAGTTGGATTGAATGGAAGTATACATGAGTTGTAGCATCAAATTGCAAGCATAGATAAGAATGCGACTGCAAACATTAACTTAATGAAGGCTTCAATTATGAGAATTAAGGCTACATTAGCTTCATTTCAGTCATCCTCGTAAGAAATTAGTCAAAAGCAAGGTGCGAGTGAGAAATTGAAAGAGAAGGTGGATTCTTCCTTAGGTATCAAAATCATATCTAAGTGTGGAAGTGAAGCATTAGATGATAATCAGCTTAGGGATTTGGACGAGGAATTTAGATCTAAGGTTTCTAACACTATTGCAATACTTATGTTTAAAGGAGAGGATCCAATCCATTGGATTATTTTAATCGAGCAACATTTTGAGGTGTAGCAAGTTAGGGACGAGAGAAAAGTAGTTGTCACTACTATGGGATTGACAGGACGAACAATGTATTGGCACAAAATATTAAAAAAAAAGGGTGCTGTGGATTGATTAGGAAACTTTCAAATAAGAATTTTTTACTAGATATATCGGATTAGCTATGGGAAATTCTTTTGTAACTATATCAACATTGCGACAAACAACTATGGTGAAGGGCTTTCTGAAGTCTTTTGAAACTTTAACATCTCAAATTTCGAACATAATGGAGATGCAAATGCTTGGATATTTTTTGGGTGGGTTACGTGAGGACATCTATTTAAGAGTCTAAACCCTCAGACCGGTGTCAATATAGGATGCCATTGAATTGGCCCTTAGTGTACAAAAAAAGTTTGAACATGGTATTTTCTTGTCAATAGAGAGTCATGCAAGTAATATAGTGACTACTCCTTACTCCTCTTGCATGTACTATTACACTTCTAATTTGTCTCATTCCATTAACACTACAAGTCTAACTTGGAAGCAGTAAGTCCATTCTTTTGTGGGAAGTTTGAATGCTTAGCCTATATGCTCCATCAAATATGCTAAGGAGTAGGCAGTGGTAACATCCAGTAGCTTATCTATTGGGAATCATGGTGGCCATCCTCAATCGCAGCAAAGAAGACTCAAATAGATATCATATGTAGAATTTTGGGAAAGGTAAAATAAAGGATCATGTTTTGAATGTGAGCAACCATTTCAACTGGGTTACAAATGCCCTAATAAAACTTTGAGAGTCTTGATTTTGGAGGAGGATAATGATAAAAAATAAGAACGTTAGGTAAAGCTTTTAGAACCCAAGTCTCATGGGAAGAAGCATGAGAGTGGATATGTGGATTTGGAGTTATCTTTATTAGCCATTAATGGCTTTAACGACCTAAAAACTCTGAAGTTTCGAGGTAAATTGTTTGGTTATGATATTTCGATACTTGTAGATAGTGGGGCTAACCACAATTTTGTATCGTAGAAGCTATTTTAAAAATTACACTTGAATGTTAACTCTACATCCATATTTATTGTTAAGCCTAGGGATGGTAACATTGTTGCTTTTGCTGGTTTGTATCCTAAACTACATATTGAAGTAGGTTCCTTAAGTGTTTATGTGGATTGTTATGTATTTGAGTTGGGGGTAATAGATATTATATTGGGTGTTGTTTGGCTTCAAATGTTGGGTGAAATCAAGGTTGATTAGGGTTGAATGTTCATGAAAATTCCTATTAAGGATGAAGAGCATGTGTTGTTGGGTGATCCTACTCTTTATAAGTCATTAATCTCTTACAAAAGTTTATTGCATTTACAAGAATATGACCATTATAGTATTGCTGTGGTATGGAGGGTTGGAATTTTGATTTGGAAGTAAGGGAGAACATCTAAAGGTGCTGCCATTGTTAGAAGAATACTTTGTAGTTTTTGTAGAAATCCCTGATCTTTCACCTTCATGTGTTATCAATCACAAAATTCCCTTAAAGGATGGTGTAGGATCAATTAATGTACATCCTTATAGGTATGCTTAAATTCAAAAGGATGAAATTGAAAAGATGGTAAATTGAAGTTTGGAATGTTATCGATGTTGCTTTGCTTTTAAGCAACCAAAATCTTAGGCTAATTGGGTGTCATGGGTAGAATTTTCTTATAATATGAGTTATCACTCGTCAACTAGCATGACACCATTTGAAATTGCATATGGGCATCCGCCGCCTTCAGTTCCCATATATTTGTCTATTGAAGTGCAAAATCCTTTAGTTAAGGAAGTTCTTCAATCATGAGATCAAATGTTAGCTTGCTTACGTAAGAACTTAGAAGTGACTCAACTATGAAATTGCCAAGTGGCTAATAAAAAGTGAAGGAATATAGAGTATTATGTAGGTGATTGGGTGTTTTTGAGGTTGCGGCTTGCTTTATATTGCTGATTGGGACCTAAAGTATCTTTAAAGTTAGCTCCTAGGTATTATAGATTATTCCAAATCCTTGTTAGGGTAGGGAATGTTGCTTACAAGTTTGCGATTGCCTCAAGGATGTAAGCTTCATCCCGTTTTCCATGTATTTTTCCTAAAGAAATCTCATGGTTCTTTTTCTCTTCTATCATAATTGCCTATAAAGTTGTATTCAGTTGATATGGTGCTTTGTGTTATCCTTCTAAGTTGCTAGGTAAGAGGTTTGAGGTCAAAAATGGGTTGAATGTTCCACAAGTCTTACTGCAATGGGGGGAACAACTAACTGACAAAGCTTCGTAGGAAGCCTTAGATGCTTTCAAGCTATAATTTCCAAACTTTGTTCTTGGGAATAATGACTCTTTTTTTGTTTTTGTGTTTTTTTTTTTTTTCTAGGAGTTGTTGTATGGAGTTGAGGGGGGGTAGGGTGGGGTGGGTGGCGCCTGATTTTAGCGACGGCGAGGGAGTTGGCAAGGTAGGGTGTGGTGCGGGGAGAAGTATTGATACGATTCCTAAAATTAATTAACTATTATTGCATGTATATAAAAAGGAGGCAACCTAAGGCATAAGGGTTGTGAAGTAAGTATTGTAATATAGTGTGTTGTATGATAATGTTTCTTATTGTATAGTGTATAGCATTTTTTGCATTTTTGTTGCATAGTTGTAATATGAGTGGCTAATGTGGAGTTATGGTCTGATGTGTTGTGATGTGGCAATGTAAGGGTAATATAGTAAATATTATTAGTTAGGGAATAGTATAAATAGCCTATGGAGAGCAAAATGGAAGTTTTTTAAGTCAGTTGTTGAGTTTAGTAGCGGGAAACCATGTGGCAAACAAGAGGGAGTCTTGTTAGACACTTTTGGCTTAATTTAACGGTGAAGTACCAGATTTGATTTAGGCTTCATTGTTGGAACCCTATGCTAGTAAGTTTAACTATCCTATTGGATTTTTTGTTTTTCTAATGATCTTTACCCTAGAATGTATCATATTACAACTATCGTTGAAGTATAACCATGACTAGCAAACCATTACATGCATAGAGGGACATTGGCCATGGTGACATTGTTGACATGGGTGGTGGTAACAATAGTTGTAGTTATGGTTGTGATAGTGATGACAATGTGATGATATTGATGGTTATAACAGTATGACTAGTGTGGTGAGAGTGATATAAGATAGTGGTGCAAATGTTTTGAAGAAGGTGGTGTTATTGTTGGCAATTGTAGTTTTTGATAGTATGGTGATGATGGTAGGGGTAAGGGCAACAATGGTGTTAGAGAGCCAATGAAAATAGTGATGGTAGTAGTGATGTAATGGTGATGATAGTGATGGTGATGATGATGGTGGTAGTGGTTGTGTTAATGGTAGTATAAGAGTGAAAGGTGGTTGGTGGTAAAGAGGTTGTGGTGGTGTAGTTCTAATGGCAATTGTGTTGTGAATTCACTAGTTGTGAGGTGCTAATGACAATAATAGTGAAAGTGATGGTGATGGTAAGGCGGCGATAGTTATTATGGTACTAATATTATATATATATATACATACATATATGTATGTATTAATACTAGTCAATAATTTTTGTTAGTAATTTTACCAATATGTATTTTCAATTAGAATAAAATTATCATATAGTAATAAAATTTATTTCTTAAATCATATGATAAATGATAATAATTATTTTTTATGGATAAAAGATTATAAATAGCATTCTAATTTCAAGTTTCAAGTAAATAAGATCATAGATATTATTTCAAAAGTAGCTATTTATTTGTTGTCTATTACCTCAAAATAAATAAAAGTTTATTAAGTAGCTAGTTGATGAGGTAAGAAATTCATGTTAATTAGGGAAGTCATAAGACCTTAGAAAATAGACAAACATTTTCTTGCTTCAACCTATTAAATCAATAAGGTCACTATAACTTAGTAGAATAAATACTAATGCTGTAACAGTATGAATTAAATTTAATGAGAAGTAGTAGTTAGGAAAAAAAAAAAAGCCCTTACTCTAAACCTTAAATCTATAGTCACTTACCTTAGGCCAGTAGTGTAAATGAACCAAATTGGTTTACAAATTGCTCAAGTTTGACTCGAGTTTTACTTGAATTCGATTTAGTGCTAGTCGAGTTAAGCCTAAAATTTAGAATACTAAACTTATCAGGCTCACATGTCTAATTGAACTTTGTATAATTCTTAATTTATTTGTTATTTTTTAAATATAAGTAAGTCTAAAATTATTTTGGAAAAAATTTATAAAATGTAAGAGTTTAATCTAGCTAATTGATTTGAACTTGAATTTGCCTAATAAATCTTCAAATCGTGAGCTCGAGCTTAAGAGATAAAGCTTAATTGAACTTAAAGCCTAATTCGAGTTTTTAAATCAAACTCAAGTTCAAATTTAATATTATATTGGTTCAACCTGATTGGATTACAATCTTATCTTACCCTATGCACATGTTTGGTGTAGCTCTATTGATGTGGACTATGATTAAGAACAGACAAGATTGGTCGCTGGATGAGTTCGAGCTTGCAGAAAGCTCGAAAGAAATAATGGGGAATAGTGTGAAATAGGACAAATGTGAATGAAGAAGGAAGCAAAACCAATGAACAACTTTAGAAGATATGATGCACTAATAGAACTTCTGAAGATTCACGGCATAATTCGATATGATGCATAAATTGGTCTGATGCGATTACTTGCTATCTAATTTTGCTCAAGGGTTATGATAAGAGTGATGCCAAGAGTAAATGAAATGTTTATGCAAGGAAGAAAACATAAAAGTGTATTCATGGTAATCCGAATCTCTTTCTAACTACAAATACAATAGTATTTATACCTAAAAGTTAGGATAACTTGCTAAAAAAGGGAAAAGATAAAAATGACATTTCTTAAGGAAGTAATGTACAAGATATAAAGAGTAAAAATGAATATACAAGGAAAACAATCATTGGTGTAACATATTCTACACATGATAATGTATACATGACGATGCTATATTAGTGAAGCTATTAGAGATGCGTACAAAAAGTACGGACAACTTGCTTGTCTAAGTAGAGGTGGCTTAGTCAGTCTGGAATCTCTTTATCTTGGCTTTTCAGTAAGGAAGATGCCAAGTCATTAGAGGGCTCGGGTACAAGTGAATATTCTTCAATTTTGTGTGCTATAGAAAGATGGACAGTTATTCAGCTTGGTATGAAGGATGACTTGGTAAGAAAGTACTTGACCTCGGCAGGGGTTGGTTAGAGTAGGAGGATTCATCTTGTTAGTCCTTTTAGTACTCGAGCTCTATTATGGGTCAATGGTCCGATAGCCTAATTCTTATCATCTATTCACATACTCATTGCATTGTGTTGGCTTGCATTTGATGAACCGGTACCTTGTACTCGTGGAGCAAGTAAGTTCTTGTTATTTTTTCTTTTGCAAGCCCATTCTACATATTGATATATCATTTTGTCACCTAAATTCATGGTTTACGTTTAGTGAATGTATGGTTCGTTTAAGGTGGTTTGATGGTCAGGTGTAGATAATCATAGACTCCTTCCCCTCTCATGTGATATCCTATTCGACACTTCATAATTGGTTTGTAGCTCTTCTTCCACTTTTAGTATGCAATCCAATTCATTGTTATCATCCTATATTTCAGTCAAAACCCAATTAATAGGTACATAATTGATCTTTTTAATCACTTGGTCTAAAAATCGCTAATTGATATTAACTTAGTATTTATTACCTTAATCTTATCAAACACTACTAATTCTCTCCCATAATCCTAATTAAGGCATTACCCATGTGGGTATCATAAATTATTGGCCAACTAAGCTTGGCCTAAAACCTAACTCATTATTGAGAATTTATTTATTGTTAGCCTCTTCAACAAGCTCGACATATCCTTAATGTATCTTCATAACTTTTATCTTTTATTTTTTTTTTATTTATTCCTATTTTCTCAAAAGTTTTAGGACTTCAAATCATCTTGAAAACCTATTAGATATAAGATAATATAAATGTAAAATCCAATGTTGAGCTATTGGAATTACTTCCTAAAATAATTTGTTTCTCTCAAAAGTTTTATAACTTCTAAACGTGTAACATTACATAAAGACAAAAAGACAAATGAAAGGTTAAATGTCATATCCTTTTTCCTCACTAGTCCTAAAATTATCTTGACAAGTTGACCCTTTGCCATTAAATTTGGATTACCAATCTTGTAGAAAACCTAATAAGAGAACTACTTTGTCCTTAAACCAAATTAAGGTAAAACTATGACAAACAAAACACCACTTGTTTTCTATAACTCATTCTACAAGGTAACATGACTTGCCCATTGCTTATTTATAAAAGTATGCAAGTGGGCTAAACAGGTAAAGTCATTTTGGTTTGCTTTTAAATGGGTTAAATTTTGGATGGCCTAACCTAGCTCATAGGAGCCAGTGAGTTAAACGTGCCAACTTGGCTTGTTTAGCCCAGTAATAATAAATTTTATTATTTGTTCATTTAAGCCACCCATTTTTATAAATTCATTGATCAACTTTTAGTTTTATAAATTTGTTGGACTTGAAATTTTCAAATGAAAAAACTTCACAATGGGTAAGCTCATAACAGTAGGTTTCTTTAATTTTGTTCTGCTCAACATGCCAAAGTTCATAACATAGAAATCAGAGAAGACTAGTATTTTAATCTAATAAGAACTACGGATTTTGAAGAACTTACTGGAAATATAAATGAAATATATAGTACTTATCTAACAAAGTATTCGAATATTAACGAGCAAACCCTATGTCTTAGAAGACTACCTCATAATCTTTCTATCAAGCTGTAAATATGGGATTTAGGCTATTAATCGAAACATAAATATTATATTGAACTAAAAAGGTAAAATAAAATGTATACCCAGTAAATAAAAGCATTTAAATAAAGGTACTAAATATGGTGGATGTTTTCCGTAATGTGTATTACACTGGATCTTAATTTCCTTGATTGATAATACCGATCTAGTTGTCATGTAATGTATGTTATGACATGTGGATTATCGACTGGAATGTGTGTAACCTATTCTCCCTAAAATAATAAAAAATAGAGGGGAAAAAAAAAATAGAAAAGGTACGAGTATCGTGTTGTGACCATGGATGGTGGATAGCAGTTGGAAATCGGCAACGTTGTGAATCTTATGATGAGATTTGAGAAAGAAGACGGGAGACGAAGGTGAGAGAGAGTCATTTGAGGCTGAGGAGTGAAGACTAACAATGATAGTGAATATTGGTTAGGTTTAAGGTTTTGATTTTTGAAATTAAAATATTATTATTTTGTTTCTTCTATCATTCTTTATCATTGCTTTTCAGGCTTTAGATTAAAATAATGCCAAGCATTACTTTTAACACAAGTGCCTGTGTGTATGGTATATTAGGCAATATGATTAGAGAAAAAACAAAAGTGGGCTAATCTAGTTTATCATGGGTTAGCTTGTGGGTTAAATAGGTCGAGCCAAAATAACCCACTTTTTAAATGGGCTAAAATATTTGACTCAAACCTGCTTTTAAAGAGAGTCAAACGATTTGGCCTGTGAACTAAAGTTTACTTACACAGCCTGAGTTGTTTATCAACAATGTATGGTAAGAAAGTGGACACTACTTGGAGTCTTTAGTGCAACACTTCATCCTTTGAGTCTTTCTATCAAGATAATAATTAAGAGGGAAAAAAAAAAATTCATTAGGTGTAGAATGTCGTGAATAAGACTTAATAGTAGATAATGACATTTTAAGAATTCAATGTGTACTATCATATTAAAAAACTGCCCTAAGTGGTTATAAACTTTCCTACATATGGAGATTTTATTTATCCATCTTTACCACTAAATAATTCACGTAGCATGTAACTCTTAGCGAAGCGTTTGTTGATAATAATTCATGCTTTTGGCAAATTCCATGATACTTTCAATTCTTATCATGACCGAAACTCCTGGTCAAAGAACAATGGAGTGCTAAGTTTCGTATTTGTATGGCAAATTGATGGATAGAGGAGATATGAAACACCGAAAGGGTGGGGGAAAAAAACAACACCACAAGATACAAAAAAAGTTGCCCCCACTATGCAATAGACAAGAGTGAAGTGATTCAAACATTGCCTGCAAAAATAGCTGCATTCTGTAACATATCTCAACATGTCAACAAGGTGTATCTAAACACTTCTTATCAAATGAGAGAACCAAGTCCAAAATGTGAAAAATGGCATATCAAGAAATCACTATCTCTGCTCTTACTGGAGGGGATGTATCTTCCCAAAATAAATCGTCAACTTTATTATTTGTTCCCCTTCTCTCTATCACCACATTCCTTACTAAATATGAGGTAAAAAAGAAAGACCTGCAGATAGAAAATTCATCCTAGAACGGAATAGAAAAGGATATAGAATTGTATACAGAAATACAATCCCTTCCAAACATTTTTTTTTTAAATATTTTGAAAAATGGGAATTATGAAAGATTTAATATGACTTGTTTTTCCTAATCTCAATGACTAATTATGTGTGACAATATTTTAAATAGATAATTTTAAGAAATTTTAGAAAATAGCGACTTTAAAAAATCTAAATCCAATTCAATATTCTATGTATTAGAAAATTAATAGAAGATGTATTCTCGAACTTGAGAATCAGGCTTCATGCACTGGATTTCATGTCCTACTTTGTACCATTGAGCTTCATACGGGTGTATGTCGTGAATTTTTTGCCATAAGAAATAAAATATCATGTGCTTTAACTATTTTGTTTCTAGATTATTTATACGTGTAATATTAACACCGCAACCACCCTATATATAATCTTAAATTTGAAAGCATCAAGTGAAAGATTATAGAGGAGAAATGACGATGTAAGAGTACTCTTGTTTTCATTCTGTGTTATGATTGCCTTGGGGCGACTGCTACTTACGACTTTATATGCTAAATTATTTATATTTCCCCTTCGGCTATCTATTGGGTACTACAGTTGTGTGATTAAAAATCTGCCAATGAAAGCTACCCTAAGAGTACTAGGTAGGTGAGCCATCAATTTTTGTTGGTTATCATTAAGCTTGTCTTTTATAGGCCACTAGGCCAATAGGCTAACCCAGTGTTTTATGGGGGAAAAATTTATATAACGGGGACGTAAAATTTTAGTCACAAGTCCTCTAATTTCATCCAAGGATTCGGCACTAATTGAAAGTAAATTCATGACCATGTTTGGTTTCTAGCGATAATCAATTGGAAAGCCACCATATTATATACATATATATATATATATATAAACATTTCTTGTAATGATTGAAATTCTCTTTGCATCTGTATTTCTACTCTTATATTATCCACTAAAAAAAAAAAATTATAATGTCTCTAAACTAAGAGGTATTATCAGTTTGTTGTACGTTTTGGTATTAGATAAGAACATATAGGGCTCGTAAACCCTACCTAATACCACAATAGTCTTTATTCTTTAATCATCTAAATACTTAAGTACATTATTGCTTAAAATACTCCTTATTCATAATAGATTGTACTGAGGTATATTTTAAACATCAAAAACTTTAAAATATCGTTCAAAACATAAATATTACTAAGAAATTTTTATTTATAAATTCAAATTAAGCATACTACTTATGACAATTACACAAATTATCGAGATCCATTTCTCACAATAGGTTACGTTAAAAATCTCTAAAGTAATAATATCTTGAAAATCATCGGCACTTGAAAAATAAACAATCTGAACATCAGTAAGCTATGAAGCCAAATATGAATTATATGAACGTACACACGAATGTCACACCATACACACACCTAAGCAAATATATTAAAGCATCATCCATATCAATTGACAAACATCAACATGGTTCATCAACTTCCTTGAAAGCACATGTAAGCAAATCATAACAGCTATTAAGATCTTGAATAAAACTGAGTAATAAGATGGATATACAGATTCTAAGATCTAATAGCCAAACATTAAAATCAAGATTAGCATTGATTTTTCAATCTTAGGAATAATGTGATCTAGAGTTTCCCGAACTACATAAATCTAATGATTTGAATGTTATGCCCCAAAATTGCAGAGTCGTAACAATCTTGCTGTACAAATTATTCTAGGATAGAAACTGATTTTATAGTCGCTATTTTAGATCTGATTTATACAAGACGTTTACGATTAATCTGTTTTGAAGTAAACAGTTCATAAATTAAATATGTTATTTACTTATGAAATTATAAAGAAATTACATAATTAAGTAACCCGAGTATATTTACAGGATTTATTAACTTACTTTTACTTGATTTAAGTAATACATAAATTTATACTAAAAGATTTAATGATAAAATCTAAAATTTGGGAGTGTAATATAGAAATACCATCCCACATAAAAAAAAAAAATCATTCAAAGATATCTAATTGCATACTAAATCAGTATTTTTACCAAATTAATATTAAATTACCAAATTAATATTAAATTACTAAATTAAGCCTATAAATTGTCTTTTATGCATGATTTTAGAGCCTAAAAATTAAGTAAAATTTTAAAAAATGATTTTTCAGAAAAACTGTTTATGCTATTGTCATAAATACTCTAAATAGTTTACATAAAAATTTTGAAGTTAAAACTATACTATTAAGATCATTTAAATTAATATCGAAAACCGGTTTGGGTTTAAGGATTTTTTAAGCATGATATATTTCAAGACCCAATTTTATCAAAACAATATATTTTTTTTCTAAAAACTACATGCAAAAATATCTTGGAATACTAAATTTTGTAATTTCCCATAATTATTTGATATTTTTAATAAATAAAACAAATTCAGAAAGAAAATCAAAACTTATTAGTGTTGCTAGCTTTGGTCATTGTTGGCCACCATGGCCTTGTCAACTGGTTTGGACGCTGTCTCCACTGACTAGCGGTGGTGGTTATCAACTCTTAGCTGGTCGTTAGATGTGCGTTCTCTTTATAAGCTCTAATTGTATACTATTTTGTTATTTTTTTTTCTAAAAATACACTCTCCTCTCTTTTTGTTCTCTCCCTAATTTTTTTGCATTCACAATTGACTAAAATGGATTTTGAAAAAGGTTTGCTAAATTTGTAGTGTGGTTTAGGGTTTTTCCTTTAATTTTCTTTGTGCCAACTGTTCTTATCCTTTCCTTTTTTTACTTTCTAAATGTCTAATTCCTATTTATTGATCTTTTCTCTTTTATTTTTAGCTTGAAACGCCTCATTTCTGGATATTTCCACACTTCCCATGAATTTTCTTGATTTTTTAATTATTTTTGAATTTTATTTAATTAATTAGTATTATTTTAACATATTTCGGGTATTTTAAGTAATTTCGTATATTTTTACTTATACGTAAATATATATATGGTATAAATAAATATTCTTAAATATCATCTAAGTTATTTTATGATTTTTAATGTGTATATAATTAATCTTTATTGATTCATTAGTTATTGAAACTCGTTTTATATATTTTTGATAAATAACGGGCCATATACATATAATTCAATATTAAAAATTTTCCTTATTTCATTTTTTATTTTTCTAAATCCAAACTTATGGGATCACTTTATTAATATTCATAGTTTCGTCATAAAATTTGGATTTGATTGCCTTAAATTTTATATACTAAACCTTGAGTACCTAGTCGTAGGGCTTACATCAAAGACCAATTTAAACTTCACTGATGGCTTGTTTCATTCATGGGCTCCAATAACCCTAAGGCTAGCACATGATCACGTCTAACCTATTATAGAAGGAGATAAGGGAGGACAAATGGTGTATGGAGAAGAAATCGGTTTGTCCATCTCACCTCGAGAAGACCGATTGCCAACTACATGGTGGAGTAGTCGCTAATCTTAACCTCTCTATCTTTCTATATAACTTTCGAAAGCCTCGAGGACAGGTAATAGAACGAAAGGGACTTGTAAGATCCTAAGTTAATTTTTTCAAGAAAGTTAGTGTCACATTCTCCCTAAGCTAACTTGAGCGTTTAAGTAACCTCTAGCACTGCTTTAAGCTCATGTGTTATCTATATAAGCACAATAGAATTCCATTGACTAAAGAATATCCTAGAGTTGGGTCTAAAAACTATTTAGTGAGAGTTAAACATTAATAATCTAAACATTTTAAGAGTAATATAAGTTGGAAAACCTATAGATCAATATAAATCAAGAGATTCCAATATAGTATTTAAGAACATATAAGCACATAGGTTCAAAGACCAATAACCAAATAAACTTGAATATATAGAAATCTAAGATCCAACACCAACACTTAGTCTTTTGGCTAATTTAAAAAACTAATACTAAGAGTAAATCATCTCATACTAGTTATACTACTCATACTGGCTACCAAACAACGAGTATATTGGTACCATTCGCAATAATGGCCCTACCATTGTTGCAATATGATGATAATCTTCTTTTAAATGACCTAGCTTGTCCTCAAGCAATTCGACATATTAATGACCTATTTACTTGCAAATGGTGGATCAACGCTTAACTTTACTGATCATATAATATCATAATAGCTCACATCTTTACTAATTAGAAACTCATCATGCAATAACATATTGTTCCATAACAAGCATTGCTTTTATAATGATTATTATTTATTTCTAAACCTACATGCACAAAGAGTATACAATAGTGACTTACCAACTTGCAAATACTTTACATTCCAATTCAAATCCTATACTTATATGTAAAATTACCAATTAATATTTGATTTATATTAAGAGACCATTTTCTTACCTTTAAAGCCCTAAAATAACTCAAGTTAATTAACTAGAAGTGAAAATAAGTTAATGCAATTGCTTTCCACTAATCAAAATCAACTTAAGAACCTATCTAATTGACCGAAACAACTACTTAATCAACTATGTTGTAAGCTCGATTGACCATCTTGCCTCTTCTTATCTAATTACTATTGTCAAAGTTTGAGCAAGGGGCTAAACTAGAGCTAATTAGGTAACAGATATTTCATTGTAGGTTGAGATTGCTAGAAGGGTTGCTTCATTGATATGAGTGGCTCATCTCAAAGTGATGCAAAAAGGGACTAAAGTACATATTTTTCTAAAAAATTTTCAATATTTATTTCTAAAATTGGAAGTATTTTGCAACGTTAATATTGGAATCAATAGAAAATTTAGGGATTCACTAGCCTCATCTCCCTTTAATTCATGAATTTTATATTCCTCCTCACTCTAATCATTTGCTTTAACATCTCACAATTTAAAAGATGGGCAAGTGCATGGTTATTATAATCTAACACATAGGATTAGTGCTACATAAGTAGAGACTAATGGTATTTGTAGTATAGGTTATAAAGGAACTTATAAAACATTTTCATATGTGGAAAATGTTGACATTAATAATGATGTTATAATGTATATTTTAATGATTTTGTCCTACTTTTGTATTATTTTTTCATGTAATTCTTACTTTAATATATTGTTGCAAAGGGACCCATTTCCTTATTTATTTATGGTATATAAGTGATGACATGAATTGTAATGGAATTTCATTGCATTTAAATAAGATAATCCAAACTAAACGGTTGCATAAATTTCACATATTACACAATAATTATATATTTTATTTTAGGCAACAAATGTGTGGAACATGGATATGGGGTAGTGAAACAAAAACTAAACAACATGCAAAAACAAAAAGTACATATCAAAAGGGAAAAGAAAGAACCACCAACAGTCCGTTTTGAGTCTCCATACTATGACCTACTGAATTCTAAGAATAAGCTTAGAGTGAGAATATATGATGTACCGAATGAGATAAAAATTAGCATTACTTGCATGTTAGTTACTTTCACATAGTGCGCTTAAATCTTAATTTCATATAAAATTGCAAAGAAGTAAAGGATGTTAAGAATATTCTATTAGATTAGTTGTATGCAATCACCAAGGACAAACTTCAATGGAGGTTGGAAGGAGCTCAACCCTTAAGTTTGTAAAAAATTTCTTCTTATAATTTATTAATAAAGGGGAAAATCTTTATTATTTGTATGTTTTAAAGAATAAATTTTGATATGATGTTTCTATTTGAGTCCTTAACTTTTTGTATTTTATTTAAATCCCCAATGTGTATAAAACCTTACAAAAATAGAACTTCATAAAATAAGTTTAATTTTTAGTCAAATGCAATACACCCGTCAACTTTAAATTGATCAATAATAAATAATTTAATAATGATAATATTAAAAATATACATAATTGTAATGACTTGGCCAAAACTCCTTCCACTAAGGTTTTGTTCGCTTTGACATAAAACGTTGTACGGTTTTGTCTTTTGATGCAGCAGCTTCTCAGGAGATTATCTATCTTAAGATTACTCTAACCCTAGCAGGCTTAATTTGAGAGTTTCGACGTATTTCAAATTGCTACACTAAAAGATGCCTTGATAATTAGAGGTCCTTTTCTTATCATGTAAGAGGTATTATAATCCATCCCCCTTATAAAATTGACGTTTTCCTCAGTATCGTTACACAAGTCCAAGATCACCACTAAGTAAGGCTCTGTCCTTCAGTTTGGTAGATTACTTTGATATTACCTATAATAACTTAGCTGGAATTCCTCCCACTAAGGTATTGTTTTCTTTGGCGTAGAATATCATATGGTCTTGTCCTTTGGTGTAGCAGCTTTCCAAGATAGGTACTGGGAGGTTACCTATCCTATGATTGTTTAAACCTTAACACGTTTAACTTTGAAGTTTTGACGTAGTTCGAGTTGCTACGTAAAAAGGTGTCTTGATAATTAGAATTGCTTCTTCTAGTATGTAAGGGATATTACAATCTATCTCTCTCACAGAACTGACATCCTTGTCAGTATTGTTACATAGGTCTAAGACTATCACCAAGCAAAGCTCCGCCCTTCAAGCTAGTAGATTGCTTCGATACCACTTGTAATGATCTGGCTGAAACTCATCCCACTAAGGTCTTATTTGTTTTGACATAGAATACCACACAATTTTGTTTTATGGTGTAGTACCTTCTTAGGAGATTACCTATCCTAGAATTGCTCTAACCTTAGCACGTTTAATTTCAGAGTTTCGAGATATTCCAAGCTGCTATACTAAAAGGTGTCTTAATAATTAGAGTTCTTTCTCATAGTATATAAGGGGTATTACATAATATTAAATATATTTAATTATTTAATATAATAAAATGATACAGAATACAAAAATAATTAAAACTAAGGAAAAGGGGCTAAAAAATTATACAAACTCTATCGATCTTTATTAACTATCTCAAGACCAATAAGACATTATTACATGCCTAAGATGGTGGAAAAATTAATTGATTGGATGGAAATTATATTTTTGTAAAATTTTAAAAACGTTGAAAATTAGAATAGAAGAAGAAAAAGAGATAGAGGACTCAAATAAAATAGTAAGTAACATTAAGTCCTTAAATATGTCTTTCTCTTATATTATCAATATTACATATATTTCGGGTTTATCACACAAATCATTCATTAATAATAACAATTGTATAACTTGGTGTGCTAACATTTTTTTTAATAACTTGCTGTAGAAAATAGAAAGAAAAACGTATTGTGTAACATAAAAAAAATCTTGAAATATTAAAATAACAGACATACGGTGTAACTATCCTAAAAGGAAATTGGTGGACAGGCCGACTTCAATGATACGAATCATTGCCGAATTCATTGGAAGAGAAATAATGTTCTGCCATTTGTTGATAAGTCATCCAACAATCAAACCAAACAAAATACCTGTAGATGCGTTATGTGTTCGGTTTGTTTTGTGGAATAATGTGCCGGCCCATGTATAACGACTCATCCAAAAACGAAGGAAAATTTTCTCTCTAAAACTAGAATGGAACCCTGCCACCATTACATAAGTTTTGAGATCCAGGCACATAGAATCCGAGTTCCAGAACTAAAAATCTTAGAATCAAAGGTCTAACCTTTGCTTTTTTGCAATCTACAATATGTTTATTTTACAAAAAACACATCTCATACCGTTTTCATGTTTTTTACAGTCTGAGTGGTGAAAATCGAATGCGATTAATGCAATCAACAGTATATACAAACACTACTAGTTTTTAATAATATAGATGACTGTGGGAAAAACTGATATCGCTCAGCAATAAATGTTGCTACAAATCATTGTTGCAACAATCTCTTTTGGTTCAAACGAAAATGTGCTGGCAATTTATATCAATATTAAAACTATACATAAAATGTCCTTCTTGGAACTGTTGTACCATAATTTTTCTAATTTTCACTAACGTTTTAAAAAGTAGACACTTTTAAAATCATGAAGTAGAATGACATACGTATTAAAATATAAAAAAGCTAGAAAGTTCATATACCAATACGTCAATTTTCCATATTACGTGAGGAAGCAGATGGGAGAATCGTGGGAGTTCATGCGAGAATATTTGGTCCAACGCAACCTTGTCTTAATCTATTAATTTTCGACAAATTAGAGAAGCTTAAAGGTTAGGCAGTGCTTTTAATCCAAAACTAGGATTATGGCAACTGAAATACGTAAATATAATTAGATCAGCTTTTGGGTAATTCAAGAAGAACATTTCAATATTGGCCACGTTGCCAGTAACAAAAAGAATCAAACAATGTCAATGGAGCATAAAGGTTCTCGTTTGGCCTGAAATGAAAGGGGCACAAAAGAAAGAAAAATGAAGGAGATTCATTTTGTATGAAAAAGGCAAACACCTTTGTCATCAATGTTGGTTGTGGAAGAAGTCCACACCTTTCATGTAAATGCCTTTTCTTTTTCTCTTTTTTCTTTTCGTCATTCAATTTTCTCAAAAGTTGTTTAGAAAGCTATTTTATCAAGTATCTTTATGAAAAAAATAACAGTAGGTCATAAAGTTTTTTCTATAAGTGCAATCTTGGTCTTGAAGTTGTCGTGAAAGCTGAATTCGTTCATAAAATTTTTTCTATTAGGAAGTTAATCTTTTTAAACTCTTTAAAAAGGATGTAAATTGCTATTTGACCCTTAGTTACATAAAGAGGATTGTTTAAACCACATAACTTTTGAAAACGTGCCCATAAATCCTATTTTACTTTTTGTAAAGATTAAAAACCAACAAGAAAGCAAAATAACGATAAAAATTAGAGAAAAATAGAAAAGATACAATAACAAATGCTATGCATCTAAAGTAGGGGTGCAGTAACTTTGTCACGTACTCTTATTGCAGTAAGAGTATATAAGACTTAAACGTGTTGCTAAAATCCTTATATAATGGACACCATATACACACACAAATTTTCCACCAAATTTTTTTATTCATAATAGTTTTTGTATGCAAAATCTCCAAAATATATAACAACAGAAGATTATTAATTGACCTAAATTTAGATTAAATCTTCTAAACATTTCTATTGTTGTTTGTTACGTCACTCCAGATCTTAATCTATTGGTCATATCATATTCATCATTTAAAATTTAAATCCTAAATCAGCAAGTAATGAATTCCAATATGAAATCACTATGTGAAAACACACAGAAATTGCAAACCACATGCATTTTAATGCAGGAATTGTGAGCCTGTACTCAGCAAATATGAATTGAACCGGTAAACTTAACATACACTCAATTAACCTAAAAACTTATGAATAGGTCCGAGATATTAGTTGAGAAGACTCTGTGGACTTGAATATTAAAAATGTAATAAAATAATAATAATAATATAGCTAAAATTATACAATTTAATCATATTACATATTATTTATCATAATCATATAAAAATAGGTCTCGATAATTTGTAANTCTATAAAAGTATTAAAGAATCTTATCATGGCAAACAAGCTAATTTTCATGCTAAGTGTCATCAATCAAGAGTTTGTCAAACTAAATAGGTTTAATGGAATCAATTTCAAAATATGGAAGGATAAGTAACTTTCTCTCATTGGTTGTGGATATTTGACACAAGTCTTTGACCGAGAAAATGATTATTTAAGTTTTTAGGACCATTAGAGATGAGTTAAAGCTAATTAAGTCAATTGACAATATTTGACCAAAGTTATTCTCTAGAGTTGATCGAAGGTAATCACAGTTGATCAAAAGGTCAAGTGATTGACTAAATGCCCCATGTGATGAGCCATTGCACCAATGAAGCAAATTTGGTCAAAGCTTGACTATTTTTAATTGCTTATTTTTATAGTTTCTTATTTAGAGTAATTGTTTAGTTTAATTAGTCTCCATAACAATTTTTTCCTAATTTATTAGATTATTAGTTTATTTTCTGTTTTCTTATTTCTTTACATCAAATAGTTTCCTAATTTATTAGATTATTAGTTTATTTTCTGTTTTCTTATTTCTTTACATCAAATAGTTTCCTAATTTATGAGTTTTCTATTTTTCTAGATTCTTTATGCATTTATTTCCAAGTGTATGAGGAAGTAATTGAGTCTATAAATAGGCTAAACATTGTAACTTATGCAGAACTTATTGCTAAATAAAAACTTCAACATTCACTTTGGTTTCATAAAATAACTTTCACACTTATCAAGAACATTAATTCTTGTGGAATTTATTCATTATAATGAGGTTCTTACTTAGCATAATTTAGTAAATTGTAGTCTTCATACCAAAGTTCTTTAATTTATTTAACCAACATGCAAATGTCATTCCATTAATTCATATTAGGGTTCTAAGAGTACTTAACTTCAAGGCCATGTTTAATATATATTTCTAGTTCAGCATATATACATACATATATGGTTCTAGATTAGTTTTCTCAATAGGTCAAGGTCATATAAACTCATTCTTAGCATTCTTAAGGTATCGTTTGGTATCAAAGCTTTTGACACTAAAATTAAGTTTTTAATCAATTTGTCTTAAGGTTTGATGAGTCGAATCCAACCCTTAATTCATCCATATCCTTTATTTTCAATCTTATTTGAAAATATAATATATATATATATATATTTCACTATTAGTTGTTCATGAGATTGTTAGTTAGTGGTGATTAAGGAAAAGTAATACTTGTGATTGTTAATTAAGATTTAAGTACCGTTAAATTTGGTTAGTGATTTAAAAAAATTATCTATGTATATTTTTTATTTGTGGAAATTTTTCTATGAGGATTAGTTTATTACGGTGATTCTTAAATGATTATGAGTATGGACTATTGGTTATCTATGGTCATGAGTGGATGATGAGGAAAATGCATAAGGACTTTCATAAAGATTTTCATCACACCAATTGGCAGTTAAGATCATGTTTGTTATTCTACGCATCGATAGCTATTGTCAAAATTTTACTTTTGAATATATAGTAAAGGATTTGGCTTAGTAACTATGAATCATCTCAATCTATATAAATTAGTTTGTCACAATAAAGTGTTCTAGGTAACAAGGTAAGTATAGATTACTTTAAAGGTAAAAAATACAAATAGGAGATTAGTTTATTGTGATGTTTCTGAGATGATTATGATTGTTAGTTATTGCTTATTTTGTGGTCATAAGTAGACTGGTGAAGGAATATGCATAAGGATTTTTATAGGGACTTCATCACACTAGGTAGGATCTAAAATCATGTTTGTTATCTATGCACTGATGGCATTTTCTAAATTTTGCTTCTACGTACACAGTAAAGGATTTAGATTTAGTAATTATTCATCATCGTAATCCATATAAATTAGTTTGTCATAATAACATGTTTTGGGTAACAAATCAAGTATGAGTTACTTGCTTTAAAGGTTAAAAAATGAATATAAGGTTTTATGTAATATTGTTCTTATAAATGATTGTCATGTACGTTTCGAAATATAACAGCTTTTATATAATGAAATTATATATATATATATATATGTATATATATATATATATGGCCTTAGAGAATCTCTATTAGATTGAAAAGGGAGGAAATAGCATAACTTTTACATTCATACCTAAAAAAGAAATAGAGTAGCACCTTAGTTATTTAAGAGATCGGGTATGCCAATGGTTATATAAAGGGAGTATTAGAGAAATACTCTAAGCTTAAAGCTATAATAAAATGTTGCAAAATGAGTTAGAGAAAAAGAGAGAAGATATTGAAGGAACTGGTAACGGAGCGAAAAAAAAGAAGCCTAATGAAGAGATTAAGATTATTGTGACAAAGATTGAGATTGATGTGCAAATGCTGATGAAGCTCTAAAGAGGATCATAAATGAAACTAAAACATTAGAGATTGTAATGGCTCCAATAGAACAAGTCAATGAGATTTCAATGGGTGTGGAATAATCTGAAACCCTGAAAGTAAAGAAGTTGATGATCAATTCAGCCACTAAGATATCAAACGCTATTGGTAATATTAAGATTTGCAGAGTTCCAAAAAATTCCACCATTGAGACTCCTAACTCCAAACATGTGATTAAGAATAATTCCAAAGATATCAAAGAAATTAATTTATCCATCAAGGCAACAAAAAAAGAACAAATTCTCAAATCTATGATTAAATCCTATTATGTTACTTCGTTGCTGTTATTTGTGGGATATTCAATTTTCTATAGAATTATTGAGTTGTCATGTTTTATATGGGCTTATGTAAAGTTGATTAATGTTTGTTTGAATGGAGGCAAGCTAAGACATGCACATTAATATTTTATCAAAGAAGACAGTGTAAGATTTGAGGGTGAATCTTTTTAAGAAAAAGGGATATGACACATATCCTAGATCAAGAAAATTATCATTCAAGATTCAAAGACCGTCTATGGTTCAAAGTTATTACAAAGTCAAACAAGACCAGAGTTGACCCAATGTAACCAAAACTATTGATTAGATTTGAGTTGAGTTAAACAAAAAGTTAAGTGGTGTATTAGCCCCACAAATTGAAGCATATTTTGGCCAAAATTTAACTATTTTAATCATTTATTTTTATAATTTGTTGTTTTGATTAATTGTTAAGTTTAATTAGATCCTATAACAACTTCTTTCCTAGTCTTTTGATAATTGATTTTTCTATTCTTTAGTTATTCTACTCAAGAAGTTTCATAATTTATAAGTTTCCTATTTTTCTAGATTCTTTAAGCATTTACTTCAAGTTTGTGAGATGTAATTGAGTATAATAATAAGCTAGACTATGTAACTCGTGAAGAACTTATTGGTTATTGAAAACGTCTTTGAAAGATTGAAATATTATGTTTAGTTCTTTAAAACAGCTTTCGAAATTATCAAGAATTTTCGATTCATTATACCAAAATTCTTGATTAGCATAATTCAAAAGTTATAATCCTTATATAAAAGTTTTAAAATTTTGCCTTCCAACACAAGGTCATTCTACTAGCTCATAACAAGATTGTTAAGATATTTAACCTCAAGGTTATATTTAATATATACCTATAATTCTATGTCAGTTTTTTAATTGGTCAAAATTCATATAAATTTTTTCTTAGCATACTTGAGTTTTATTTTACTATTTTCACATCCATATTATGTTCTCGATGCAAAGATTGAAGCAATTGAAGATATAGAAGAAGAGGCAGGTCTAAGAGAGAAATCCAAGATCGATGTGTTAGAGAGAACCAATGGATGTCAGGAAGGCACTTGAAGAAAAAATTCAATACCAAAAGCATCATGGAAACAAGAGGGTCATTACGCCAATGAATTTAGACTTCCAAAGAGTATGAAAAGAGAAGAGTTTGAAATATTGCAAATATGGAAGGAAACAACCTTGTTGGAATGCTGAGGATCTCTGAGGGTAAGAAATCTAAAAGTTGGAACGGTTATCGATTTCTCATGGCAACAACCATCAAGTTATGTGAGTGGCGACTGGATCCTTGCGTAATAATCCACATGTATAATGACTGATAACAATCCAGAAAGTATGGAGATGTTGAAAACAAAGAGATCGTTTTAGGTAGTTTTTGATATATTATTTTATACAAAGATAATTTAGGATACAGTGATATTTGGTCTAACTTCGATTTTTTCTTCTTTTTTTTTGTAAATATCTTTAATTTTTTTCTTTTTATCCGTAGAGTTTTATTAGCTTTCTCCTGTAATATGAGTCATCTTCATGTATTATATAGATATATTCTATGATTAACTAAAAATTGATATTTTTAGGACAACTTTTTTTTCCTCGCAAAAAAGATAGGTCCAATGGATAGGTGGGTAGGTGCAGTCTGCAATTAAAATATTCGAGTTCACAAGCTAAGCAAAAAATTGTTGGTAGAAATAAGGTGTATTAAGACTTACCTACTTATTTATCCTTTATTTTATATGATACTAATTGCTTGAATAGTACTTATACCAGACCGAAAGAATTTTAATCAGTTGAATGGATTAAACAGAACAACATTTTAGAGCTTGATTAGATTCGGTCCTGTGGTTAACATCCCTACTTCCATGCTGCCATGATGGCATTGTTAGACTATGTATCCGAAATCCCAGTGGTATTTGAATGTTTTCAACGTTGATTTTTGGTGGAAATTACCTGTTCCAAACAGAACAGCGGAGAAAAAATAATGAACGTGAGTGTTTTTTCCTTAAAGACCTACGAAAAACATTGTGACAGAAACTAAAAACATGGTATAAAACGATCCTCCATGTCCATTCCGTGACCTAAGGCCAAGAAACTAACTTGATTGGCAAATTAAAATTGTTAAAATCTGCTCAAGTCAAAATGACCATAATCTAAACGAGAAAAAAAAGTTAATGACAATGCTAATCTTCATTAATAATAGAAAGCCTGAAGATGGGAGAGAGATATGGATGGTCAAGGAGATAATTCCATCATCTCATATCATTTTCGTCATCCTTCCTTTTTCGTTCCACTTGCTAATTTCAATAAAAGCTCATCAATAGGGTTATAAACGAGTTAAATTGTTGACCAGATTTTACATATCAAATATATATATATATATGCGGCACATAAATATTAGGTTTGGACTTTGAGGATATGTAGTATATAATATATAATATATATATAAAGCTTATAAGTTTGCTTATAAGTTTAAATGAATTGCCTTGCAAGCCTAAGCGAGTAGGTTTGCAAGCTAAGCAACTCGACTCATAAGCTTAAATTGGAGTTTAACCAAGGCTCATTTAGATAAATGAGTTTTATCTTAAATTCAATCTCATCACTTTTACTAATTGAGCTGAGCTTAAAACGAGCTGAGATCAAGCAGCTCGCAAACAATTTAACTCGTTTATAACCCTATTGATGAGCTTTTATTGAAATTAGCAAGTGGAACGAAAAAGGAAGGATGACGAAAATGATATGAGATGATGGAATTATCTCCTTGACCATCCATATCTCTCTCCCATCTTCAGGCTTTCTATTATTAATGAAGATTAGCATTGTCATTAACTTTTTTTTCTCGTTTAGATTATGGTCATTTTGACTTGAGCAGATTTTAACAATTTTAATTTGCCAATCAAGTTAGTTTCTTGGCCTTAGGTCACGGAATGGACATGGAGGATCGTTTTATACCATGTTTTTAGTTTCTGTCACAATGTTTTTCGTAGGTCTTTAAGGAAAAAACACTCACGTTCATTATTTTTTCTCCGCTGTTCTGTTTGGAACAGGTAATTTCCACCAAAAATCAACGTTGAAAACATTCAAATACCACTGGGATTTCGGATACATAGTCTAACAATGCCATCATGGCAGCATGGAAGTAGGGATGTTAACCACAGGACCGAATCTAATCAAGCTCTAAAATGTTGTTCTGTTTAATCCATTCAACTGATTAAAATTCTTTCGGTCTGGTATAAGTACTATTCAAGCAATTAGTATCATATAAAATAAAGGATAAATAAGTAGGTAAGTCTTAATACACCTTATTTCTACCAACAATTTTTTGCTTAGCTTGTGAACTCGAATATTTTAATTGCAGACTGCACCTACCCACCTATCCATTGGACCTATCTTTTTTGCGAGGAAAAAAAAGTTGTCCTAAAAATATCAATTTTTAGTTAATCATAGAATATATCTATATAATACATGAAGATGACTCATATTACAGGAGAAAGCTAATAAAACTCTACGGATAAAAAGAAAAAAATTAAAGATATTTACAAAAAAAAAGAAGAAAAAATCGAAGTTAGACCAAATATCACTGTATCCTAAATTATCTTTGTATAAAATAATATATCAAAAACTACCTAAAACGATCTCTTTGTTTTCAACATCTCCATACTTTCTGGATTGTTATCAGTCATTATACATGTGGATTATTACGCAAGGATCCAGTCGCCACTCACATAACTTGATGGTTGTTGCCATGAGAAATCGATAACCGTTCCAACTTTTAGATTTCTTACCCTCAGAGATCCTCAGCATTCCAACAAGGTTGTTTCCTTCCATATTTGCAATATTTCAAACTCTTCTCTTTTCATACTCTTTGGAAGTCTAAATTCATTGGCGTAATGACCCTCTTGTTTCCATGATGCTTTTGGTATTGAATTTTTTCTTCAAGTGCCTTCCTGACATCCATTGGTTCTCTCTAACACATCGATCTTGGATTTCTCTCTTAGACCTGCCTCTTCTTCTATATCTTCAATTGCTTCAATCTTTGCATCGAGAACATAATATGGATGTGAAAATAGTAAAATAAAACTCAAGTATGCTAAGAAAAAATTTATATGAATTTTGACCAATTAAAAAACTGACATAGAATTATAGGTATATATTAAATATAACCTTGAGGTTAAATATCTTAACAATCTTGTTATGAGCTAGTAGAATGACCTTGTGTTGGAAGGCAAAATTTTAAAACTTTTATATAAGGATTATAACTTTTGAATTATGCTAATCAAGAATTTTGGTATAATGAATCGAAAATTCTTGATAATTTCGAAAGCTGTTTTAAAGAACTAAACATAATATTTCAATCTTTCAAAGACGTTTTCAATAACCAATAAGTTCTTCACGAGTTACATAGTCTAGCTTATTATTATACTCAATTACATCTCACAAACTTGAAGTAAATGCTTAAAGAATCTAGAAAAATAGGAAACTTATAAATTATGAAACTTCTTGAGTAGAATAACTAAAGAATAGAAAAATCAATTATCAAAAGACTAGGAAAGAAGTTGTTATAGGATCTAATTAAACTTAACAATTAATCAAAACAACAAATTATAAAAATAAATGATTAAAATAGTTAAATTTTGGCCAAAATATGCTTCAATTTGTGGGGCTAATACACCACTTAACTTTTTGTTTAACTCAACTCAAATCTAATCAATAGTTTTGGTTACATTGGGTCAACTCTGGTCTTGTTTGACTTTGTAATAACTTTGAACCATAGACGGTCTTTGAATCTTGAATGATAATTTTCTTGATCTAGGATATGTGTCATATCCCTTTTTCTTAAAAAGATTCACCCTCAAATCTTACACTGTCTTCTTTGATAAAATATTAATGTGCATGTCTTAGCTTGCCTCCATTCAAACAAACATTAATCAACTTTACATAAGCCCATATAAAACATGACAACTCAATAATTCTATAGAAAATTGAATATCCCACAAATAACAGCAACGAAGTAACATAATAGGATTTAATCATAGATTTGAGAATTTGTTCTTTTTTTGTTGCCTTGATGGATAAATTAATTTCTTTGATATCTTTGGAATTATTCTTAATCACATGTTTGGAGTTAGGAGTCTCAATGGTGGAATTTTTTGGAACTCTGCAAATCTTAATATTACCAATAGCGTTTGATATCTTAGTGGCTGAATTGATCATCAACTTCTTTACTTTCAGGGTTTCAGATTATTCCACACCCATTGAAATCTCATTGACTTGTTCTATTGGAGCCATTACAATCTCTAATGTTTTAGTTTCATTTATGATCCTCTTTAGAGCTTCATCAGCATTTGCACATCAATCTCAATCTTTGTCACAATAATCTTAATCTCTTCATTAGGCTTCTTTTTTTTCGCTCCGTTACCAGTTCCTTCAATATCTTCTCTCTTTTTCTCTAACTCATTTTGCAACATTTTATTATAGCTTTAAGCTTAGAGTATTTCTCTAATACTCCCTTTATATAACCATTGGCATACCCGATCTCTTAAATAACTAAGGTGCTACTCTATTTCTTTTTTAGGTATGAATGTAAAAGTTATGCTATTTCCTCCCTTTTCAATCTAATAGAGATTCTCTAAGGCCATATATATATATAGATACATATATATATATATATATAATTTCATTATATAAAAGCTGTTATATTTCGAAACGTACATGACAATCATTTATAAGAACAATATTACATAAAACCTTATATTCATTTTTTAACCTTTAAAGCAAGTAACTCATACTTGATTTGTTACCCAAAACATGTTATTATGACAAACTAATTTATATGGATTACGATGATGAATAATTACTAAATCTAAATCCTTTACTGTGTACGTAGAAGCAAAATTTAGAAAATGCCATCAGTGCATAGATAACAAACATGATTTTAGATCCTACCTAGTGTGATGAAGTCCCTATAAAAATCCTTATGCATATTCCTTCACCAGTCTACTTATGACCACAAAATAAGCAATAACTAACAATCATAATCATCTCAGAAACATCACAATAAACTAATCTCCTATTTGTATTTTTTACCTTTAAAGTAATCTATACTTACCTTGTTACCTAGAACACTTTATTGTGACAAACTAATTTATATAGATTGAGATGATTCATAGTTACTAAGCCAAATCCTTTACTATATATTCAAAAGTAAAATTTTGACAATAGCTATCGATGCGTAGAATAACAAACATGATCTTAACTGCCAATTGGTGTGATGAAAATCTTTATGAAAGTCCTTATGCATTTTCCTCATCATCCACTCATGACCATAGATAACCAATAGTCCATACTCATAATCATTTAAGAATCACCGTAATAAACTAATCCTCATAGAAAAATTTCCACAAATAAAAAATATACATAGATAATTTTTTTAAATCACTAACCAAATTTAACGGTACTTAAATCTTAATTAACAATCACAAGTATTACTTTTCCTTAATCACCACTAACTAACAATCTCATGAACAACTAATAGTGAAATATATATATATATATATTATATTTTCAAATAAGATTGAAAATAAAGGATATGGATGAATTAAGGGTTGGATTCGACTCATCAAACCTTAAGACAAATTGATTAAAAACTTAATTTTAGTGTCAAAAGCTTTGATACCAAACGATACCTTAAGAATGCTAAGAATGAGTTTATATGACCTTGACCTATTGAGAAAACTAATCTAGAACCATATATGTATGTATATATGCTGAACTAGAAATATATATTAAACATGGCCTTGAAGTTAAGTACTCTTAGAACCCTAATATGAATTAATGGAATGACATTTGCATGTTGGTTAAATAAATTAAAGAACTTTGGTATGAAGACTACAATTTACTAAATTATGCTAAGTAAGAACCTCATTATAATGAATAAATTCCACAAGAATTAATGTTCTTGATAAGTGTGAAAGTTATTTTATGAAACCAAAGTGAATGTTGAAGTTTTTATTTAGCAATAAGTTCTGCATAAGTTACAATGTTTAGCCTATTTATAGACTCAATTACTTCCTCATACACTTGGAAATAAATGCATAAAGAATCTAGAAAAATAGAAAACTCATAAATTAGGAAACTATTTGATGTAAAGAAATAAGAAAACAGAAAATAAACTAATAATCTAATAAATTAGGAAACTATTTGATGTAAAGAAATAAGAAAACAGAAAATAAACTAATAATCTAATAAATTAGGAAAAAATTGTTATGGAGACTAATTAAACTAAACAATTACTCTAAATAAGAAACTATAAAAATAAGCAATTAAAAATAGTCAAGCTTTGACCAAATTTGCTTCATTGGTGCAATGGCTCATCACATGGGGCATTTAGTCAATCACTTGACCTTTTGATCAACTGTGATTACCTTCGATCAACTCTAGAGAATAACTTTGGTCAAATATTGTCAATTGACTTAATTAGCTTTAACTCATCTCTAATGGTCCTAAAAACTTAAATAATCATTTTCTCGGTCAAAGACTTGTGTCAAATATCCACAACCAATGAGAGAAAGTTACTTATCCTTCCATATTTTGAAATTGATTCCATTAAACCTATTTAGTTTGACAAACTCTTGATTGATGACACTTAGCATGAAAATTAGCTTGTTTGCCATGATAAGATTCTTTAATACTTTTATAGAGTTTTTGCATCCTATACAATGTTTGCAAATAATATGCATATTTCTTCTAAGATATGCTAATGTTTTAAGAATACAGCAGCAAAATACCTTGTTATTGAGTTCCACAATAGAGTTTGTTTGAATGTTTAGACAATTATATATATATATATATATATATATATATATATATATATAGAGAGAGAGAGAGAGAGAGAGAGAGAGAGAGAGAGAGAGAGAGAGA
>JAMXBB010000010.1:75153328-75224647 GCA_024138015.1 Lumnitzera littorea
CGATGAGAGAGAGAGAGAGAGAGAGAGAGAGAGAGATATTTCTTGCAAAACTTCATAAAAAATGTAAAACAAAACTAACATATATTTTGTCCATTTAAAGTAACATATTAGTTTTTATAGCCATTATCAATGGTCATGATCGTTTGATTTGATCACTTAATGTTATTTCCATCATTTAGATTTATCGAAGAATAGTTACAAATAGATGTAGACTTTAGATGATGAAAAAAACACAAGTTAATCGTTTGAAATATCGAATTATTTCAAGTAAAAATGGTTAGCTTCAAGTAGAAAAAGGAGTTTCATGAAGTTAGACTTTGTGTACATATCAGACACTCATTTGAACGAAGTGTCTATTTCATTTACTCTTATAGCTCTAAGTAGGACACTAACTGGATGTCATCCAAGTAAGATTAAAATGAAATCTATAATTTATAGGATACATAATTCAAGTTTCCTACATTCATAAGGTATGGGATAACGAGAGAGCATATACTTCATTCAAATATGTCATTTTACATTAAAATGAAATACTTATTTGCACTTCTTGCTCATTGTACCATTTGAACATGCATGAGATCTTAATTATTTTTTTGAGATTGAAAATAAGCTTAATATTTGGCACTGGATCCACTCTTAACCAAACACCAAGTTCTTGATGTTTCTATATTAACACAAACACTTAGCTTATGTTTGGAATGAAGGAAAGAATCAAGAGTAGAAGTAAATTGGAAAGATAGTGAGATTTTCATGACATTTCTTTTATTTGGAAAAAGAAAGAAAGGAGGAAGAAATGGTTTTATTAGGAAGGAAATTTTTTTTTATGGTCTATAAAGAAAATTCCCTCCAAATGGAGGGAATTGGCAATAAATTTAAAGGAAAAATACACCTTTAAATTGCAAGGGCTTTTATGATATTTTACCAAAATATGAAAACTATATTATTAATTTTCATTTTGGTTTCTTCTTTCATCTAATTTACAATTTCTTTTTCTTTATTTTTTTTCTTCTCTAATCCTTTTTCATTACTTTCCATTTCTCTTAATTCCTTCCATGTTCCTAAATATAACATTAGTTTAAACTCCAAAGCATATTGTAATGTCCAAATTAAATAGAAATTGGTTTATAAAAATAAAAAGTAAAGGTTTAATGTCATTATTATAAGTTGAGGACAGAACGAGCATTAATGAGAATAACAAAGGGACTTATTTGACATTATAAAAGTTTAATAGGGGTAATAGAGTTTTATGCTAACCCTATGTATTTAAGTTCATTTTCCCACTTGAAACCCTTTTCCTTTCTTTCCCTATACGTATAGCAAGGTCCCTAGGGTTTTTGCATGATCCTTAGTTTTAGGACACATTAACAACAAGCTTAAGTAAAATCAAGTTGGGAGAATTATAGGTAAGGCTAAGGAATGCCTTTTAATGTGAGGTTTTGGCTTTTTCTTTAAGTGAACTCATCTTTTTCACATAGGATAGCCCAAAAATGAATTTTTGGAGGCCTTATTATGTGTTTCCGTAGCATATCTAGTATGGCAAAAGTGATTCTAAGAGTACGTTTGTAATGCCTCGGAACCGAAGTTATGCTATTATCCTATAATGACACAATAAGGCGTTGAACTTGCATACATATCTAAATTCACATCGATTCAAAATATCCACCAAACTTTCATATCATAAATCTGCAAATAATAATTTGAATAAAGTTATCATTTTACTCCATAAATATTGAAGAATATAATAAACCTAACATCAATAATAAAACTAGAGTCTAACATCCCTTCAAAGAATAAATCTTAATTACTAACTAAGGATTCATCTCTTAACATAAAGTTAAAAGCTAACAACTAACTAGTTATATAGATGTCTCTACTAATCATCATAATAGTAAAAGTAGTCAATGCTCTACCTATCTTGATCAAAGTCTATATACGACTCCTTATAAATATAAGAATCCTTAGTAAAGAAAACAATATCCTCGAAGGGTGAGCTAATGCCAAGCACGTGTATACAACAATCACATGTGCATATCAAACCATTCATATTCCTACATGAAATGCAAATAGTTAAAAATGCAGTTATTTATTATCTTCTCATTTAAGTCTAAAAAACAATACAGTCTTGACGTCGCATGGTGTAAGCCCCAAAGTTAAGCCAAGTAACCGTAGGATTGAGCTTAGAACCCAATGTTTAGGGCGATCGGCTAAAGGATCCGATCACACTCAAATTATAAACTATTGAGAGAAATATTAGTAAAAATGACCCCGTAAACTTAAATTTAAGAAAATAAATAGTAAAATAGGAGACTATAAAATTTTCAAATTTTAAGTATAATAATTGCTAATTACCAAAAAAGGCAAAAAGTGTAATCTAATAACTAATAAATTACTAGAGATAAATTATATGTATACAAAAAATTTTAGAATGACCAAAATAATATTTAGGAATGTTCACGTGTACCCCACATGTATTTACGTGTAGATAAAAATACGTGTAATTACCTAAATTGGCCGAAAACTAAGCAAATAATTAAAGAAAAATATAAAATAATTATGGAAAAATCAGAAGATGATAAGCTGAACCAAGATCAGGTCGTGGCAGGTTCAAATCAGAAAAAGAAAAATTAGCCAATGAGAATTAGACAAATAAAAAGCCAAAAATCAAGGAATTAGGGCAAAGTCTTATCAAATTAATGCATATTAATTACTACAATTGTCTATAAATAAGGAAAAAATTTCCAGAAGTCATTTGGTTAGTTTAGGATCTGAGAAAAATCGAAACACTGAAAAAATCGAGAGAAAATCCAGAAAATAAAAAAAAAAACTGTGCAGATTAGGCAAGTGAACTAAAACCACCACTCACCATCACCTGGGACCGAGCCATCACCACCACCCTACTCCAGACCCACCGTCTGGGCCGACCGACAAGCTTGGACTGGGCTTGGATGGCCAGAAAGCATCGAACCGGGTGAGTCCCATAATTGTCCCGATTTTGTATAATTTAATAAAATTAGTTATTTTGCCCAGAAAATTATGAAACTTGTTATTCTGAGGTTTTATTGTATTTAGATTTAGGGAAAAATATTTATTTAGCTTAATTATGTCTGAAAATATAAGGTCTTTAACAAATTGTTCAAAACTGAGCATGATTAAATCGAAAAATAAATGGGCTTAGGAGTGTAGTTTGGAGCTCAAAATTTTTCTGTAGAATGCTCATATGATATAGAACAGTGCTATGAAGCCATTTTTTTAAAATTAATTTTCAAAATTTTTAAGTTAATTTTTACCCCTAAAATGATGGAAAAATTGGGTGATTTAGGGTTAATTAGGTGATTAGGATGTTAATTACTGATTTAGATATTAATTATATGTTTAGGGATGTTAATCTCTGATGTAGAAACCTAATCTTAGTCTATGGAGTGTTAAGTGTAAGTAATGAAGGTGTTATGTGGTAAATGTAGAAAATTAGGAATATGTAGAATTGAAAATTAATAAATATGAAAAAATTAGGGTTATTTAGATAATATTAGAGTAAAAATCAAAATAATATTAAATCTGAATTAAGATTGAATTTTAGGTAATTATATAAAAAAGTAAGATTTTCTCACATCGGGGATAAATCCGATACCCTAATTAGGACTAGCATATACCGAATAGCATGGAATACTAAATTACAACCCAATAGGATATTTGGATACTCGAGCTTAATGTGATTAATTTCACATTAGGATTCGAGTATGTTTAGGATTTAGAAATCGAACTAAAACCTAATTTAGAAATTGATGCAGAAATCGAAACCGAACTCGAACCTAAACCCAAACCTAGAATAATTATAAAAGACTTAAGACCTAGATAATTAGGTATATTAAACCCTAAACAACACATAACAATAAGTGTTATAGAATAAAACAAACTTATAATAGTTATATGAAAAGCTGAAACCACGTTTGTGTTATAGGGATGATCGGCGATGGCCTGAACAAATCGGACCTCGAGTGAGTGAGTGAGGAATCAAGGTAAGTTGGGATTAATATAATGCTGTATTTTGGAGGCTTAAGATTATGCTTGGTTGTGCTTGTTAGATAGTTGAATGTGTGCATGTGCTTGATTATGGGTGATGCTATGATTCTGTTTGTTGCTTGATACGAGGCAAGCGCACCTATCAATTTTAATATAGTCGGATATGAGTCCGAGTCGATCCCTCAGAGATTTTGAGTATTAATATTAACTTTAGCTTTATTATCTAACCGGAAAATTATGTCGAGTTGAATGAATTAAAAATACTGAAATTAATAAACTAAACTAATTATGAGACTTAACTAAGCAATTTAGGAAGCTATAAACTACTAACGACTTCGAGTATGCAATAATGTACTTAGGAATTATTTCCCCTAGTGTTTAACATGTAACCTTTTTAAAATGTATTCAATTCAGTTTCTATAATTCTTGACCGGAGGGATTCACAATTAAAGCTAATATCTTTCTCAAGCATATTAACCCTAATCCTAAATTATTTACCGGAATCTCTTCACTTAGTAATATAACTTAGAATTGCATTAATGTTTAATGAATTCCCACACAAACAGTCAACTTTTCCGAAAGAATCATGTATCTTATCTCTAAGTATACATGTAATTCTCTTCAATTATGTTAAAATCTAATTAGACATGCAATTTCTCAATCAACATGCATAATATCATATATTGATACTCTAGAATTATCAATCAATAATTAACGACATAATTGAATCAAGAAAAGATAGAAACTTTCTTGAAATTATAATTCAATCTAAGGGTTACATGAAACCCTAGGTTCCATAATCCTAAATACTTGAATTCTAAGCTATCATAACGAATCTAAAAACGAGTTTCATCAAAAACATAAAATAAAGCATGAAAGCCCCTCTTGATTTGATGAACAATCTCTAATCTTGAAATCGATGTCGTTATCGCTTCTTGATGTTGTTTCTCCTTAAGTCTCTTCTTGTCTCTTGTCTCTCTTTGTTTCTGTAATGTCTCCCTTTGTTTCTGTAATGTCTCTCCTTTCTTTTGAACCCTAGGATCCCCTTTTATATGTGTATTTCACGGATTTTATTTTCGTCACCAGACACGGGCTGGGACATGGCCGTGTCCCCAGGCCGTGTAACTTTCTGCACAAAGGCAAAATTTCTGCACAACTTCAAAACTTCATAACTTCTTCGTTTGAACTCGGAATTGAGTGAAACTTGATTCCTTTTCTTTGTTTTCGAGCCTAGAACGCGTTTAAACCCTGAAATCAACATTTTAACCAATTAAGTATCAATTTATTTAAAGAAAACAAAAAATGTACGGGAAATGCTATAAAATCACCATATGAAATATGTTTAAAATCAGAGTTATCATTGCTCTGGCACATATTGTATGAATTGTATAAAAGGATTGATCACCCTAAACTGGACTTAATTAAATATTACCAGTAATCATAATTGGACATACATGGCAACCCGTTAGGGGAATTTAGGACTCTCCGGCCAAATACCGACCCCTTCGGAAGGGATAACGCAGGATTGCAAAATGGTCCCTTCTTCATCCTCAGTCGAACTAAGCGATAGGAGAGGAGGTCGCGGCGAGGGTGAAGGCAGTGGTTCGAAGGTAGTCGCGGGAGGAGCAAGGTCTCCATTACACAAGCCTGGGTTTGGTTATGAGCTGTTACATTAACGGCAACTCCTCAACCCGGATTAGAGCGGGTGCAATTTCTCTAATCTTACGACGGGCCGAACAACGTCGTGCGATGGCATTTGCTTGTACATGCATTGCATCTAATAAGTGATTGAAAACCTTATTGTGTGTATAGTATAGTTTTAAGTCCTCCGTCCTAACTTACTGAGCTGTGGTTGCTCACATCCGTATAGACGTCGTGTAGGTGCTGGCCAAGAAGCGGCAACAACTACTCTAAAGCTAGCAACTGCTGGATCCTGGGGAGTGAGGAAAAATATTGAAGAACGATCATATATTCTTAAGGTCTAAGTTTTGTTTTAATTAGAATTTTTCATTTGTGAATAATGTAATAACTTAATTTATAGTATATATATATATAAATTTTCTCACTTTCTTAGGTAAATGCTTTATCTAAACTATAAACTGTTTACTTCAAAGCGGGTTAGTCGTGGATGTCTTGTGTAGATTAGGTCTAAGATAGCGGTTGTAAGGCCAACTTCTATCTTAGGATGGTTTACACGGCGAGGGCTGTTACGACTCTGCCGCTTCGGGGCGTGACACATGGCTTGGGGTAACTCATGATATATATATACATATATATATATATATATAACACATAGTATAGTATTGGGAACTACCACTACATATCCATTGACTTATAACTTATTTAATTTAATTGACTTATAAATATATATATCTAGGGTAAACAAAAATAGAATATAGGCAAGTTATCATTTAATTATAAGTATAGCTCATTTAATTTACTTAACTTATATATATATCTATATCATATATATATTATACTGCTAGTAACTGTAATGTATAATATAAGTTAACATAACATGTTAATTAATTATTAAAATAAATAAAATAGATGTAAATATGATTATGAATATAGATACATATGATAGAATATAAATTAGTTACCACAAATAAAAATATAAGTTAGCTCGTATAATATATTATGTAGGGTAGGCATATATATATCTATATATGTTTAAGGTTTTAAGAAATTTGGGTACAAAGATATATCTTTTTTTTTTTAAATATTATTGTTATCCTTATTTATATTGTTATTATCATTTTTAATTTTTTTTTGGGTCTTTACAACGTTACATTAAGGTAAAGTCGTTTAGAGGCATTTCTTTGAGTTTAGTGAAGTCTTGTTAATGAAATTCGTTTTTTCGTGTAGGATTGTGGGCAAAACAACTTTACGGCACCCCTATGCATGTCCTACGGCATGTATGTAGTGGTGGGTACATAAAATTTGAATCACATCAAGTACAGTATTGATTTTGTGTACATGGTATATTTTGCTTCTTTGAGTTATATGTTGACCAATGGAGTTGAGATGCGATTGGATGAGAGTAGGCATTTTGATTTGTGTTTTTATTACAACGAGGAGTAGTTTTGATGTCATGAGTTGTCTTGGAATTGTCAGGTTTCAAAGTACGTATAGGCAAGGCAATACGTGGTAGATATTCGTATTGCTGCAATTTGAGAATTTTACAGATTACAACAGGCATCTTAAAGTTGTCCCCCTTAGTGTCCGAATGCTAGGGTTGAAGCCATGCTCTTTCGAGCATGGCATTAGAATGCCAAACAAGTTAGCATCTCGACGCTCGATCCTTATTTCTTATAGTAGTGTTCCTTTGTGGTTTTTCGAGGTCTTTTCGATATTGTTTACCAATCCTAACCCTTTCCTAAACCCTTCTAATGAATCATCACTCGAACTAGTTTACAAATTGATCTAACTTCTTAAGTGATCCTAGGTTCTGTTTAAAGTTCTTAAGAAACTTAAGTCGGTTGAGTTGTTGTGTTAATAATATCGTTAGTTGGTTATGAATTTGAGTAAGTGTGGCATTTCTCTTTTGAATAGGTTGTGAGACTTTTGATTTAGTTCTTGAGCAATCACTATAGTCACGTATAGGGTTGTGTGTTGATTGTGCTTGATTAGGCCTAAGGGACTGAGAGGACTAAACCTTAAGGTGGTACCTTGATGATCCTTGTGCAATGATGTCTTGATTAGAGTTACTCTTGAAAATGATTTAAGTGGATTTAGATTGTTACGTAGAGACTTGGTTCTTGGTCACTAAGCAGTTGGGGAGGACCTAACATAGATATCTTTTATATATATATATATATATATATTGCATGTTGAAGTTATGAGTTATTTAAAGTTCCGAGATGTTAGAACTATGTTGTTTGCTAGGTTTAAATAAGATAAATAACTTGTGGTTATTGTCTTTAGATACTTCAAATAGTTGTGTGTTTGTTGTGCATTTCTTGGTGTGTTTCATGCGCATGTGATTGTTCCCTATACTGAGCTTTGCTCACCTCTCCTAATTTCTATGTTTTTAGATGCATGTACAAGTATAGGTGAATACAAGGAATATTATGGTGATTATGGATATTATGGTGATGAGGCTGAATATTATGAGTACTATTATGACTTTAAAGATGGTTCTACATAGTTATTCTTGATTATGAGACTTGATGATATAAGTTGTTAAACATGTTCTATTTCTTGTAATTTTGTTAGTTGGGTCTAGAGAGTTCACCTTAGACTTCTCAAGTCTTGGTTAGTAAATGGTTGTAAAGTTGTTAAGTATTGAAGTTTGAGATAATAAGTTTATTTATGACATATGAGATAAATACTTCTGAACCATATTGAATACCTTCTATTTGAATAAAAGAAAGTTAGAAATCTAATATTTTTGTGAATATTGATGAATTGTGGATGTATTTGAGACATCTTTAAATTATTGGATGGAAATCAATATAAGTGACAAATGATTATTATGTATGTACAGACATATAAAAGTAAATAACGTGTCAATATATTATAGGAATATATGATATGTTGTAATTCTCTAGATTTTGGGATATTATACATATAATTAGTAATCTATTCAATACAGATAGCAAGTTGCATCTTTGAAATCTGTTTAGGAAAAACCAAACGGACTCGTAATGGAGTAGGACTCGCACTAGCCTGGTATTAGGGGGTTTCGTACACTATACAGTATATAGCCCTTTATACCAAGGTCACACTACTGAAAAAATGGAAGTCGATCTAAATTGTGTGAGTCCTTTTTGGATTATTGGTTGAATCATCTAGCCGGAAGAACCCACACAGGAGTGAATTCTTAGACACGCATGCACGCAAACTCAGATGTAGGATCGAATCCCTCCTTAGGATACGGCTTTAAGGTTGAGTTGACAAGTCGTGCAATAACGAGTGGGAATGATGTATCAGACACCCACGCGACCTTGTCAGGAAGTGGGGCAAGATCTCATGTCCTTTTTTTTTTCTTGTGAAAGCTAAATGGGCGATTTCGTATGTTGATGTATGTGTTGGTGCACGAAGGGGATAGGGCTTTAAATCAAGTATCCATCCGTGCACGACGTAAAGCGTTATTATAGGGCATTGTCCCATGTTTTGACAAAAATTTCCCCAATTGGCCTTCTTTTTTGATTGGAGGATTCATTTGGGTACATTTTGGAAGTGCTTCTGTTCATTTTAGACGAATCAACGGATTCAGAATGTCCGGAGAGTTTATCTTTTTGGTTGATTTAAGGATGTTCTTAGAAAACTCACTAATCTTTTTAGCTTATTTCTTAGTATTCAATAAATTTGAAATAAATAGATTTAAATAAAACATATCAAAAAGACACCATTTGAGTTCATTTCAAAGTCAAAGCTCAAGTTTAACTTAAATTCAATTGAGTTAGAATTTTTAGTTTAACCTGTTCAACAAAGTTCGACTCAATTAGATTAAACTTGTTTATATTAATTTTTCTCTTATATATATATACAGATAAATCTTTTAACTAAAGCAATATTAGTGCATAATCTTGATTCAAGATTTGATTTGTATGTAACCTCAATCCAGCTCAACTAAACTCATGAGGTCCTGAAACTAAATATTATAGAGTTTGAGCTATAGTTCAATTCCACTGCAATTGAATTGAAGTTGAGTAAATGCAATAAATAGGTTTATACCCGAGTTACAACTCCTGATATACTCAAAATCTTCTGGATAAAGGCATGTTGATATGTTGCTGTGTGAATGAATATATTCGCTTTTGTGCACTCCTCTTCAACATATTATTAGTCATTCATTAACTTTAGGCATTCCGACTCCACAATTTGTGTCTAAATTCTTATTCTGTACAGCCCCCTTTTCTTTTTCTTTTTAGGATAAAAACCATTAACTTTCAGCTCATGGAAGGCTCATAAGGAAAAAAAATAAAAATAAAAAGAAAGATAAGATGAGATTATGATATAATGTTAATTTGTACTAGTTTCTGCAATATTTTGGAAAAAAGAAAAAAAAACAAATTTGAATCAATGAAAAATAATTTAAAGCATGAGGAGTTTAGGGAAAGTACGGTTTCGGTCATGGGAGGTCACTTAACCGTGTCTTTTTATAATGGGCGAGATAAGCAACAAGAAAGCATCAAATTAAATTGAATAGGGGATAGGAAAAAAATCCATCAAAACCGAACAAATCAATCCAAATCAAGTCGAAAATATGATTTTTATTATAATTTAGTTTAGAAAATTTCTCATCCGAACCAACACAAAAATTTATGATCGGTTTGAAAGGATGAACCAAACTAATCCATCAAATAGAACCAAATTGTTTTATAAAAAGATATGATAATATTTTACTTCAATTAAATAACATCCTTTGTTATGATATAATACTTTAAAGAATTTTTTATTTACATTTATTACAATGTATATGTATTGAACTTTTAGTTACCATAATGTATAAATTATATCTATATTTTAACTTAAAGTTTCTACTATATGTTATTTTTATAAATGAAAATAGTTATTAATAAACATTTAAAAATTTTTAGTTGCATGGTTATATTATGATAATACTTATTATTTTTAAATCAATTTAATAACTTTTACATGAAATTACATGTTTTGCAAATACACTTTTCTCAATTAGAAGATATAATTCGTAAACCAAACCTAATTAAACCAAAATTTTATGGTTTGGAACAATTCCCAATCTAAATCATACGATTTGATTTATAATTATAATAAACTGAATAGTCTTATTATGGTTTGGAGGAAAAATCGAATTAAACCAATCCATATCCACCCTTAAAATTGAACATTATTTCAGATTTCTACATAGTAATATTGCAATTTATTAATATGTGTTGCCAATATGTATAAATATTGTAATACATCTATAATGTGAATATGATGAAAAATATTTCCCACACTTTCTCAATTTTTTTATAATTGAATTCTTAAATTACCATCATCATAATTTTAAAATATTTAAGTTATTAATGATTTTTAGCTATAGTTAATGATGAGAGGCAAAAGTCATCATTGATGTTAGATGGTGGTGATAAACCGTCACAAAAAGATGTCAATAGAAAAAAGAGAAAATAATATCTATTTTTGAAAATAAGAAGTTATTTTCCTCATTTTCCATTATCATTTTTCTATGATTGCTAACCATCATGGATTGCTATCGTCATTCCATCATTATTTACTGCTACAAGCTACTAGTATTGCAATCACTTATCAGGTAATATTTGATAACCATAAAATTTTGATTATAACAAATATTGAAAATTGTTAAGAAAGAATTATTTACGAAACAATCACACCTCGATGTCCATTTTTTTTTCCCCAAATTTATGCTAAAAGAAAATTCTGAAATTCTTTTGTTTAATTATTTGTCATCATCAAACTTTTTTCATTTAAGAAAAACGAAAGAAGACGTCAAAGTGAACCTCGACTTGCATTGCTCTTCTTAATAGGTCCAACATTGACAAAAGCTAATGCTACTTTATCTTGTACATTTCAAGTACATTGAACAAAAGAGTCTACCATTTTAGTGCTCCAATGACACCTTACCTTTATACATAATCCAAAACCCTAACAGATTTATAGAAAAAATTAAAAATGTTTTTATAACGCAAATAGGCTATAGAGAGTATGGACAATCACTAGACATGAATGAAAACATAGTGGTGTCATATCTGTCTAATGATTTGGTTGACTGTTTGCTCACCATTATGACTCATGGCATTAGCACCCATTTTGTTGTGTCTTCATATTAATGGATTACTGTGTTTGAAAATTTGAAGTATACATATATGACATCATTCCCAAATGACAAGATTGAATGTTTTGCCTGCCCAAATATAGTATATATGAGCTCTAGTGGATTTTGCGACGTGTCGCAAGGCTTGAGGTTTACATTGTAGAGGCAAAATACGTTAATTTAATTCGGATCCATCGTCTTACAACGTTTAATATTAGGATGCACAAGGATATAGTTTACTACATGGAAGTTTTACTTCAGCTTTCAGACCTTAATTGTCGTGCTAAACTCAAAAACCAACTTCATATAAAGGAAAGGACCCTGTAATGCTCCCAACTCGAACGATATGATCAGTCTGCATATGTTTCTATTTTTAGGATTGCATAAGGAATTATATTTTGTCTTGTAAGTTATGGATATTTTAATTAAAATGAAGGATAGTTGTAAGATCATTAATACTGGTAAATATTGCATCTAACATCAACAGCTATCTTAATATTTTAATTTACTAAAAAAAAAAAACCTATCTTCATATTTTAGGTTGTCAAGTTAGATTTCAAATCTTTCATAATTCCTTGAATCAAGGGTAAAGAAGAGGAGCCGACGATATTGACATAATAGGGAAAACAAGCCATATTACAAATACTTTACAAAGGGTCCATTTCCAGTTGAGTAATGGTAAAAGTGTCGATAGTTTCCTCTAAGCTATTATAAATTGTTTTTCTCTTTTATTATTTTCAGTAAAAAAGAAAGAAAAGAGAATATAGCTACACCTGCCGTTCCATTACCTTTATGTTGGAAATTTCAACCTGTTAAACATTTCTGTTTTCTATTTATAGATGCCAGTGAAAATAAAATTTTGTGAGGAAAAAAAAAAAAAAAACCCAATATATACATGTATGGTGCACTTTTAAAAAATCTATTGTAATATATAATTTCAGAAAAAAGTGGCCACCCATTGTCGAACTAGCCACCTCTTAACCTTAAGGTGGTTGGGTTTTATTTTTTATTTTTCAATTTTCCCTCCTTTTCTATTTTTTTTTTCAATTTTTTCTTTTTTAATTGAATATAAATACAATATATATATACAATTGTATTTATATTTTTTTTATAATTTCTACATTTTTTTGCTTTTTCCAATTTTTTATAATTATGTATATTTTCTTAATTTTAGTAATTTACATATTATCTTTACTTTATTCTTTTTTTTTTAATTTATAAGAAATTGACATGTAGGTGACACATAAATGCCATATGACACTTAATGGCCATGTCGGTAAGATTTAACGCCATTATAACAACCTTTTAATAAGATTTCCTATTTAAATCACTTAATACAACATTACATTTATGAAACCTTATCTACTCGAAATTGGTGTGGTTTAAGGTTTTCAAAAAATATTCTTGGAATTGAATAAAACTTTAATATGAGGTCAAGAAAATTAAAAGAAGAGTTTTGATAAAGTTTATTTAGTAGAATAAACTATACAAAATATTTAATTTAATAAAATTTTAATTTTATTGGTATTGAAGATTTGTGTTTTGAATCTAGGATATGAACTATAGAATATAACGAGACTCTAGAGATAAATTATTTATCTTATAAAAACAATAATTTAGAGCTAATGAAAATGAAATAACTAATATAAGTGTCATGTGTAAATGTATATATACATGTAGATATCAAAATAAGGAAAATACTAATATTTAGTATATAAATACCTATAAATTAATATTATAATTAGATAAAATGAATAGAAAATTACAATGGGCAGCTAAGGAAGTTGTTTTTGACTTAGAATGGTCGTGACAAGCCTACATGAAGTTAGGGTAGGTTAATTCCTAAGTGTTGGACACATGGTAACTAAAGAAAAAGGAGGACAAAGGACATTTGGTACCTAACATTGTTTCTAATTGACCTAGTTGTGACTATAAATTTAAGAGACCTTCTTCATTCATAAGTTTGGACATTTTGAGACTAAAAAATTCAGAGTGGTGTAAGGAAAACTTTGGAAAAATTAGAGCAAAAATTAGGAGAAAATAGTGCAAAACAAGGATTTATTAGGTTTTGTCGCTCAAGCTCCATTTGGGGGTGAAGCACTACCATGACTTAAAGGAAGAGGTGACACTAAAGCTGGTCAACACACTCTCTACCTTAGACGATGGTTGGAGTTTCTTGTGCCATTGAAATACGAGAGGAGGAGCAACAACATGATGCATAAGTGTTTAATAGAAGTTACTAAGTGGCTCAAGCAAGTAGATATTCATGGTCTAGAGTAGGTTATATCTACTTTTTATTTGGTGTTCTTCTAACTTGCTTGACTAGATGACTTTGTTGTGTTCAAATGTTAGTACGATGTGTTGACCTGATGAATTAGAAGATAAATTGTGATTGCTGTCCTATACATGTTAATGATACGTTGAATTATGTTATTATGCTGAGCTTGGTACTTGCTGCCATGTTGAATGTTTGGTTATATATATTGAACTAACTTGACAATGAACTAGGTACTAACTTCACTTCCTAAGGTATTCACTTAAGTTAACCCGATATTGAGGCTTTAGAGTTAAAGAAGCAAGTAAAACAAAACAAAGTAAAGTTAATATGTGAGTGTTTGTTGTTCTTGCCTGGTGTTTGATTGATGCATTTCATGGTATGGCACAAAATGACCTATCGATCTTATTTTACTTAAAAACTTGGTTTTTACAAAGCAAAGAACTTGGTCTATAAATGTGGATTTTCAAGCATATAGATTTGCATAGCTTAGCTTGAGTATATTTATTTATAACTTTTTTCGAGGTCTCTGAATAGTTAATTCAAATACTTACCTATGTCAACTATGCTAAGTTAAGCTAGGATATCGGTATTAATATATGTTACATACATGAGTATGGTATTCTTCTATTGCATATGTTGACTATTGAAATGTTTAAGGATGTTATAACTAACACAATAACTTGTTATATGATTGAAAAATGTGTTTGCTTGTATTGTTGTTGGTATCCACTTTCACTCAACAATATGTTAAGGGGATAAATTTATTTATCTTCAGGTTAGAAGATTGTAGTGAGCTTAAGTTGTTAGAGAGAAGACTTTTGAGTATGTTAGAAGAGCTAGCCATTTTGAAGAAGTCAATAAGCAAAATGTTTAGTTTTGTTGACGCATAGCAGTTATGCAAGAAAAAAAAATTTGCACTTTTGGCCTTTTAGCTTGTGAATATTGTATAAAGCTTATAAACTCTGTCAACAAGGCTAAACTTATATGAAAGTATGTTTTATGTTAAATAAAATACCATAAGTTTCTAAATAGTGTAAGTAGGATTTTATTTGTGATGCAGCATCTTTTATATATTGGGATGTGGCAAATTTTTTATTTTAACTTATTGAGAAATTGATCCCTTATATGAAATTACCTCTAAATGTTGATCCTCCTCCTATATAATTATCCTGTTTTATTACTAAAGCCTCATAAATGGGCTATCGGTTACTAATCTATGACAATTCTTTTTTCTTTCTTTTCTTTTTTTTTTTTCTTACCGTTAAATGAGTTTATGAAGACATTTAATCTTTTAGTTATTATTGAGAGAATTACTTTCTTTTTCTATTCTTGATTTCTTAGCAATCCTTAATCAAATTGTAGCAAACTCAATATTTAGAATTCCATACATAATTTTGGATTCTATTTAACACCTAGATTGTTTTAAAAATTATGAGTCACATATCAATTTTGATTTAACCAATCCTAATTGGTTGTAACAATAGTAGGAAATATTTATTATTCATTAGTCTATCTGCTTTCTTTTATTTCTTATTTAACTACACAAAAACATCAAATATATCCTTCTTATTATCAATTCCAATAAGACCTAAATCCAAATTTATGGAAATCATGGATTGATTAAGATTCATTTTGAGACGTCAAGCTACTCCTATCACAAGATAATCGATAAAACCTAATACAATACTATAAATATGCCCTAGATAATCTTAGGTGAAAAATCATGAAAGGTGGAGCGGCCATAATCACTATAACCAAAATGTTTTTGATGTACAACAAATTGGCTCTTATTGGTAAACCCCCTTTCATTGGTAGAAAAATTACACTAAGAAGGATTAATGTTTGAGATCAGGTTTAAATAAAGTATGAGACTTTTATAAAGTTAAAATATGATATTAATTTTATAGTAAGTGGTTCTAATAAAAGATCGAATTATCAAAGTTATGATAAGTGATATGAATAAAGGATTAAAACCCAATTTATTTCATAACACCTCAATTTTAATACTTTAATTAAACTACTAATTATAATATTGGTAATCTATTATAACTATTAGGAAGTTCAATCTCTATTTGAACCACTTAATATAAGGCTGATAATCTATTTTCTATTTGAATTTGACTCAAAACACTAATCTTCTTATGTATAATTCTCTCCCATTAACATAAATAGGCTTCATATAATACTTGAACAAAGAAAAAAGGAACATGTAATACACAAAAAAGAAAGTGAATAATCACATAATCGCTAGCAATTGGTGGAGCAAGAACGGATGACAAATGATTACGCCTCCCTTTGGACAACCGAGGGGTGGTGCGATCGACTTAGTACACCCCCATTTGGCCAATTAGCTAAGGGTGGATTAGCCTTTATCTCTTCAAATCCTTGATCAACCATGCTCGACCCGACGCTTCTGATTTGCACTTCACTGGTTTTACCATAACTGAGCATGTACCATACCGTTAGGGTTTCTCAACGTTGGCCCATCCTGCTCAACACTCTGAACATACTACAACCCATCTGCATGCAAATTTTTTTTCTTTTTGGGCAAAAAAAATTTAGGTTTTTTTTATTGGTTGTAAATATTTGTCTCAAATTTCTCGCCTTAGCAGTGCTCCAACCAGGTAAATCAAACTGCCATGAACTTTAAATAAGCTGACGTTAATATATGTTATTCTTAGTACTGAGCATTCTAATTAATGTGAATCTGTTGGAATATTATTTTACTGAAAATTTGAGACAGTAAATATTCATTTAGAGAGAGAGAGAGGATTTAAATTTGGTTCATTTTACTTAAAAGATCAATATTCATGCTATTAAACTAAAAAGTTATTGGCATAAACAATATTAAGATGAGTTATTAGTAGGTTATCTTCTAGGTCTCGTATCTCAAAGTGATGCGAAGTGAATAATGACATTTTCAGAGTGCAATAATGCATGTCTCCAGAAATTAATAGAGTACATTAATAAAACGAAGAACATATTCTGCTGTCATTTGTTTATATTTTTGTTCTGTGTGTGAAAACTTGTGCTTCCCATTGGAGCATATTCTCTAGATAAGAGTACAATATTTGCGTCTTTCTTGTTGTAAGCCCATTAAGGTATCTTCATCTTTTCAAGGTTTTCTTATCCTCAACTGGCACTTCAATCTTCCTGATGAGGTGAGCAATTGTCGTACTCAAAAGAAAAATATTTGGAGAATAACTAGAATATATTGGTGGAGATAAGAGTATTGCTTATTGCAGCTTATTAAATATACAACTTGGATTTATACATATAACCTTCTCACTAAGAGAATCTTAACTTTTTGTTTGTTTATTCTCTTTTTGGCACATTCTTTTCAAATTGGATTATGCATATTTATCCATCCGTGAAGTTCCCATTGAAAGTGAACTATTCAAAGTTCAATTCATCTACAATTGGGATAATTAAGTGGTGGGTGAGAGTTGAATCAAAGGTAATAAGGTAACGGTTGATGTTAGGGGCACAAATAGGTAAAAGCTGTTGTAGAAAGTGGTCCACAAATGTGATTATGGAGATAAAATGTCATTGAAATAGCTCTAGATGAATAGAGCCAATAGCTGTAGACTGGCTAATGGCAGTGACTATTACACTGCCGTTTGTTTTGTATTTTGTTTATGTATGCATTATATTCCTTTCAACTGAAAAGAAAAAAGAGAATACCACGTCTGAATAATGTAGTCAACACCAATCGGCACCTCCACCAAAACCAAGTTGCAAACCATTTATTACCTCTTTGAGCCAAACCATGAACCAAACTAAAATATAAAAGAAGCATATGGTATGAGTTTTATTTCAGTTCAACCTAGTTCAGATCGATGAATAACCCTTAAATTTTTTTTTTCTTTTCACACTGAAAATCTAAGCTTTCAACCTTTTGTATTTATTTTTATCTTCAAATAACTTTCTCAGGCAAATCTACCATCTTCTATATCAATCTGCGTATGACTTTTATTTGTAATTGTGAAAAATTGTTTTCTCCTGGCATATACATTTTCTAAATAATCATTTTCCGTGCATACGCATTTTCTCAATAATCATTTTAGTTTATTGCTTTTGGTTAAGTTTATCTCTATCCTTCCTTTCATAAGGTAAGTAGTTTGTAGTAGTTATGATAAATATTAAAAAAAAGGTCCCAAACACAATTCATAACTATTTTGGAATTTATTCCTTTGCACAAATCATGTCTTCATTTGGTCAATTATATATATATATATATATATATTTTAATGTGTGCTCTATCGTTGTTGATAGTGAAACATTGTCCTGTGTTTTATTTAAATTTATAACATCTAATGGAATTTATGTGCTACAACAGTAAAATATTTGCTTCCTTACAAATTCAATAAAGTAATATTCATCGGCAAGTTACTGTCTTTTCCAATATAGGTCACTACTAGATGATAACATTATGGAGGGACTATTAAAAATTTTCTATTTTACACTTAAAGAGGAAAGGTAAATATAAATACGGTATACTATTTTTTGAATCTTAGTTATTTGTTTATTAAGCCAAGTGAACTTTGAAATGTCCCCTTCCCCTTATAATTACTTGTTTTCCATTTTGAATCCATTCTTTATATAGAAGTAATTTGTATTAGTTTTCATAACTATATATATTTTAACTATATAAGACATCGTGGTGTTTGGGACAATAACGTTATAGAAGATATATAAAAGATGAATGAAGGTATTAAATGGACATGCAATTTTAAGGGTGATTGGATGAGGGTAGGTAAGATATAAGGTTTTATCTATATTATATTGTAAGTTATAAGTTTTCAAATTACAGAACCGAAATCTATATTGTAGTATCATGAAATTATACTGGAATATATATTCTGTAAAATTTACAAAGTATATGATTTTAGTAAAACCTATAAATTTTTCTTTTCTTCATATAAATTTTAAGTTTTGATGACATAAAAAATGTAATATATATGTGATAGTGCAATTTCTTCATGTGCAAAATCTATAGGACCTATGCTAAAAACTGTGAAATTGAAAAAAAAAAGAAGAAGTAATTATTCTTACCTTCATTATTTCATATTTGTATGATCTAATTACTTAGTAAACGAGAAAAGATAAAGGAAGAAAAATAGAAAACACAAAATTGAAGCGGAAAATGGAGAATAATAATAGAAAATATGAAGGTAAGGCAATTGAGGCAGTATTATGTTTAGCAGTTTAGGATTATTAACTTATATGCTTAGGTGCATTTTTCTCTCTTTTTACTAAAATATTTATTAGACGAAAAATATAATATTACCGTTTAATATTTATTTATTTGTATTATTTAATAGTTTTGCATTGAGTAGATGCAAGATATACTAAAACCTATATTGTTTATATCTTATAGTACATATATTAGGACAGGTATAAAGTAGATAACTTTGTATCTATGTCCTATCTTGTGAAAAAAAAGGTTCTTAAAAAACTATACGAAAAGTTATTATCGGTTAAAGTTGGCCATTTGTAAAACTTAAAATCAAGTCCATTAGGATTTTTGACTAGTTAGACGGTCAACATATTGGATATCTGCTCCGTTTGCATTAGCAAGGAAGCATACAAGGCCTCAAAAAGGAGTGAGCATTATCCACTAAAGGATAAGACTAAATCAACTAAACAATCTATACTCCAATATAATATTAAGGGAAAATTAACTTCAGAATTTTCTGATACTGTATGAAATTAAGATCGAGCTGTATCAAATTCATCTAGGACTATACTCCTCTTTATATTTCAATCTGAGATTATCCTGACGAAAGAGACGTGTGACAAGTACCTAATTGTAACAGAAGAAGAATTGTTCGCAGCCACAACTCTGTTACACTATTCATAAAGAAATCTGCAAGAATAATAGTAATTTAATGTGTTTCAATGAAGTGGGCTGTCGAGTCATTGGTTCATATGACCTTTGCCAATTATAGGAAAGTACTTTACTCATTCAACCTCGTTGCTCAATCCAATTTCACACGTCATAATGCCTAATTGGCTAACAGAGTCCTAAGAAAACTAGTCTTATATTGACATAATTTTACATCATCACCTCTCCTTTTTATCCACTATCCCCACTTTATACAATCGCATTACCTAATCGCAGTATGGTGTATCCATCATTTACATGTTTTTATATTCAAATATAAAAAAAATTATTAATATATGCTTTTAAATATATATATATATATATATATATGATAAACATATGGATAGGAACATGAATAGGAATTTCAAAACTTTATCCCCATATGAACGAGCTTGCATATATGATGTGAGCACACTTTTGCTTGTAGAGCTGCTTCTACCGGAATTGCATTCTCAATGCAATGATTAGTGTCTTTCATGGCTTGGATGCTGAAAATCATGTTAGGCATGACATGAGCGCCTGAAGAATGAACTATTTATGCAATGGTGGGGTTCATCAAGGACCTCATCGACTATAGGAAATTTTTTTGTAGCCTAGTTGCTCCGATCGTCAAATTATTTATTTAACTATCAAATAATGCACATCAAACCATGTTTCTAGAAAATCAATAATTCGGATTGAATGGGTATTATTTGATTTAGATCGATAGCTACACTATTAAATCACTTTTAGATGACTCGACAGTAAAAATCCCTTTTAATGTGATGGCACCCACACATCATGTACATAATCTGTATGATATTCCCTGACATAAGCCATTAAGAAAGGAATTCACCTGCTGACATATGAAAATTTTGCATTTATTGGGACCGGTTTAAGGTTTTCTCATCCTATATAACACCTTCATTCATTGAGCTATCTTCCTCCATTTTTCAGACAGAAATTCGATCAAATTCTATCTCTTAGAACAACTTTTAGCAATCAACCCCGAACAAAAGTTGCTAAAATAATGGAGCCTAGCGAATTTGGAGGTATTAACTACTATCCCATGAACCCGCACGTATCACAATACATGGCTCACATAAGGATGAATCAAGACCAAACACCAACATTTCATTACAATGGATTATCTAATCCATCGTCTTTCAATTTCCAATTCCTTCCTCAACTCCAAGAACTCAACGTGCAACCGTGTTTAAGCAACAATTCGACTTCAGATGAGGCTGATGAGCAACAGATGAATTTAATCAACGAAAGGAGGCAGAGGAGAATGATTTCCAATAGGGAATCAGCACGAAGATCGCGTATGAGGAAGCAAAAACACTTGGATGAGCTCTGGTCACAGGTTGTTTGGCTTAGGAATGAGAACCATCAGCTCATAGATAAGCTGAACCATTTCTCTGAGGTACATGACAAGGTTCTCCAGGAAAATGTCCAGCTGAAAGAGGAAGCATCAGAGCTTCGTCAGATGCTTACCGACATGAGGCTTAGTAGCCCTTGCTCTACTTTGGTTGAGCTTGAAGATGTCCATTGCCAAACAGCTTATCTTAATGCTGAGGACTCATCCTTATACTTGTTGGGCCAATGAATTTGGAGAAAACTGTATTGTTTTGTGGAAATTTTTGCTACTTCTGATCCTTTTGTTCTATCTTGGTAGCTATTTAGTATTTGTTCCTATCATAAGCTGCATCATGCGTGTACGAGGATGAGATCAAATGAATTTTAATATCATATCGTGAAATGTCTCTGAAATGATTAGTTGATTTCTTTATGGTATTCTAGTATCATATCGACCATGCAATGATGCTTTTGTATTTGTTCAAGTAAGATGACCTAAAGGTATACAATTGGAATCCTGTTGGTATTAGGGATAGATATGGGGAAGGGAAATGAAAAAAAAAAAAAACTCTCGCGAGATAATAGTGATATAACTGTGTCGTCTTGCGTTGTACTGTCGTGCCCGACATATTATCCTATTTCTTAAAATGCATAAACTTGGGATTATCATCCGGAGCTTTCTGATAAGTTTTTTTCTTCTCGTGACAGCGTACCATTGCATATTTCTAAAGATTTATTCGTACGTTTTTATAAAATTTCATGATTCTTATCAATTTCAATTTTTCAGTAAATACTACTGAGTTTCCGATCACAGAAAAATGTATTATATCATACTATGCGGTAAACCAATGAGATCGGTCGAATTTCACAAAGCAAATATTATACAAACTTTTACTTACTGTTGATAATAGTGGTAATGCATGATTAAGCACTGATTCGCCCTACGCATAGCTGGCATCGTTGAAGCAGAAAAATAGCTTCCGACGTGCTCAGATGTGCCATAATGGAAATTAGGAAGGGTTCTTCCGAATTAAGGCAGTAGAAATGGGAAAAGATTAATAAAGTAGGTGAAAAATCGAAAGAAAGAACTGAACACTGCACAATGGCCGAAAATCTTATGATGGCAGTTTTTAAAGATGGTACTTAAACTAATGGAATCATAAGAAACCTAATAAAGTGTCAGACTACTCATTTATTCTAGATTTATATCTAATAAGAGATTAAGAATTCGAATCTCTACGTCATCTTTTTTATCTCTTTTAAATTAAGTCAACCGCTATACTTATGGAATGGATCAAAGAGGAGTGAAAAGCTCTTATCGGCTTTTGATATCAATCGGGAAAGTTTGACAAGATACAAAGAAACGTGAAATTTAGTGCCGTTCTGAATAGTCTACATTGCTATCTATGTGGTCTGAGAAATATATACGCATCTTGTCTAGCACCATAAAGTTGGCGTTATCTAGACCTGTACACCAGTTGTCCCTAGAACACCGCCTATCCTATGATAGGCTTGTTGGTTCATAATTGCTAGAGGGATAAAAGGAGCAAATCCTCCCGTGCGCATGAATTTCTAGTTTTAACTATTATTGAAGAAAACAAGTATAACTAATATGGGAAAATTAGGCAACCATGGACAGCTTCAGAGTATTTACCGCACCTTACAGGCCAAATTAAGAAACATCTTGAGAAACAGCATCGATTCGGTGCAACCGGCAATCATCTCTAGTAATTACAGCGTTTGACTCGGCAATCGACTGGTTGGCCAAAGAAAAGAAACAAAGACTCAGCAAACCACTTAGTCAGAAGTTTGAGCTACTCGTAATCTTTCAACTGGGACTTAAAAGTACTCAACTATGAAAGGGTAAAATGAAGGCATAGGGGATCCAAACATGTTGAATTTGGCTCCACGAGCCATTGACCTATGAGTTTAAGCTTATAGATGCGCGAGGGTGCATTGTGATTCTATCCTTTACAATTGCAAACAAAACAATACATACCCTTTTGATATAGATATATAGATGCAAGTTTAAAATGTACAGTTTTGCGGAAAGAGTTGATACTAGTTGGGATGATAATGGTGACTGTCTTCACATGGGAACATTTCCCAACCAAATATAGCTCACTAGAACTTTGCTAAAGCTAATGAGAGGTATCAGTATTTGGTGTAGGGATGCATTAATTCTTGCTTCTATATTAGTAATGTATTAATTTTTCCCTAATAACTGATTAAGTTTGTGGGTCTCTCTATCTCTGAGATGTTTGGAATATTAAAAAACTCTATGGATAGGACTAGGAAAATTGCAAAATAGAAGAGTATGCAAACATTGGTATTTCTTTCTTAGGAATAATGTCATCCACAATAGAGCCAAAAGTTTGAAAAGAAAGGGTTTCATGCCTCTTGACAGTACTTCCTCTTCTTAGGCCAAGACATGTCTTGTCTGATGTACATACAAATTGTAATATCTATAGACAACTTAGCTGAATGCAGTTTACTTTTACCTAAATGTTTAGAGTAAGCGCCAATGGCTTTCGTATATTAGTACTAAGTACCTTGTCCTTTCCAGGGACATGTAGCAGCTATCTTAGAAGAGATCATTATGGCTTATCTATAATGTTTTGATGGAAATGTTGAGTAAGAGCCTTTTAGACGAAAAATTCTAGTATAGACCCTGTCCTTAGGAACCATGCACTGATGTGCAGTTGATTTGTGCATCGTATAAGTATTTTACTCAAATGTGTTTATTCATAAAGTACTTTGTATATGGGCCTCTCAGGCTTGACTGTATTTGACACATCTTGTGGCCTAGGGTTCACCTATATAGGCTTAAGCCTTAGGCCTATACGGACTAAGCTTAGTAAACCTTGTAACGGCTACAGTGTATAAAATAAGGATGAAATAGTTACGTCCTAAATAAGGGGGACACGTCAGGCATAATGACTCTATTCTCTTACACTTATGTGAGAAGATCTCTCTCTCCAATTAGCCTCTAATTGTAGGCTCCACTCCACTATAAATATCAGGTCATTACTTAACAGTAAAGCTTTCTACACTCTGCACTAAGCTTACGTATTACTCTTAAGTATTCTATACTCTTAAGAGCCCATTGTTAGCATAATGACTCTACTCTCTTACACTTGCATGAGAAGATCTCTCTCTCCAATTGGCCTCTAATTGTCGGCTCGACTCGGCTCCACTCTACTCTATTATAAATACCAAGTCACTACACTCTACATATTAAACTTGCGTATTACCTTTAAGTATTCTATACTTGTAAGAGCTCACTGCTAATTTAAGTATTGGAATGGCTATGTCGGACAACCCCTCGACGTCTCCTTACTGTATGTTGTTTTGTAGGCCTTATGTATGTAGAATCTAAACAATTACTGGCAAGAACTTTGAGACGACATTTGGCACCGTTTGTGGGAAACTAAATTCCTATACCTAAAACCTCAAACACATTAAACACATACCTCACAAGCAATCCTTTTAACATCATATTTCAATGTAACGAGCAAGAAAATCAACAGTTGGTAAACAATCAACTTGAGTGCAATCAACCCTTCTTAAGGGTTGTGTTGGAGGAGTGCTTGGAGAGCATAGAACACTTAGTTGAAGAGTATGCTGCGTAGAACAGGGTGCTCTATGCTTGCTTAGACGAAGTAGAGTGGTACAGTGCACAAACTCACCACCCCGAAGTTTTAGATGCTCGCACTAGGCAGAACAGCATCCAATAGTAGCAGTGGAATGGTAGGGATCAACAACCTGATTTGCCATTGCATTAGCAGCCAGTAAGGTCTGTGGTTATCTATGATCGAACTTTGGTTGGCAATGAGCAAGAAGTTAACTTGCAGGGAGTACAGGCTCATTCAGTTGTATGATGAGTTCACCTGGTAGATGATGCCAACGTAAATGACCTTTGCCTTTTGGTAAGGTAGCTCTTCAAGCAGCAGGGGAGCAAGCCTGCTGGTGACGTTGGGCTGGTCACCAGCAATAAGACCCCTTTTATTAGGGGTGTCTAGGATGAAGTGCTACCTCTTAATAGCAAATTTCCATCCTTAGACTAGTATGAGGGCACGAGCGACCTTGACGACCATCTTCTTCACTTCTGTACCCTTATGAACCTTCATGGTCATGGAGATGCTATAATATGCAAAGCCTTCCCAAGCACTTTGAGGAAGGTAGTTCGAATGTGGTTTAACCATCTCCTTGACAATTCCATTAGCTCCTTTGATAAGTTAGTGTGGAGGTTTAGCCTCCATTTTAGGGCTAGCAAGCCATCGTCCAAGGACACATTGTCCTTATACCTAGTAAGGCAGGGTGAAGGCGAGTCTCTATGCAACTACGTGGCCCGGTTCAATAATGCTGTAGTTGAGATCCCTCAGCTGGATGAGGGAGTCACTATCCAAATCGCTTAGCTTGGCATCTGACTCTCAGGAGATTTCTTTTAATCAATTGCGAAAAGCAAGCCGAAGACCCTAGTTGGCTTTTGGACCAAAGACCATAAAAACATTAACCAGGAAGACAACATTCACGTTAGGCTTGATGCCAAGCGAGAAAGGTCGGTAGAAAATAGGATAAGGAAAAATTGTCTATAAATGATCACCTTGGCAATAGGATGCTGAGTAAACTAGAGGGGGAGAGCTTCGGGAAAAAGAAGTGTCGAGACGAGTGTGACCCGCTCCTTCCTCCTATTTACACCCAGTACATACCCCTGAATAGGCCCATTGGCTAGGTCTATTATGAAGTACTGCATCAGAACTTGCTCCAGAGGCTACAGAAAATGCAGGAGAACCTTAGTAATCGGAACTCTAACAAATATTGTTAGTTCTACAATGACTACAGACAAACTATCGAAGAGTGCTTCCAATTGAAGAATGTTGTTGAATATGCCATTTGTCGTGGTTTCTTTAACGAGTATGTGGCTTATTGGAGGAACGATGATCGTTCGGACGATGATGGAGATAGGGCACCTTAGAGGTGACGGACCAAGGATGCCCATGCGGAGCAGAATAACAATCGTCGTAACGATTGTGCTCCTAATGGTGTCGTAAATGTAATCATAAGGGGAGGGTGGGGGGAAGGGGGGTAGTGGTGCGCATCTTGGGAGTCGGCCGAGAACTAGCAGCTCAATTAATGCCCCATCAAAGGTATTGGCCATAAGGGAGAAGAGATAGAAGTTAGATACTTCCATCTTCTTCTCTAATAAAGACCTTGAAGGGGTTAACACACTCCATTAAGATGCCCTGGTGATAGGGGCAAGGATCTGAAAATTTGAGGTTCTGAAGATTATGGTGGACACTGGCTGCTCTACCAATATACTCTTCCTCCATACATATGAGAGGATGAGGAAGAAGTTGTCGGTGAAAATGAAGCCGTACTACCATAATCTCATCGGCTTCAACAGAAGTACGGTCTAAGCCGAGGGTATCATCATGTTGGATATGGAACTTAGCAATGACGATCACGTGGTACAACGACTCGACGAGTTCGTTGTGATCGACTGTCCCTCCCCTTATAATGGGCTCTTGGGAAGACCAAGCGTAAACAAGTTTGGGGTGATCCCATCTTCCCTTCACTTAAAGGCTAAATTCCTGGCCCCAACTGGGTTGAGAATATGTTGATGTGATCAAAAGCTCTTATGAGAGCTATACGTAAGGGCAGCTAAAGGAGATGGCATCTTTGTCTTAGAAATATGCCCGTAGGAGAGGCAGGTTGAGAGAGGCGAGCTTAGAGAAAAGATAGAAGAAATCAAGATTGAAAGCTCACTCGAGTAGACCACGAAAGTCGGGATTGAGACTTCAATCGAAGTGAAGGACAAAATCATCACCCTCTTGTGGGAAAATTTGGATAGGTTCACCTAATAAGCATTGGACATGCCTGGAATTTCCCTCGACTTGGTGATCTATAGCCTCAACATTGACATTACAATGCGGCCTGTCAAATAGAAAAAGAGGCATTTTGCTCCAGAATGGCAGGCTGCAATCTAGGAGGAAGTATGGAAGCTGCTTAAAGTCGGCTTCATGAGGGAGGAAAAGTACCCAACATGGTTGGTGAATGTAATACTGGTTAAGAAGAAGAATGGGAAGTGACACATGTAAATTGATCATACTGACCTCAACAAAGCCTGTCTTAAAGATTGTTTCCCTTTCCTTAGGATCGGCTAGCTTGTCAATTTTACGTCGAGACATGCTCTATTGAGCTTAATGGACGCCTTCTCAGGGTACAACTAGATCAAAATGGACTCAAAGGACAAAGTCCATACCTCTTTTGTCACCGATTATGGCACATATTGCTATACCATGAAGCCATTTTGATTAAAAAATACAGGGGCCACGTACTAGCGAATGGTGAAAGCTCTTTAAGCCTTACATTGAGCGTAATATGGAGGTATACATTGATGACATGATTGTCAAGAGCTAGAAGCCAGTCGATCATGTCAAGGATCTCTAAGAAGCCTTCAACCAAATGCATACATACAATACGAAGTTAAATCCCCAGAAGTGCATCTTTGGCGTTGGTTTTGGCAAGTTCTTCGGATTTCTAGTCACACAGAGAGGTGTTGAGGCCAACCCCGAGAAGATCATAGCCATTAGGGGAATAGAGCTTCCAACCTTAGTCCGAGACGTACAGAAGCTTATTAGCATGGTAGTTGCCTTGAGTAGATTTATCTTAAAGAATGCTGATAGATGCGTTGAGTTCTTCAAAATCCTCAAAAATCCTAAAGATTTTAAATGGACTTTAGAGTGCGCCATTGCTTTTCAGCAGCCTCAAGACTTCCTTGCTCATCTACTGGTCCTCTCCAAGCCTGTTCAAGGGGGGGGGGGGGACTTGTTCCTGTACCTAGCCATAAGCGACTGGATACTCTCCTTTTTACTAGTTAGAGCAGAGGGAAGAGAATATAAGCTAGTATATTATGTCAACCATATACTGTATGGGCCTAAGGTCAAGTATACCTTGGTAGAAAAATTAGCCCTGGCTATCAACATCATAGCTTGATGGTTGAGACCCTACTTTCAAGTGCACCTAGTAATCGTACTCATGGATCAACCATTGTACACCATGTTGTAGAAACTTGACGTGTCTGGACGGATGATGAAGTACATAATGGAATTGAGTATATATGAAATCCAATATTAGCCATGAACGACCTATAAGGCTTAGGTGCTGGCCGACTTCGTGGTGGAGTATACGGGAGAGGAGGAAGCACTATTGAGTGATGATAAGCCGATGTGCCTTCCACATCGATGGATCATCCACCTTCGGGGGTGGAGGTGCTGGCCTTGTTCTTATCGGCCCATCTAAGGTCACTATCTACTGCGCCCTCAAGTTCGGGTTCGATTCTAGCAACAATGAATCCTAATACGAGGCACTTATTGCCAGTCTCAAGCTAGCGAAGTAGATTGGCATCGATCAGTTGCGGATATTCTCGGACTCCATACTTGTCATCTAGTAGGTTCGAGGTGAATATGAGGCTAGGGACAACATTATGGCTAGGTACCTATTGAGCCTGATTTTTTGATTTTCTTTTATTTAAAATTAATTTCTCATTTTCTGATTAATATTAAACCCTAACCCATTTAATATTAATCATCGACTAAAGAAATTGAGAAATTCTGATTTTTTTTTATTGAAAAATAATTTTTAGAGTCGCCATTCGACTAAAGTCGGGAAAAGAAAAGAAACCGTAACTAATTGGGTGGATTGATTACGATTTGGCTACCAGTCTTTAATTTCAACTTGAATGAAAAACCAGAGTGTTCTGAGTTCGATGGCTAACCTATTAAACCTTAACGGGTACTACTATCTATTTACCGAAATTAGGATTATTTTTCTAATTATAATATTTAAAAAAAAAATAAATAAATAAAATCAAAAGAGAGAAAAAAAAAAAGGATCTAAGTTTTTACATATTTTATCATCATCCCGAAGGTATTGTAAGTCCCACAACCAGTTACTTAAGGTTTCGATTAGCTGAAAAATTCGATCGAACCTAAATTATAAAGTAAAGCTAAAAATAACTTGAATATAAGAAAATAAGTAATAAAATAGAAGATTATAAAATTTTCAAATTTTAAGTATAATAATTGCTAATTATTAAAAAGGCGAAAAGTATAATCTAATAATTAATAAATTACTAAAAATAGATTATATGTATACTAAAAATTTTAGAATGACCTGAATAATAGTTAAGAATGTTCACATGTACCCCATATGTATTTACTTGCAGATAAAAATACACGAAATCACCTAAATTGGCCAAAAACTTAGTAAATAATTAAAAAAAATTATAAATTAATTATGGAAAAAAAATTAGAAGAGTATAGAATGATCCAAATCTGGTCATGGCAGGTTAGGATCTGCAAAATAAAAATTACCCAATTAGAATTAGACAACACAAAAGCAAAAAATTAAGGAAATGGGATAATGTCATGTCTAATTAATGCATATTAATTACCAAAATCGTCTATAAATAGGGAAAAAAATTCACAGAACTCATTTGGGTAGTGAGGAAGTAGAGAAAAATAGAGAGACTTGAAAATTCAAGAGAAAATCCAGAAAACAAAAAAAGAAAAGAAAACTGTGCAGATAGGGCTGGTGAGCCAAACCTACTCCTTACCACCACTTGGGATCGAGTCACCACCACCACCCCACTCCAGACCCACTGTCTAGGCCGGCTGATAAGCTTAGACCAGGTTTGGACGGCCAGAAAGCATCGAACCGGGTGAGTCCTATAATTGCCCCGATTTTGTGTAATTTCTTAAAATTAGTTATTTTGCTCAGAAAATTATAAAACTTGTTATTCTGAGGTTTTATTGTATGTAGATTTAGGGAAAAATAGTGATTTAGTTTGATTACGTCTGGAATTATAGGATTCTTAACAAATTGAACAAAACCGAGTATGATTAGAACTAGAAATAAATAGGCTTAGGAGTGTAGTTTGGAGCTCAATTTTTTTCTATAGGATGCTTATGTGATATAGAACAATGCTATGAAGCTATTTTTCTAAAATTAATTTTCAAAATCTTTAAGTTAATTTTTAGCCCTAAAATGATGGAAAAATGGGGGTAATTTTGAGTTAATTAGGTGATTAAGATACTCATTTCTGATTTAGATAGTAATTAGATGTTTAGGGATGTTAATATCTGATGTGGAAACCTAATCCTAGCCTTTGGAGTATTAAGTATAGTTAATTTAGGAAATTAGGTAGTTATTACAAGAAATTAGTAATATGTGAAATTGAAAATTAATAAATCTAAAAAATTAGGGTTATTTAGGTAATATTATAATAGAAATCAAAATAATATTAAATCTGAAATAAAATTTAATTTTAAGTAAATGTATAAAAATGTAAGATTTTCTCACATTAGGAGTAAATTCGATGTACTTATAAGGATTTAAGTGTATCGGGTAGAATAAAATACTAATTAGAGATAATGATGGTATTTAGGAGATTGGGAAGTAATGTGATTAATCTCACATTATGGGTTGAAATGAATTTTTAGGATTTGAGTATAAAACAATACTTAGAAATCGAACTAGAACCTAATTTAGAAATTGATGCGGAAACCGAAACCGAACCCGAACCTGACCCCAAACCTAGAATAATTGTAAAAGACTTAAGACCTAGATAATTAAGTATATTAAACTCTAAACAAAACATAACAATAAGCATCATAGGATAAAACAAACCTATAATAGTTATATGAAAAACTGAAACCACGTTTGTGTTATAGGGATGATCAGTGATGGCCTGAGCAAGTCGGACCTCGAGTGAGTGAGTGAGGAGTTGAAGTAAGTTGGGATTAATACGATGTTGTATTTTGGAGGCTTAAAATTATGCTTGGTTGCGCTTGTTAGATAGTTGAATGTGTGTATGCGCTTGATTATGGGTGATGCTATGATTCTGTTTGTTGTTCTGGCTTGTATAGTATGATTTGTATGAAATGATTGATCACTATAAACTGGACTTAATCAAATATACAGCCTATAATCATAATCGGACCTACATGGCAACCCATTAGGGGAACATAGGACTCTCCGGCCAAATACCGATCCCTTCGAGAGGGATAGCGTAAGATTGCATAATGGTCCCTTCTTCATCCTCAATCGAACTAAGTGACAGGAGAGGAGGTCGCAGCGAGGGTGAAGTCAGTGGTTCGAAGGTAGTTGCAGGAGGAACGAGGTCTCCATTGCATAAGTCTAGGTTTGGTCGTGAGCTGTTGCATTAATGGCAACTCCTCAACTCGGATTAGAGTGGGTGTAATTTCTTTAATCTCACGACGGGCCGGACAACGTCGTGCGATGGCATTTGCTTGCACATATATTGCACCTAATAAGTTGATTGATAACCCTGTTGTGTGTTTATGGTATAGTTTTAAGTCCTCTATCCTAATTTACTGAGCTGTGGTTGCTCATATCCCTATAGACGTCGTGCAGGTGCTGGCTAAGAAGCGGTAAACAACTACTCTGAAGCTAGCAACTACTGGATCCTAGGGAGTGAGGAAAAACATTTGAAGAATAAACACATATTTTTAAGGTTTAAGCTTTTACTTTATAATTTTTCATTTCTGAATAATGTAATAACTCGGAGATATATTACGGAGAAATATTATAAACTTCAACTGTAATAACTGAGTTATAGCGTATATATATATTTCCTCACTTTCTTAGGTAAATGATTTATTTAAATTACAAACTGTTTACTTCAAAGTGGGTTAGTTGTGGACGCCTTGTGTAGATCAGGTCTAAGATAGCGGTTGTAAGGCCAACTTCTATCTTAGGATGGTTTACACGGTGGGGCTGTTACGATTCTGCCGCTTCGGGGCGTGATAGGTACCTACGTACCCACTAGTCAGGATCAGACGATCGTAGTTCTTTCTTACAAAATTTTTAGTGGGTGGTTTATTTTTATTTTGAAAACTGACCGAATTTACATTGTTACCTGATTCAGTTTATTCAAAAGAAAACTAAAGAGTCTTAATTCACTAAGTCTTTTATTTTATTTTATAAAAATTCTCTAAAAGTCCTATTTTTTAAAACGGGGTTTTTATTATTTTTATTTCCAAAATAAATTTTTTAAGTGAGAAAATCTTAAAATCATAATGCTAAAAAAAATATATACCTAAGCAAAAGAGGGATAAAATAGTTTTCTATATGAGGAAACCCTACAAAACTAATCTTAATAAAAAATAAATCCCTAATGAATATACACAACTAGCTAACGAAATAAATTAATTCCTATATAACACACTTATATAAGAACTAATACTAAAACTCCTAAACTAACATATATATACATATTATACATTTTGTCAACTAAAATATAATTAATGTAATGTATACAAAAACTAATCTTAACAATCCCTTACCTAATATCTATATACCCTTGTATATATACCACTACTTATATATAACAAAATATTCACTTATAATATATCTAACTTATGTAATAAAGAAAACTGATGCTAAAAGAAACACACTAAACTAATATATACATATATATGCTATAATAACATAATATAATAACTAAATAAATAAAAACTTTGAACAACCGAACCTAAACTTGCTTGGTGAAGGCAATAGCGTGGACTGTGTAGTGAGTTGACCAATCGTGTATTGACGAAGTGGATAGCGACTGTGGATTAATGAGGCAAGTTGAAGGCTTCTAGTGTGCATGCGAACTAGTATGTACAGAGAGTGTGTACGGTGCAGGGGCTCAGGATGTTGGGTTTGTGTTTTGTGGACGGTACAGCATTCAGTAACTGTTGGCGTTAATGATTTGTTGGCGTCGGAGTTGTGGTCATGGTTGAGTGGCGGTCAGTGTAGTAGCTGCCATATTGGAATTTTGGGTGTGTTGGGGCTGGAGTTGCGACTGTAGTTACGTCTGTATGAGTCTAGTCATGCTGCTGTTCGGTTGTGCGGTTGGTCTCTGGAATTAGGTTGTTGCGTATGATCAGGTGTATGTAGTAGTGTTCTACACTTGATCTCCGTGCGATTTGCAGCAGCGTGGCATTGGTTGTGTTGAATTCGGTGCTGGAGTTATGTAATCAGCATTGAGGAAGTTGCTATTGTAGAGTATCCAACAGTGATCGAAGCAGTAACAGTAGAGTGAGCGTGTTTAGCTTATCGGAACTACTACTATCCGTAGATCGAAGCTGCTGTGTTGCATTTAGGCGGTTATCGTGGACTGATTGGGTCGTGATGTTGCTATGGGCGTGAAGTTGTGTGGCTAAACAGCAACAAGGTTCGGTGATTCTGCAGTGTTTGTAGGGATTGTGACAGTAGAGTTCGTAGGACTGTATTTAGTCGTTGTGTGTTGTTTTGTGAAAACTGAATTATTGCTGTGTGAAGGTGGATTTAGCCTGCTGTGTCTCCTCTTTTTCTTTCTTTATGCACATGTATGTGTATGTGTGTGTTTTTTTTAGGTCCAAATCAAATTATATCAAATTATATCTATTGTATCTGATTCGATAACAATTAAATTAGATCCAAATTAATTTAAATCTAATTTAATAAAATCAAATTGAATTCAAATGATCTTAACTAGATATGAATCCCATTTATTTCTCTCGCTCTTGTAAAATATAGAAAAATAAAAAACATAAATGCCTGGCGAGACTCAAACCCAAGACCTCAAATTAAATCTAATTCAATACTTCTAATTCAATACTTCAATACTTATTCGTTAGGCCGTTAGCCTGTGCCTTGACATTCAGTATAATTAAATTGTACTTAAACTACGTGACTCTCTAAAATAATTATTTATACTAAATTAAAACTAAAACTAAAACTAAAACTAAAACTATTTGTTCTTAATATGAATTACTTCCTAAAAATCTACGAAATTTTTTATAATTTTTTCTTTTCTCATTTTTTGGTATTTTCATCATTTGTTAATTTTTATTATTTTTATCTTTTATTAATTTTTTCTCATTTATTATTATTATTTTTATTTTTGAATTAGGACCATTTTTGTAAAAAAAAAAAAAAAAAAAAAAATTAGGATTATGGAGGGACAAAAATTAGGTGTCTACAGTACCTTTGAAAAAATGAGAGGCCTCCTAGTAGAATTCACTTCTTGGGACATCAGGAAAATCCCTTGAATGGAAAATTCTACGGTAGAATATTTGTCCAAGCTCGCCTTTACTGTTATGCGGAAGCTCGAGGTGAAGGACAGCAAAATCTTTATAGAGTACTTACTGGAAAAAAGCATAACTTTAGGCTCGGCCGAAGTCTTGAAAGTAGACACTATAGTGCTAGAACCGAGCTGGATGGAGCATATTCGAAGTTTCTTGGAGCATGGAATGCTTCCAAAAGACAGGAAGGAAGTGAAGAAGCTTCGATATCACACTATTAATTAAACGTTGGTTGATGGTGTCTTGTATCGCAGGGGAGTTAGCCTGCCCTTGCTCTAATGCCTCCGAGAAGAGGAAGGGCTATACGTCATGGAAGAGCTATACGTCGAAGTGTGCAATAATCATATTTAGCCCCAAGCCCTCATCCTATGGGCACTATGGCTTAGGTATTATTGGCTCACCATGAGGTAAGAGACAAAGGCCGAAGCCTAGAAGTGCCTATAGTGCTAAAAGCACGCCCTAATTAGTCCGTGCCTTGCACTGCCCTCCAACCCTTGATGAGCTTATGGCCATTCGTGCAATGGGAGATTGATATCTTTGGTGCCTTCTAGAAAGCTTTAGGTGGATGATAGTTTATAATTGTCATCGTCGATTACTTCATGAAGTGGGTAGAGGTCGAAGCAATGGCTAAAATCACAGAGAGAACTGTTGAATCTTTCGTTAGAAACAATATTCTCTCCTGGTTCGGAGTCCCTTATGCCCTCATCACGGACAACGGGCAACAGTTCGATAACCTCAAGTTCAAGGAGTTTTGTGCCAAGCACTACATCACCCCATACTTCATATCTTGCCTACCCCCAATCAAATGGATAGGTTGAGGCAACCAATTGGGTCATTTTGAATAGCCTCAAGAAATGTGTGGACTGATCTCAAGGCGCCTGGGCCGATGAACTACCTAATATCTTGTGGGGTATAGGACCCACCCACCATACTTCTACGGGAAAGACCCCCTTCAACCTTGCTTTCATGTTGGAAACGATCTTCTCAATCAAACTTGAGCTCCCTAATATCAAGACTCGAAGTTTTGATGCCGCCCCTAACAACTCACTGCTGCAAGCGAATGTTGACACCATTGAGGAAATTAGAGACCTTGTTGCTGCTAGGGTAACCATATACCAACATTAGGTCGCCTGGTATTACGATCAGAAGGTCAGGCACAAGGAATTCAAGGTCGGCGACCTAGTGTGTCGAAAATTAGAAGACACAAGTTTACGCGAATGGTAGGGCAAACTGGCCCTCAATTGGGAAGACTTGGTCAGAGTCATGGAGAGATTGGGTAATGGAGCATAAATACTGGAAAGATTGGATGGTGAGCTCATCCCACATACATGGAACGCTGATAATCTCTGACTTTATTTTGATTAGAATTCCATTATGTACAATTTTTCTTTCCATTGTGATGAAATAAAAGTTATTTCATAATTGATTGTCTACTTCTCTCTCTCGTTCCCTTTCTCTCTACTGCCAATTAAGCCTTTGAAGAGGCATATGGATAGTCAATTAGGCAGGTCAAAACGCCATTAACTTGAACCCCTTTAGGAAGCTTCGATAAGGGGAAACACCCTTTGCATAGAGGAATTCCCTTTTATCGGGTAGGTTGGAACGCCACCGACTTAACCTCCTAAGGTAACTTCGATAAGGGGAAACACCTTTTGCATAGAGGAACTACCCCACACTGGATAGGTTGAAATGCCATCGACTTGACCTTTACTAAGGTAACCTCAATAAAGGAAACACCTCTTGTATAGAGGAACTCCCCTAATAGTTAACCTCGGTAAGGGTCAACTCCCATTGCATAGAGGAATTCTTAAGCATATATATTTAAAGACAAACAGAGAATAGGAGATGACATTTTTAAAACATTCATCTATTCATTCATTAATTGTTTAATTACATAGTAAAGGCCGGTATCTCGACCTGACTTACATTAATTTAAAAAAAAAAAAAAGAAGAAGAGAAATCTGCTATCTCTTAGGATCAACTAACTCCAATAATTCAAAAAAGTCCAGGGCATCGATCTGTTTGGAGAGTTGATCCATCGGTGCTTCATGGGGTAGGCCTTCACATGGAGCGAAGCTTGAGGGATGTGAACTAGGAGTAGCTGGAGGATCGCCCTTGGATGGATTTTCTTAAGGAGCTTCTTTAGGGGCAAGCACTTAATGGGTTGTTGGGGTAGAAGTGGAAGTAGATGCACCTTGCTTGGCCCTAGCAGCAAAAGGAGCACTGGCATCATCAATAGCCTCTTGGGCAAACTCTTTTTCTTGTGCCAGGACTTCCCTCTTCTCATTAAACGTTGGGGAGTCCAAGAAGTCGAGGAAGTCAAGATCCAGCTCTTCGACCTGCTAATCCAAACCGACCTTTAAATTGGCTAGCTTTAGCGAAGTAGCCTTAACACCCTTGCATTTAGACACCTTCATCACCAGTTCGGTTTACAACTTGGCCATGGACACCTTTAGCTTAGCATTTTCTTTCTTGAGTTAAGCTCGAGCCTCACCCTCCTTGTTTAGCCTTTGAAAGAGACAAGCCTTCATCTTTTGCTCGTTCTCCAATCGAGCCTTCATGTCATCGGCCTTCTTGGCCGCCTTCTTAGCATTATCCCTTTCCCACTCCGTATCCTTGAGCCTCGCTTTAAGCCCCACCACTTGTACAATAGAGCAGCACAGGTGCTTGTTAGCCTTGGTGAATTTTTTCAAGTGCTTCTTACTAGAAGTCTTTACCTTTAGCAGGTACTTCTTGTGCTGATGCAACGCTTCCCAAAGCCCTTTACCTCTTTTTAGGTAGCATCGGATTTGTTCAATTGAAGCAGTACTTAGTCGTTGTATTACAAATTAAAAAAAATAGCCCATCGTCAATACAATGACACATAAAAGCACAACAACATAGGAGTAACAAAAATTTACCTACCGCATCAACGTGCTCAAGTGGCCTACTATTTGTATGGGGTTGTCCCTACCTTTTTGGGAGAGCCCTATAAGGATAGCCCAATTACTAGGGGTGTGATGTAGACTTTGTAAATTTAATCTTCTAAACATAGTGTTAGACTTGAGTGTCATAGACATTTTCCTAAGTCGACAAAACCATATAAAATGAAAGCCGACTAAAATTTTGAACTTGGAACTTAAAACGGACTTGAAAGACCCAATGATATAATTTGAAAACCCTTATCATGCAAGAAAACCCCAATCCCTCGATACGTGTACTTAAAAGAAAAATATAAACCTAAACTTAATAGAAACCGTAAATATGAAATTATAAAAATTTTTAAAACTTTATAAAATTATTTTAATACTTGAAAAGCCATAAATCAATAAAATTATCAATAATTTTGTGAAATCATATAAAACTGATAATAAACAAATCAAGGATTATTTCAAGTAATAATAAACAACAAAACTAAGCTAGTTAAAGGAATAAATTAATAAATTTACAAAAATTATTTTACTTGTGTACATAAGTAGCCCTACAATATGTGTATATATATATATATATATATTATTAAGCAATTTCCTTCTCTTTTCTTAATCTATCATATGATATATATATATATATATATATGTTGCATAATAAAGCAGTGTTCTTAAATAATTAAGGCAATTGATCCTTAAGCTTCTAAGTGTAAATAAATTATTCCTGAGTTGGTGAAAAACCTAAAACATACATAATCTCACTTGAACTCTAAAATATACTTAAACTCACTTGAACCCTAAACCTTAAGATAATCAAGGACTTATAGCCCTAAATAAATAATTAAAAATATAATTTCAATGAATTTTATTCAACTCTAGAAAACTTTAAAATTTCTTAAGAGGCAAATCACAACCTACAAATTAATTTGAGAACCAAACCCTAAAAGAATTTCATATGAGACAATTCCCTTATTTTCACTTATAAGCCATGTTATGTATGGATAAGTTGTAAACCCTACTTTTTAGTGGACTTGTGATTCAACTAAGAATACTTCCCAAATGTTCTCAAGGATAAATTAAGCTAAGAATTTTAGTTTACATTTAAAAACGAATTTAATTTTCCAATTTAAAACCCTATTATCGATAAAACTCGAATACGAGAACCATAGATTATAAACCTAAAACCCTAAAACAATTAAGGATTTGTAACCCTAAGCGGCTAATTAAGAATTTAATTTGAATAATTTTATTTAACTTTTGAAATTTTCATAATTTTATAAGAATTAAATCATAACTTACAAATCAATTTAAGAGACAAACTCCAAAAGAATTTCATATAAGACAATCTCTTTATCTTCATGCATAAGATTTATGTACATAAATAAGTAAACCAACCAATCATCCTAAATAACTTATCAATTGATAAATATAAACTCTACTTTTAGTGGGCCCATGATTCAATTAAAAGTACTATTCGAACGTTCCTAAGGATCAACAAAACTGAGAACTTAAGTTTACATTTAGAAACAAATCAAAATTTTCTAATTCAAAAACCAATTATCAAGAAAACCTGAGCTTAAAGAACTATGAGCTCTAAACTCACTTAAGACCCTAAACCTTAAAACAATTAGGGAATTTTGACCCCAAGTGACTAATCGATAATTTAATTTGAATAATTTCATTCAACTTTAGAAAATTTCACAATTTTATAGGAATCAAATCATAAAGTGCAAAACAATACTAGATGAAAATCCTAAAACAATTTCGTATAAGACTATGCCCTTATCTTCATGTCTAAGCCTTACACATAAATAAGTAAACCAACCAATCACCTTAGATGACTTATCAATTGAGAGTTGGAATCATTTATTAATTGATAACTTATCAAAATCTAGTGATAAGACATTTTCCTTATCACCCCTTCACTTATACTACATATGGACAATTTTTCACAAGATTTCATATGCTTAACTTCATTAAATGAGACAAGACCATTCTATGACCCTAAAGGACACTAAATGGTAGATTTGAACAAGGAGGAAAGGGGGGCCATGCTTTTGTCTTTTAACCATCAATCACTTTCTCTTATACATCACTATTTACTTCTTAATACTTACATCATCAATAGTTACAATTGTTGATTTTTGTGCAAGCTATAAGACAATCAATTAAAGCTTCTTGCACACACTTTTTCTCTCATTCAAAAATCTGCCACTCTCTCCCTTTTTCACTCTCATTTTCACTTCCTTTTCTCTCACTTTAAACACAAATCAAAAGAAGAAATTCAACCTCACAAAAATCTTTCATTTGGCTGCCACTTCTAAGTCCCACTCATGACACTCCCATTTCTTTTTCTGTGTCATTTTCTTCCAATATCTAAACTCTTTTAGAACCATTAGAACCTTTCACAAACCTTACTCCAAAGGATCAAACAACTCAGGTTTCCAAAAGGTTGCAAAAGGAGGAAGCAAAGTTAAGAGCTTAAGTGGAACCTTTGTGCACAACCACCATATTTCGCTTTAAGGATGAGTAAGTGTTTCTTGTGATTAGTGGGTTAGTGTTTATGTTAGGAGACTTTGATTTCTTGAAGATATGAGTATGATTTTAAGTTGTTATAACACCAAAGACCATTCTAAAAAACAAACTCATGAAATCTTTACATAAAGTTGAAACATGAGCATGTAATGTTGGTGTTTTGTAAAGATACTTGTTCAACACTTTGAATGGAAGATCTTAAGTTAAGAAAATCTTGAAACAAGAACTTGAATGGAAGAGAAGCATGCTGGACGTAAGGATTTAAAAGTCATTTGAAGTTTTATGAAGAAATTAACTTTGCATGACATGAGCTATGATATGGAAGTTGTAATAAGTGTAAGATTTTCTATTTCTTTGTGTGAAGCATGAGTTAAAGAATCATCTTACGGAAGAAAGGTTAAGTTAAGATTTGGATACAAGTAGTCTAAGTGCATGATCTAATACCTAAACTTAAGGAAACGATTAAACAAGTTGAAAAACCAAGTGAGAACCCCTTGGAATCATCATGACCAAATCTGGAACATAGGTAAAAGACATTAAAAATATGATAAAAATAAGTGAACAAAGTGAAAAAATCAACTAAAGCAAGTATAATAAGTATACAAAGCCTAAAACTCAAAATTGAGCTTAAAACTCTCAAAACAAGCCTAGAACTCTAAGTTGGGCCTTCATTAAAATTCTAATCAGCACTTTAAAATATTAAGAGAGGTTGTTTTGAAGCCTACAAGAAATCCACTTAAGACTCCATAAGCCTAACAAAGTCATTAACTTTAGTTTGAACAAAAAACAAGCCCATTTGACAACTTATGCCTACTAAAGAGCTCATGAAGTGATTGTTAACCTTAGGAGTATAAATCGAAGTTATAAATCTGATCTCAAGGAGTATTTTGAGCTTAGGATAAAATCTTAAGACCAAGCCCAAAGGATTTCTTAAGTTATCAAAAAGCTCATTTACCATACAAGGCCCAAAAGCACTCCAAAACATGAAGATTGCTACTGTTTTGACCCGTGGACAGATTTGTGTACCTCATTTCAAAAATCTAACCTCACCACGTTAAAGTATACTCGAAAATGATGAAGATTGACTGTAAGATCATAATAATTGGATTTAAAATGAGAAAGTTATACGCGATTGAACTTTTAAGAAAAATCGGGAAAAAATTATGAAATCAAGTCAAAAGTATAACTTAAAGGGTTTTAGCTTAGTTTTCTAGGTTTTATTTCAAATCCTTATAGTATCGTATTTGTGATGTCCAGGGGACCCGGCTTTTGGGAGACAACTTATCCCAGATTATTTTGATTGATTCGCATGGCTGAGTGAGTAAATTCCTGATAACTCTTTACTTGATTTTGCTTGTAGAATAAATGCACTTAAACTTATATATATAAATTTGGATGCTTGTAGGATATGGGAAACGCATGTGTATCAATTTGTGGATAAATGCGATAACTTGTTAATTATATATAATAATGGGAATTGTTTGCACTATATATATATATGCGAATTGTATGGAATGAAATTGTCTGATTATCTTGAAAATCGAGTTAATCACTTATATGATTAAGAAATTAAAATGAATCATGCATTCCCCATATTGCATACGGATAACATCGACTGCTGCTTCACGTAGAAGATGGGAAAGGACTCACAAGAGGACGTGCCTCCTGCAGGATTGGGCACTAGCTATGTCATTATATATATTGAGTCTTTGTCTTAAGCTGATGGGCTTACTAGGCGTCGGGAGACGCTAACCGTCGGTGAGGGACCGAGTCTTGTGGCTTTTGGTGAGGGCATGTGTTTGTGGATTGCGGAGGCCACCACACCGCTAGATTTGGGATTTTGAAAATATGATTTATTATTTGGTAGTGAAAGTATATATATGTATATATATACATAGTTTTGTTTTGACTTAAGTACAATAGTGCTAATGAATTAAAACCCAAGGTCTAGAACCCCGATTTTGGTTTAGGTCGGTTAGTTATCTCTAAACCCCGACTACAAGGGGTATAATTCTGAGTCGTATGCAGTTCTTAAGCTACTGCATGCGTTGTTTGACATACTAATTGTTCATGCATTCATATGATTGTGCATATAATAAATTTTGCCATACGGTATTGATAAGGGTAATTATCTCACTAAGCGTAAGCTTACACCCCAACAGTTCTTTTCCTTGCAGGTTGATCGATAGTTGGGACAGGGATAGGAATTGAGTGCAGAGTGCTACCATTGAATCAATATGGTGAAAAGCTTATGTAGTTACTTTAAAATGCTTTGGAAAACGACTAATATTTCAATTAAGTTTAGTATCTTTAGTAAGTTTAGAATTTCTTTTGGAATTTTCTATCTTATTTCACTATTTTGGTAGGGGATACCGATTCTCTGTGATTTTAAGGAATTGTGGAAAAATGGTTATCCACAATTATTTATATTATATAATGATTCAATGAACTAAAATTTAAGACCCTAGTGAATAACTATTTAGAGTCTTCCAATCTTCCACTTATAAGGCGATTTTCTTATCATGGGTGTACACGTGATATGGAAATTCTAGGCAATACTACTAGGCTCCTCTTAGGGTCGCTACATGTGAGACCCCATCAAAGCTTGGTAATTGAGTGTTTGGTGCCATAGTATCAGATTGTTGGCATGGACCTCCCACTTTAGCCTGAGGAGATTCCCTCGGGCCCTCTTCATTTCCAACTTAGGGGTTCCCTTTAAGAGCTCCTCATCCTAGGAAGTGTATGGTACTTCCTGGAATGAGTTTAGCTCTATCCCCATTAGCTTGAAATTGTTGAGGACTTCAAAAAATGCATCCCCCATGTCATCGACACTCTAATAGGGATGAGCCATAGGTCACTCATTCTACTTCCCTTTGCTCAAAGGCACCTTCACCAGGGGCCTTTGCTTCTTCACTTCAGGACCTAGCTCCCTGGCCGTTTCGAAAGCCTTGCACTTCTTGCAAGTAGCTTAAGGAAGGGTGGCCCCTTGCTCAATCTCTTCTTCCCTCACCTTTGGAGGGTAAAGCATATGTACATTATGCCTCTTCGTTTTGGTACCTTTATTACCTATGACAATGGGCTTAGTAGAGGGGCTGAAGGAAGGAGTGGGTAGAGCTATACCCAAGGGTTGTACCTTTTTGGTTTGCCCAAGCCTCGACTTCGGCCTTATTGCCTTTGCCTCTAGCGAGTTTGCCTTGGTTCGTGCTTGGCGCCAATTCATCAGGTCGTTCATAGAGGGATGAGGAATTCTCGGGGCTAAATTTTTGTCTACAAGAAACCCAATTGAAATTTAGAAAAGGAAAATAAGGACAAACCAAAAGAAACTACAAATACCATTCACAAAACTATAAATACCATTTACAAAATACCGCTATGACCGATACAGCCAACGGTGTCCTCTAATCCTATAGGCATTGAAGGAAGCATCTCAACACTAGCACAACTTGATTAGGTACCAAAAATACCTGTATCTTCGGCTCATTTCTCCACCATAGCTTTCTTCATGCTAGGGAAGAGCTCAAAGATCAAGTATCGAAAATACCTCTCTATGGTCTTTACAGCATTAATCACTTGGCTGTATCTTAGCGCCATAAAGGCCAGGATCTCTTGGGTGGTTTTGGCATCGTTAGGACTAAGCCCCTTCTCACCTTTGGTACAAACCATCTCGGTTCATCGAGTCCAAAAGTTAACCTCTTTAAGCAGTTTAACCACATACTTATCCTGTTAGCCTTTGACCAAATCTACAAGGTCGTAGAATAGCTTTTTCCTTAAGTGCAGCTGGAAGTAAGGCTACCTCTCGATGCTCTTCTACATGCAAAAGTGATAGAGCAACTTAGGAGTAGCCTTTACCATTAGGTATTGGTAGAGCTCCTGAAAAGCCTTTAGTACCCTCTACCCATTGGGAGGGACTTGTAATGGACTACAACAGTGATAGTTGAAGAACTCCTTCTCGAAGTGACTTGGAGGGAGGCGCTGCCCCAATCTCTAAGCACTTCTCGAATACTATGAAATGCCTCCCTAACAGTAGGGCCACCTGTTCGTCCTTGCCTAGCAACCTAATTTGCCACCTGGGGATTTTCTCCACAAGAAAGTTGCTTATGATCCAATTGGGGGTAGATTGCTTACTTCTACTCATACGACTGCTAAGCCCTTTGCCTGTCTTAGGAGCATTGAACAAATCCTTCGAGGGGAGGGGGGTAACATGCGCATATACATCCCTAAGGATGGCATTGGTGATTTTGGCCTTGTCTAGTGCCTCTACGGCTATCCTCGTAGGTTTGTTGAGCTGTGCTAGTGACGAGACTTCGTCTTCTTGTGCCTGAGGGGGATAACTTCTTGTAGACTCTGAATTAAAGAGATGTGGTAACAAAGAGGAACTAGTCTTACCTCTGTTGGTTGATATGGCTATAATACTCGAAAAAGGAAGAAAAGCTTTGAGAAAGTTTGAATGGTTTCAAAGAAAATTTTGAGTCTGATAATGGCAAAACAAAGAGATTGTAGAAAAGTGGTTTCTTTTTAGGATCCTACTATTTATAGGCAAATCGCCTGGGAAGCCGTATAGGCAGTTATAGGGATCAATATAAGTATGAATCCCTTGGAATGCTGCGTAGTAGATACGTAGAAAGCAATTTGATTGGATGGTTACCTTTAAAAGGCAAAAAGACATGTAGCTGCACGCTAGTTTACTACAGTATGACACATGTCATGTCACATTTAATGTACGAATTATAAGTAGGTAAAAATCATATTTTGAAAAAGTTCCTTCAACAAGAAGTCTCTTTAAGGCCCATCTGACTTTTACCTGATTGGTATCATAAAGACATGACGCAATTATGTCTGCTTGATCCTTGTCGAGTACTGTTTGAACAGACCAGTTCGAAGCCTTGAAGCGCTTGCCCAGTGAGTTGCAAGGGTGTCTTACTCTGATACCCCAACTTGAGCCTCACTTGGGTCCTTGGCATTTCGCTTCAAAACAATTGCTGACCACTGTTACTCTTCTCGCCTTGAACATTTTTAGATTTGGTATCCTCTACTTCGGACAACTCTACCGTGACCAACTTCTAGTATGGACTTATGTGCCTACCATGTCAGCCTCATCGCTCTAGGTCGGATTCCTTTAAGTTGGATCGATCACTCATGAGTAGCCCACATGTCCTTTCTCCTTACCTTCGCCTTGGCAATGAGATTGCCAAGTAGGAGGGGACAGGGCACTTAGGATATAGGCTTGTCAGGCCTAAACGTAATCAATGCGTCTCGTGGCGCTTACCTTTATGGGCTTGAGCCTTAGGCCTGTATGGATTAAGTCTAGTAAGCACTGCAACGGCTAGAATGCATAAAATAAGGATGAAACAGCCACGTTTTGAATAAGGAGGACATGTCGAGCATAACGACTCCATTCTCCTCTATTTGCGGGAGAAGATCTCTTTCGTTAAATGAACTCTAACTCTCGACTTCACTTCACTATAAAGATTAGGTTACTACCCGACGATAAAGTTTTCTATACTCTGCATACTAAGCCTATGTATTACTTTTAAGTATTTTATACTCTTAAAAGTCTATTGTTAACTTAAGAATTAGAGTGGTTATATCGGATAATCTTCCAGCGTTCCTTCATTGTGTATTGTTTTGTAGGCTCTATACATGTAGAATCTAAACGATTACCAATAAGAATTTTGAGATGACAGTGGTGATAAAAGATTAGCACATGGAAGAATTTTCCTTTTTAGAGCTGTCATTCCAATCCTAATAATCAGGAAAAAAACATAATAGTGTCTAATCTATTTTATTATAATTATAATTATAATCTATATAATTTTGAAAACTTTTATTTAAGATACACATCCCTTTATGTACTTGTTAAATAATTGCAACTTTTATGTAATTTGATATAAAGAGATACAACTCTTAAGCATGAAATGATCTTTCACTTATATATTTCTGAAAAATACTATCAACTGTTTTTTTTCTTTTTGGCCAAATATCAATCTTTTTAAATAACATACAATTTCATTCAAAATCATCCAAAAATCACATAATATATTATAAATATAAATACATATTATTAATAAGTTAATTATGATATCTTTTTGATATATTATTTTTTCCAATAAGTATAAACAAAAATATGTATAAAGTGCGGGGTTTTAATTAGTTTATGTAAAACTTAGGTCCACAACGCGCACACAGATTGTTTAAACAATGTGATAAATACTCTCCCTTGTATTTATATAGAGCATTTACATTCTACTATATAGCGCATGTTATGTCCGAGCTGACTTGAACCGAGGACTTCCTTGGGATAGCAATGAAAATTTAGATCCTAAGCCAACTCGAGGAAAAGTTAGGGCTGGTAGATACCGTGTGGACTTTAGATGCCTAGCAAACTGAAGTGAATTATTTCATCATAGATATAGGTGTAACTACATATTAATTTATACCCCAAATGAAATTTGACTCAGTAAAACCTCCAAGTCCAAGCCATTTTGGACCGGCTTTAATTTCCAACAGAAAATGTCAAAACATTTATATCTCAATCAACGAAATCCAAATTGTCGATGGCCCAAAAAATTTTAAAATTAGGGGTAATTTAAAAAAAAAAAAACACAGGTCTTTCTAGATGAAGAAATATCTTCTTGGTTACCTCTGTCTCTAACTTTGAAAGATCATCATAATTCATAAACACAACCACTCTAATTAATAACAATAACCCATGGTATGAGACACTAATTCAATCTGCCCATACTTAATTTCCCAAACACGCTGCTCGTGTCGTACGTTTTGTGATTGCTTATGGATTTCGAGAAAACAGAGTACTTGGAACTCAACACCTTCATCGCACGCATATCTTCATGCGACGCAGCAAATTCCCTTGACAGCCTCACCCTTAATTTCTTCACCTTACAACTCGGGGAGTACCTCGCAATCAATGGAAACCAGCCCCCATACTTAACTTTGCAAAAGGAGTGGGTCGACATGGCGAAGTCAGAGGTTGTTTACGTTAACTGGGACAAAGTGAAAGTGAGCCACTTGGGAGGACATTGCAATGTGGTTGATGGGGACGTAGCGATGGTAGCAGTGCATGTTGGTAAATGGGAGTGTGAAGATGTTAAGAGGGATTTAGGGATTGAAAGAGATGAAACAACTGGGTATGTAATTAAGATGTTCCCACTAGGACCGTGTCCTGAGTTCATAAGAAGCAAGGTCGAGTCACAGCCATCCATGGAGGTTGAGTTATCTTGGTTTTGTTCCGATATTCCTGCGAAGTTGAAGATGAAGACCCGGCTGGTAAGTTCACGTTCACCTACCAGTTTACGATGTCTTTCGTTGTTCTTAGACATTTACGTGAACCGGTATCAATTTTTAGAAATAGGGTTTAATTATAACATCGAAAGGAATGTAATCCTTTTTACGTAGAACACAAATCTAGGTTGTTAAGTAACAAAAATCTGAACTTGAGCTGAAAAATCTAAACTACTCGAGTTCATAATCAACCAAAATTTGAATTTTCGACTTGAGTTATACCTAAAACCCTAATTTAACATAGTTGTCCCTCTCATTGAGTTTATCTCGAGTTAAATGATTCGATTATATTTAATTTGCCTAAACAAACCACTTCAATATGCCAGCGCATCGATTATTCGACCATTCATTTACTTCGAAAAATCTTGACCTCTGACGAATCAGCTTTCAAGTCCCAAATTAGAGCACAGTGTGTGTTTCCCATTTCTAGCAGCACCATAGAAAACTAGAGAGGATGAAGTTTTATTTTTCAGGTGTAAATTTTTAGATTTCGGAGCAAAAATCTACCTAATAATATGCAATAATCATTTATGGATCAGTACCTTTTTAGGTACTTTATAAAACCTATGATTTCTCTTTTAAACTACAATTTTATAGCAATAAAATTTTGACATTAGTGTTCACAATAATAAGCTTTCAATTTTTCTTTTCTTTTCTCTTTCTTTTTTCTTGCAACACATTTACACTAACATTTATCTATTTAACATTAATCCCATAGATTTTAAATTACATATTTTTTATGAAATCATGTATACAATTCCAAATAATTTATAACAGAATATTGCCACAAAATTGCAATCTATCTTAAGGTCCAAGTGCAATTATTTAAATAAATAAGACCACAAATCTAACAAAGTAATTTTATTTATACAAAAACATCCAAGGAAAAACATAATGCAACAAAAACCAAGTTTTAGACAATTTCCAAGTTTGTGTTAAGTTAGATTTTATTATGTTTGATATTATTAATTAAGAATTTTAATTGGATGGGTACAAGGTACCTTAGCATTTGTACGCAGAAAGTTGTATGTCATATACGTAATGTCTTAAGTTAAAAATAACCAATAATCATACTAATAAATACTAATAAGCTCATTTTAATCTCTTGGTCTAAAAGTTTCTAATTAATACTAATATGTTGTTTTCTATATTAGCCTTATAAACTAATGTAATCCTCTTTTACAATTCATGTCAAATTGCTTATACGCGGGATATCACAGTATCTCTTTTCCCTCTATATGTGAAAGTGGTAAAGTAACTTTTGTGGCATTTGAAAAAGTTAATAAAATAAATAAAAAATAATTTGCCATTCTTGCAAGCAAACTTTTCTCTACATAGAGGTGTACAAGTGAGTTAAATGGACCAACTCAGCTTGGTCCAGTTTGGCCTGTAGGTTAAATAGATTGGATTCATTTGCCTCATTTTACAAATGGACAAAAAAATCTCGACCTTAATTCATTTAAAAAGCAAGTTAATTACGTTAGCTCATAAGTCAAAACTCATTTGTATACTTTTATCTCTACCTATTTGTTAGGATGGTATACTATTATTATTAGGAAAATTTTGTTTTCATGTTTTAATTTAAGTAGCTTAATATACAGTAAATGAAAGGAGTTTCTCTCCTATAAATATAGCTTCCTTAGATGCATTAAGGATTTAAAAAAAGAAAAAGAAACAGATAAAGAAATTAGAAGAATGCAAGTGAATGTATGTTTCCTTAAGAGTTTCTTTTAGTATATATTCTCTTATTTTCAAGAGAAAGTGTTGTTGTTCTCTCCTTATATTTAGAGAGAGGTTGTAACTTTCTTCCACATAGTGAAACTTTATATTCTTGTTTGTGGTTTTTCCCTCATCATGAATGGGTTTTCCATGTTAAAATATTGTCTTAGTTCCTATTTTCTTAATTCTATTTTAGTTTTGGGATATTATTATAATAACTCTACTATGTAGTAGTGGTATCAGAGCCATAGGTTGTTGGTCATTATTCACACTGCGAATACTATTCATGGTGAGATAAAAAGAAAAGGTGTTAAAACCATGGTAACAAAATTTGAGATTGAGAAATTCTATGAGAATGATTTCTCATTATGAAAATTGAAAATAAAAGTAATTTTGAGGAAGGATAATTGCTTAACAATAACTGAAGGAAGACCTACAAATATAACTGATGATAAGTGGAAGAGGATAGATGATAATGTTGTTGCCAATTTGCATCTAGCAATGGTAAATTCAGTCTTATCAAATGTTGTAGGGAAGAAGATTGCAAAGGAGATTTGTAATGCTCTTATTAAATTGTATGTGGTAAAATCTTTTCACAATAAGATATTCTTAAAGAGGAAACTCTATACTTTTTGAACTGAGTGATGTGACATTGGTGATAGATCTCATCAATCATCTAAACAAGTTATTTGCTCAATTTATAGTATCAAATTTCAATATAGCTTAAAATGAGCATGCAGAGCTTCTACTTCAAAGTTTACTAGAATCTTGCGATTAACTCATTATCAATATAACAAATGATAATATCGTCGACTCTCTTTCTTTTGATGATGTTGCTGGAGCGGTTCTTGAAGAAGAATCTAAATGTAAAAATAAAGAAGATAGATTCAAAAGTTAAAAGTAAGTAGAGACTTTAATGATAATAAAAGGTAGATCAAAGGGATGTAGCTCCAATGGGAGTTATAATCATGGTAGATCGAAATCTTGAAGTAGGAAAAGCTTTAAATGCTACCATTGTGGTAAAAGAGGACACTTAAAGAAAGATTGTCAGCATAACAAGGAAAATATAGAGAAGACATCTCAAGCATCATCCTCGTTGTATGGATGTATTGCGAGTACCTCAAATGATGGAGAAATCTTATATAGTGAAGCCGCAATTGTTTGTAAAGGCGGAAAGCAACTCCCTAATGTTTAGATAATAGATTCAGGTGCAACTTGGCACACGACTCTACGTTGAGACTAGTTTTGCACTTATAAACGTATCTCGGAAGGATCCGTGTTTATGGGAAATGATCATGTCTTCGAGATTATTGGAGCTAGTACTATCAAGTTAAAAATGTATGATGGTTCTTTTCGTACAATAGAAGGGGTACAACATGCGAAGGGCTTAAAGAAGAATTTATTGTCTATTGGACAATTAGATGACCTCGAGTGCAAAATCCATATTGAAGGAGGGATCTTAAAAGTTGTTAAAGGTACTCTTGTAGTGATGAAAGCATAAAATATCACAGCTAATCTATACATGCTTCTAGGAGATATGTTGTAAGAGGCAAATGCACGGGCTGTAGGAGCTAATCAAGAAGAGACATCTATAATGTTGCATCACAAATTAGGTCATATGTAGGAACGAAGCTTAAAAGTCCTTGCAGACCATAATCTCCTATTTGGGCTTAAATTAGTAAACTTACCATTATGTGAACACAATGTAATAAGCAAGCATCATAGATTGAAGTTTAACAAATCAACTGTTAGTAGCAAAAACTTATTGGATTTGATTTATGCTAATGTATGGGAATCATTAGAAATGTTCTTAAGAGGAGTAAAATATTTTGTATCATTTATTGATGATTACGCCAGAAGATTATGGGTGTACCTAATAACAAAAAATTTCAATATGTTTTTAGTGTTTAAGGAGCTTAAAGCACAAGTGGAGCTTGAAACTAAGAAAAAAATTAAGTGCTTGAGGATAGATAATGAAAGAGAATATGCAAACAATTTCTAGTACTTTGTAAGCAAGAAGGTATTAAGAGGCAATTTACACTTGCACATACACCTCAGTAGAATGGTGTAGTAGAGCAGATGAACAAAACTCTCCTTGAACGAGCAAGAGCTACATTGAGAACAGCAAGTCTGGGCAAGTCCTTTTGGGCAGAAACAGTCAAAACGTCGTGTTATGTGATAAATTGGTTGCTATCAACTACGATTGGTTTCAAGATGTCAATGGAAATCTGGAAAGGAAAACTTACAGATTATTCTTCTCTACATGTGTTTGTATGTAATGTACAACTCCTAAGAAAGAGCAAAGCTGGATCCAAAATCCAATAAATGCATATTCTTAAGTTATGTTGATAGTGTTAAGGGGAATTGCTTATAAGATCTCATTGGTTGCAAGGTTGTTGTCAGTAGAGACTCAATATTTGTAGAAAATGAACTGTAGAGTGACAAAAAAAAAAATGAGAATATTACTAAAGACATTACAACAATTCAAATAGATGGAAAACCTAGAGAAGATAATTTTTTTTCTTTTTTCTTTTTTTTTTTTAGTAAAACAAGAACATGAGGAACTAGAATCATATGAGATTAATGATATAGAAGTTCGTTGAACATGTTAGATAAGGAAACCATCTTAGTACTCAATCTATGTTATGGTAGACCATGATGCATATTGTCTTCTAATAGAAGGGGGAAAACCATCAACCTTTCAAGATACTTTAAGTAGTTCAAAAGCTTCTTTGTGGATGATAATAATGTAAAGAGAAATAGAAGCCTTACATAGAAATAAGATGTGAGAGCTTGTTGTACTTTCTGAAGATCAGAAAGCCATTGATAATAAGTGGGTCTAAAATATCAATCGAGATGGCAATGACTAAGTAGAATGATATTGTGTAAGGTTGGTGTTCAAAGGGTATGCTAAAAAAGAATGTATTGATTTTAGTGAAATATTTTCTCCAGTAGTTAGCCTTAAGTTATGTGTACTGTATCGGATTTACATCTTGAACTGTTAGGCATAAAGACTACTTTTCTTCATGGAAAACTTGAAGAGGAAATATATATACTCTAACCAAAAGGCTTTAAAGAGCAAGGAAAGAAAACTTGGTTTGCAAGTTAACCAAAACCATGTATGGTCTACAGCAAGCACTAAAGTGTTGGTACAAGAGGTTTAATTCCTTCATTATTAGCCTCAAATATAACAGATTGAGTTTAGACCATTATAGATGTTACAAAAGGTTTGGTGATGATGATTTCATCATTTTACTATTATATGTGGATGACATGTTAGTAGTAGGTCCCAATAAAGATCAAGTATAGAAATTAAAGGCACAATTGGCTAAGGAGTTTGATATGAAGGACTTAAGACCAATAAACTAGATTTTAGGGATGCAAATTGATTGAGATACCAAAGATAAGAAGATTTGGCTTTCTCAAAAGAATTATCTACGACAAGTCTTGCAGCACTTTAACATGCAAGATTGTAAGCTAATATCTACCAAATTTCCTATCAGTTATAAATCATCCTTAAGTATGTGTCCTAGTAGTCAAGTGGAAAGGATGGAAATGTCTCGAGTATCATATGCATTAGTAGTGTGAAGGCTAATGTGCGTAATGATGTGTACGAGGCTAGATATTGCTCAAGCAATTGAAATGATCAGTTGTTTCATGGTAGATCTTGGTAAAGAACATTAGAATGTTGTTAAGAGGATGCTAAGATACATTAAAGGAACCTTAGAACTTATATTGTGTTATGGAGGATGAGAGTTAATTGTTAAAGGATTTGTTGATTTAGATTTTACAAATGATCTTGATAAAAGAAATTCAGATAGGTTATGTGTTCACATTTATAGCAGATGCAACAAGTTAGTTATCTAAATTATAGACTATTGTAGCTGTATCTACTATAGAAGTTGAATATATGGTGATTACACAAGTATGTAAGGAAGTAATTTGGATTCAAAGGTTAATGGAAACTTGGGCTTAGACAACAAAAGATTTTTGTATATAGTGAGAATCAAAGTGCCTTGCACATTGCAAGGATTCTAACCTTTCATTTAAGGACCAAATACATAGGAGTATAATATCACTTTGTTAGAGAAGTAGTTGAAGAAGGAAGTATAGATATGTAGAAAATTTATACCAAAGAGAACCTAACATATGCCATGATGAAGCTAATCAACACTAACAATTTTATATGGTGTCGATCCTTATATAACATATAAAAAATGTAACTAGCATGAAATTGACAAGATAAGAAATGTTTTGGAAGCTCGCCAAAAGTGACTTTAAGAGGGAGATGGTGAAAGCGGTAAAGCCACTTTTGTGGTATTTGAAAAATCAATAAAATAGATGAAAAAATGATTTACAATTGATGGAGGTAAACTTTTCTCTCCTTATTTTTTAGGATGGTATGCTATTATGGTAGAGGAAATTTTGCTCTCATGTTTTGATTGGAGTAGCTTAATACATGGTACATGAAAGGAGTTTCTTTCTTATAAATATAGCTTCCTCACAGCTATTATGGGTGGAAAAAGGAAAAAGAAAAAAAATAAAAAGAAAAGAAATTTCAAAAGAATGTAAGTGAATGTGTGTTTACTTGAGAGTTTCTTCTAGTATGTATTTTTCCTATTTTCAAGAGAGAGTATTATTGTTTTTTCCTTATGTTGAGTTTGGTCTTTTCTTCCTGGTTTTTATAAATTAGTCTTCTCTAGACTGATTAACATTAAACCCTACCTGTTTAATATTGACCATCGACCAAGATTTAAAGAAAATTGGTTCTTTTATATTTTGAAAATGTTTTTGAAGTTGCTACCCGACTGGAATTGAGAAAATGAGATTGATTATAATTTAGCTGCTAGTCTTCTTAATTAAACCAATTTTGTAAACGGTTTTAGAAACCAGAGAAACAGGTTCGAGGGTTAGGATTTTTAAACCCTTACGGGTATCATTAACTTTCCAATTTTAATCTTAATCTTAAAAAATCACTTTTCAAAAGACTACTCTATAAAGTGAAACTTGATTATTGGTTAACGAATTGAATTAAGTAATTTAAACTAAAAATAGAAAAATAGGTTTTTCGCTTTTTATCTTTGCTTTGTAGGTGCTTGTGTACTCGTTATTTGGGATTAGATATATGTAGTTCTTTGATGAAAACATTAGGTAGGTTGGTGATTTTTAATTTTGAAAGAGAGTCAAGTTTATGTTTTAGTTTAGTTCGAGTTTATTTAAGAAAAATTCTCTAAAAAGGGACCTAAACTTGATTTGTTATTTTGAAAAGTTTATAAAAGGTCTTAATTTTGAAAGCCATTTTATTTTGCTTCTATTTTAAAAACTAGATTGCTCTAAATGATAAAATATTTTATTTTATCATTATTTTTTATTTAATTATATATTTTATTTTCTCTTTTCTTTTTTTCACTTTGACCAAAAATAAAATAGTAAAGCTTCTTTTCTTCTCTCCCTCTTTTTTTTTTGTTTTTCTTCTTTTTGTTTTTTTAATCGCTTTTTCGCTTTTTTATTATTTTTTGTTTTTTTTATTTACATTTACAATAAAAAACAACAAAAACAACTAAAAATACAAAACAACTAAAAGAAAAAAACAACTAAACAAAAGAGAAAGGACGAGGTGGATTTCCTAATGGCGTGCGAGTTAAACCTGGGTTGGAGCATGAATCGATGCGAACTCTAGGTTGGGTTGTACATAAGAGGAATGATAGCCACTTGAGGACATGTCTAGGGTAGATCCAGGCACCAATTCATCTAGGGAATCACATTTTATGTGATCTAAATTGGGAAATATAAGGTAAGGGAAAACGCTACTGCCAAAAGACAATGTTTAGGTGATTTTGAAGCTTAACTACTGGTGGTGGTTTGGCTGTGTAGTGTGTTGCTGGGACTCGAACGAAGGTAGCTTCTTGGGTTGTTGAATGTAATGGTAGTGGTAGTTTTTCATGGAAACCAACATAAACAAGTAAGGAGTTAGAGAGAGAGAGAAAGGGAAGAAAATCGACTAGAGATAGAAAGGGAGTGGGCAGTTAATTTCAAGAAGAGGGAATTGAAGAATCCTTGCCTTGAATGATTGTTGGAACTCCTTTTATACTAAGGATGGATCAATCGAGTTTGGAAAGGGATTGATTACAATTAATTTCAAAAATCACCCACTAATGAGTTGATTTAAAAAAGGATGAAATCGAGTATAATTATGATCTGATTTTGGTTCTTTCTTGCACCAAATAATCTTTTTGATTTATAGTATTAAAGCTAAAATCATGAATTTGACAATGTATAAGGTAATCGAGTAATAAAAGTTTTCCCTATTTTTGAGGTTCGATTTAATTTGTGTTTCCTTGTTAGAAATTAGGGTTAATGGGTTAATAATAACCAACTCTAAATCTTCTGTGAACTTCAACATTTATTCTCATCAAATTTTCTTAAAAGAAAAGTACAATTTGGTAAAAATGAAGGGGGATCTTGCAGGGTATATTTTTTTCCTTCTACTATAAAGGTTGAGTATTCGGTGAAGAAGAAGAAGCTGTCTAAGTTAGCAATCTAAGTTTAGCACTCCTCGTCTAACCAGGAAGCACCATGTGGTGTGCATTTGGTAGATTAAAAAAAAGCACACAATGTTAACCGCAAGAATCGAACCCCTAACTTGCAATAAACCCAAGCGTACCTTAACCAACTATGCTTGTAGCCTTTTTTAGTTAGGTTATGCGACTTAAATTAATTTAAAGACTTAAGCAACTTGAACTGGTTTTGTAACCCAAAATCAGTTAAAGCTGAAATCAAAAAACCAAATTAACAAATGGAAATTATAATAATTTCTATGATCATTTCAAATCTAGTTTAATGGTTTTCTATGCTCTAATCATTAGTCGTCAGGTTAATTCAATATTTATTTTTGTAAATCAATTAATATAAGTCCAATTGAAGTGTCATTTGAAGCCACAATTAGCTTGAATTAATTTCATCCTTACGAGCAAAAACATCTACAATCAATCGTGGTTTGAAAAATTTTTAGAGAAACTTTAATATTCTTAAAGATAGCTCAAAACTGTTGACTCATATATGTGCATTTTGATTTTATTTGATCCTAAAAATGACCCTTTTTAAAGACCCTTTAAATTGACTTCTAGACTCTTAAACATCCTCTTTTTTTTTTTTTATCTTTTTTAAATAATAATAAAAAGAAATGAAAAAATGAATATAAAAAATGAAAATCACTAAAGCAAAAATCCTAGTTTTCCTTATTCCTTTGTAAATTAATTCTTCTTTTTTCTTTATTTTAAATTTTATGATTTTTCTTTTTCTTTTTTTTTTTCTAAAATTCTTATTTTTTTTTTTTTTTGCTTTTCTTAAATTTCTTATTTTTTTTTTTTTGGGTTTTCTTGATTTTATATATTTTTTGCATTTTTCCTAATTTAGGACCCTTTATCATATTCTAAAAAATTTTGAAAAAATAAAAGGGGGGAAAAATAGGGAGTTTATAACTACTCCTCTTAGTGGTGAAGTTTAAGTAAAACTTTGTTATAAAGACAAAATAGATGCTATTTTTGCCTCAAGGGTAAAATTTGTTCTAAGGAGCACCTTAGTTAGCTATTTTAGGTTTGGTCCACCAGGGATTTTGGTGTATAGTGAAGAGAGAGAGGAGGCGCTTTAAGAGTTGGCTAAGAGACTGAAAGAGGAATTGAAGCTTGGTTGTGCCCTTATGAGTGGATGAACCAAGGTGAATGGGCAAGCACTCTTTAAGCTAGTGAAGACCCTAGAGAGATGTTGAAAATTTAGTCGTGCCTTTATGAGTTGACTAATCAAGGCGGGAACGTCTCTCGAGAATTAGCAACCCTAAACTGAAATCGATTTGGAAAACTTGGTTGTGCTCTTTTGAGCTTACTAATCTAGGCGGGAGCGTCTCTAAGGGATTAGTAACCTGAAACTAGAATCGATTTAGAAAACCTAGTTATGCTTTTTTAAGCTCACTAACCTAGGCGGGAGTGTCTTTCAGGGACTAGCAACCCTAAACTAGAATCGATTTGAGAAACGTAATCGTGCTCTTTTGAGCCCACTAATCTAGGCAAGAGTGTCTCTAGGTGACTAGTAACCTTAAGCTTGACATAGAAGAAGCGTCCTATAGGTTTGTTAAAAGACCATTGGTGAAGGAAAGTGCCTTGTAGGTTCGCTAGGAAAAATTGAAGATGAAAGGAAGTGCCTATGGGCCTATTAGAGAAAGTTGGTAAGGGGAGAATCCTATGGGCTTACTACGACAACTTGGTGAGGAAAAGTGCCCTATGGGCTTGCTAAAGGAAAATAAACTGAGTCTAGATAGTGCCTTTAAGGGCAGGTTGAGCATCGAAAGATAGTGCAAAAGGCGAGCACCTTATGGGCTAGCTTAGAAGACTGTTAGGGGAAAGAATTGTAAAATATTGGTGATAGAGTCTAAATGCAAATGCAATGTTTTAAACCAATGTGCTAACATTGTATGGAAGTACTTACCTGGTCTTATTGATAACACCCAAATTATCAAACCTTTCCTTGAAAAGTCCTATCAAAACCAGCTAACTTAATCTCTGAAATGAATTCAATCTTCGATGCCTTGTGCTTAACCCAACTAATTTTGGTATGGAGCCTCTAAGACTTCACCAGCTCTTTTAGAGAGATCATGAAAATAACTTGATACAGAATGTCACCCATTATTTTTATTCATCAATTGATTGTCTTTCTAGAACTTTTATGAACCGAAACCCTTATTTTTGACTAATAAATATTTGCTGTGAGGTGATTGCTTATTCGGACTTCACCTTTCCCTGAAAAATAGACAATAAAGACTTCATCAATCCGTAATAAAGTATTTTAAAGAGTTTTGTCAATTACTAACATTTTATATTTCACTTTTCAACTTCTCTCGTGTTTTCAGTATATGGGTTCAATTAAATGGAGTAAGGGAGCTGGACCTTTTAATGGAGAAGGTGATGATTTTAACGTGGACAACTGCTAAAGATACCAACTTTGCTTGTAGAGAATGAAAATTAAACCACAATAACTTTCAAAATGATTGGCATTTTCATGTTTTGAGTAAAAATTTCCATCAACTTCTCATGGGTAGTACAACTTTATAGTGTCAGCATTTACAGGGTGTCTCAATTCTAAACCATCCATTTAAGACAAAATTAAAGCTCTACTTAGTAATACTTGCTTCACGACATAAGAGCCTCTAAAATTGGGAGCAAATTTTCCTTTAGAGTCTTATGCATTAGGGAGAGCCTTTCTTAATACCATATCACCCTCTTTGAAGTTTTAGGGTCATACCCATTTGTTGAAAGCTTGAGCTATTCTTTGTTGATAACATTGATTATGATACAAGGCTGTCAATCTTCTCTCATCAATTAAACTCAACTCTTTGATGCATTTCTTTACCTAATCGACGTCGTCCAACTAGGTTTCTGATAGTAATTTGAGAGACGGGATTTCAACTTCCACTGGTAACACCACTTTAGTACCGTATACTAAAGAGTACAGTGTTGCCCTAATCGACGTTTTGATGGAAGTTTGATAGGCTATAAGTGCGAATGGCAATATCTCATGTCAGTCCTTATATGTAATAGCCATTTTCTCGATTATTCTTTTGAGGTTTTTATTGAATGTTTCAATGGCTCCATTCATTTGGGGTCGATATAGAGTAAAGTTTCTGTGAATGATCCTAAACTATTGGCATAAAGTTGATACAAGCTTATTGTTGAGATTATTGCCATTGTCAGTAATGATTATTTCTGGAGTCCCATATCCAGTTAGGATATCTCTCTTGATGAACTTAACTATGGCCCCTTTAATAACGCTCAAGTAAGATGAGGCCTTAACTCACTTGCTGAAATAATCAATAGCAATTAGTATAAGGTGATGCCTATCGGATGCTTTTAGAGTAATTGGGTTGATGATGTCTATTCCTTACATCGAAAAAGGCCACATTGTTAAGAGTGCATGTAATTCTTAAGGCGGGACATTTATCTTATTTGTATAAACTTGGCATAAGTAACAATACCTGACGTGTTTGATGTAATCGCTCTTCATTGTTGACCAGCAATACCTTAGCCTTATAATTTTTTTAGCTAGCATGTAACTATTCAAGTGAGAGCCACATACTCTTTCATCAACATCTCGGCCTCCTTGTCGTCGACATACCTTAAAAGTGTGCAGTTAAAAGATCGTTGGTACAAAGTCAACTCACTTAATAAGAATTGGGTAACCAATCTCTTGATTATCCTTTTGTCCTTTTTCTTAGCATCTTTAGGGTTTGTGCCTTGTTGTAGGAACATTTTAATATCATGGTACTATGGCTTTTTGCTATTCGTACCTTCAATTGCCAGACAAAAGGTAGGCTTTTCTTTAATTTCGATGGTGAGGGGTTGAATCTCGACTCCATCGGATTTTTGAATCATAGATGCTAAAGTGGCTAATGCATTGGCAAATTGATTTTGAGTCCTTGGTATGTGATTGAAAGTGATTTCTTTGAATTTCTCCATCAATTCAATCAAGTGTTGGTGATAAGGTATTAGTTTAAAATCTTTTGTCTTGTATTCTCCCCGTGTTTGGTTGATAATGAGTGAAGAGTCCCAACACACTTCCAATTCTTGAATATTTTTATCTAGGGCAATTTTAAGTCCCATGATGCATGCTTTGTATTCAGTGATATTATTGGTGTATAGGAAAACTAGTCTTATAGCTAGAAGGTATTGTTTACCTTTAGGGTATATTAGTATTGCGCCAATTCTACACCTAGACACGTTAGCTACCTATTGAAGAACATCTTCCATTTCGGTGGTTCATCATCTTTTCCTTTATCATAGCTTCCTTCAATTGCTAAGATGTTTTCATTGGGGAAAATGACTTATATCTCTTAAGGAATATATTATCAAGGGATTATCTACTAACTAATCTACTAGAGCTTACCCCTCGATTGAATTTGGATTTACGTACGTAATGCTAATTAGGGCTCGTTTGTTTGCTAAGTACTTTAGGGGATCATGCTGAGTCAACAATTCAACCTAGTAATAGAGTGTGTATTATTTGAGTTGATGTATTACCTAGACCAAAGCATAATGGGTTCTTTCAACTTCTAAATATTTTTATTCCCCTTTAGTAGATTTCTTGCTCAAGTAGTATATGGCTCATTCCTTCCCTTCCTCGTCCTTCTATTCAAGCATGCACCCTATGGATTTTGGTAATATTGTCAGGTATGGAAATAAAGGCATCCCAAGTTTTGGAGTTACTAAAATTGGAGGGTTCATGAGGTATTCTTTCATGGTTGTGAAGGCTTGCTCACATTCTTCATCCCAGTTGATCTTGGCATTTTTTTTCAACAACTTAAATAAGAAATGATATTTGTCTATGAGTTGAGATATGAATTGGGCTATATAGTTTAAATAACTTAACAGGCCTTTGATTTCTTTGAGTGTACATGGAGGGGTAGGAAGTTGACTATTGCTTCAACTTTATCAGGGTCTACTTTGATGCCCCTTTGGTTGATTATAAAACCCAATAATTTCCCTGAAGTCACTCCAAAGGTATAAGTCTAGGTTGAGCTTCAATTAGAATTTTCCTAATCTATCAGACAATTTCCTTAGACTTTCTACATGACGTTCTCCTTCTTTGGATTTTGTAATCATATCATCAACATATACCTCCACTTCTTTGTGCATCATATCGTGAAAGACTGTAACCATGGGTTTTTTGTAAGTTGCCCCAACGTTTTTAAGTCTAAAAGGCTTTACTTTATAGGAAAATGTGCCCCAAGTTGTGATAAATGTGGTCTTAGACATTCAAATCTGATTATATCCGAATGACCCATCTGCGAATGAGAAAAGATGGTTCTCGATTGTGTTATTGACCAAGACGTCAATATGGGGTAGGGGGAAATTCTCTTTAAGGGTTACTTGGTTGAGGTCTTGAAAATCCACGTACACTAACTTTTCTATCCTTCTTCATGATTGGCATAATGTTGGCTACCCATTTAGGATAATCAAATATCTCAATGAAACTGACCTCCAGTAACTTTCTGACTTCTTCCTTAATTTTCAATAAGACATTCGATTGGAACCTTCTTAACTTCTACTTCTTAGGTTTGATATCCTCTCGTGTGGGTAAGTGGTGGACTATGATTGATGGATCTAATCCGGGCATATCTTCATAAAACCATGCAAATACATCTTAAGACTTAGATAGTAATGCGGTCATTTTTACCTTTTATTCTTCTTTCAAAGTCCCTCCAATTTTCAATATTTTGGTGTTGTCATTATCCCAACATTAGTCGTCTCAATTGACTTGTCAATGGAAATTTTACTTAGTTCTTGTTTTTGCCATCTTTCTTGCACATCATTATCGTAAATGACATTACTCCCAATGACTAACCTAGTAGAGCTAGAGGTGACATTAATATTTTCATCACCTATTTGTGCGAGGTATCCATGGCCTTTATTTGAAGCATTAGATTTAGGAAAAAGAAAAGTATGTGAAGGAAAGAGTGTAAGTAAGGACGAAGTGAAGAGAAAGGAGATTGATTCTTATTTAGAGGAAATTCTTTTGAGTACTATATTGTAGAATAAAGGTAATTATTACAAAACTTTATAAAATACTAAACTGTGATTCATCCTTTACCCTAGAGAAGATTTATTACTATTTATAGGGATGGAGAATCAATTATTAAGATGCTGGGACTTGTTGGATGGGCCAGCTATTTTATTCCTGATGGAAGTGTCTTCTTTATCAAACTCTGAATTTTGGATTTCGACTTGGATGAAAGTTTCTAACAACGGTAGGAAAGTCATCGGGGTATGCTACAATTTGTCACTTCTTTTGCCCTTAGCTTGCTTTTTTCGCAACTTTCCATTAGAGTTAGGATGTAACCAAGCCCATAGGTACTAACTTAGTCCTCCTTGAATCTTCATCTTTCTTTTGGTCAATAATCATAGACAACTCTTCAAATATTTGGAGCCTAAAGTCTTCCTACTCCTCAATGCCAATGTAGGGTATGGTTATTTCCTTATATACTTCGTAATCTTGGTCACTCAGGATTGTGATGAACTGGCCATTTGCGATGAACTTAACCTTTTGATGCAGGCTTGAAGGTACGGCCCCTACTGAATGTGTCCAAGGTCTTCTTAATAATAGGTTGAAGGTTCTTGGGATATCTAAGACTTGGAATCGAATGTTGAAAGTCTATGGGCCAATATCAACTGGTAAGTTGATCTCTCATATAATTTCCCTTTTGGACTTGTCAAAAGCCCCACTTGTTGTCAAACTTGGCTTGATAGCAGCCATATCAATGCCTAATAGATCTAGGATGGCAAGAGGGCAGACATTTAAGGATGACCTGTTGTCGATGAGGGCTTTTGCTATGATGATGTTTTTTACCCTCATTGTTATGAAGAGAGGCTTATTGTGTTGGTTACCTTTTTCACCTAGTTTCTTGGCGGAGAAAGAAATTTGATCCATGGTGAGGATAGAGTTGGTGACAAACCTTATTCTTTTAGCCGATATTTCGTGAGGGACTTTGACTTCCCTCAAAGTTCTAAATAAAGCTTCTTGATGTAGTTCCAATGCTATTAATAAACTCATGAGAGATATTTGTGTTGGAGTGTTAGTGAGTTGATCCATTATTTTATACTCACTAGACTCGATTATTTTGGTGAAGGTAGACAATCTATTTTAATATTCAACTGGTTCATTGTTTGGCATTTCCAGTACAATGTTCTTTTTCAGGTCCTTCTTCGAGTCATAAATTTTACTAGAACAAGTAATCCCTCCCATAAGTGAGCTCAATTGCCTTTGATTTGCTGCCTAGTAGTTGAGAGGGGCATTTTATAACTTTCAAGGGCTAAAGGCACATAGAAGGTGTACCTTTTGGTTTATGGAAATTACTTCTCCTCTTGTTTATAGAATCTATAGACCCTAGGCTCTCGGTCAGAATTGACCATGTTGATGGCGGGATCTAAGTTATCAAATATCATATTGATATGATGGGCCCATGGTTAGGTAAGTGGTTGTTGTTGACATTTGGAATTGGAGCCTCTACAAAGTCTAATTGGATTGTGCCTTCATCGATTAAATCTTTAATTTTATTTCTTAATCTCTAGCATGAGTCTGTTGAATGACCCACTTACCTTAAATGATATTGACACCTTGCATTGTATAGGTCCTATGTAAGATATCAAGAGAAGGGGGGCGGGTATGTGGGTGGGGGTGAATTGATATTTTTTGCAAAAACTATGACTTTTTGATTCAAAAACAAAACCCCTCTTAATAGCTTAAAATGATGTGATGGTATTTGAAGATTGATTGTGCAATATAAGTAAAAATAAGAAACTAAATAGAGTAGAGAGAAAAAAGATCAGGCAATTGATTTATAGAGCTTCGGCCTTTTGCTTACTACTTTCTTTCAACTCCATTGTTGAGGACCCAATTCTCCTTATCAGTGTTGTTCTACTAGTCCAAACTTTTCGATAAAGAAATATTAATGAGAGACTATAAGGATATCTAGTTGCTTCTTTGTCCTATTTCACTAGTTTCTTTCTAAGCTAAACGCAGAACTTAGAGAACTTCTTAATCCTCTCATACTCAAAACATAATGTCAATAATGTTTACAACAAAATTGAAACAATACAATCAAATAGCTTTTTACAACTTTTGCATAATTGCAATAATAATGAAATAACAAAACTGTTTTCTCTTAGTTTCTGACAATCTACTCAAGAGTATTTTTAACTTTGGTTCTGATATTGAGTATGGAGTATTCCTCTTGAATAACATCGACTTTAAATTAAATAGATCCTCATATAAGAACTAGAAACGGCTAGCTCTAAATTTTTCTTCTTAAAATCTTTGTTCAAACAAAATCAATTTTGATATTGAAGAAGTATCCCATAAAATAGGAATTGAAAATTGAAATTCAAAACTTTTAAGCCAAGCTATTCTAGATTTGTTTCTTTGCCAAACTTGTGTTATTAGAAAGTTGTTGTAAGTTATGATAAGTTCCAATTCTTTGTTGTCTTCGTAGAAATTTAAACATTTCAAATAATAAAGATAAGGATGAGGAGATAAGAACAAATCCAGCACTACTTATCTTAACTGCCATGAACAAATCTTCTTTCTTCTTCAATATCTTTATTTGAATTTTGTCAAAACAAATCCTATAAGAAATTAAGTTGGATTATTCAACAATATTCAGGCTTATCTGTGAGATATCTTCAAGTTTAAGAATTTCAGTCCAACAAACCTTATCTTCGAGAAACTACTAAGAGCTGTATTTATTTTTCAAACTTAACGTATCCAAAAAGTCCTTGAATAAAGAATATATCAGAATCCTCTTCCAATTAATGTCCTTACTGTATTTCAATCCTTGAACAATTCTATCCGAGATTGTCAGAAGACTTACTGCTTAAATCTTAATAACTTAATTTTTCGAATCTAATTCTCGAGCATCTTCTTAAATCCGCATAGACTTTACCATCTTAGTGAAATGAAATTGAATATATTATCCAAATATACTCAATAAATTGGAGCTAGGCCTTTTTGTACATTTGTTCAAGTTAATTAAAATAACTTAGAAACAGCAGCTGAACATATTTCCAAACACATACTATGATATTTTAACATTTGCTAATATATACTTTGATACACATTCTGACACACATTCTAACATATATTCTAATAAGCTCAATCTTATTTTCTTCTAAACACTTCTTTTCTTTAGAATATCCTGCATACGTAAAAAACTTATTAAGTTCATATATATCTTTTTTTTTTTTTTATCATCAAAATATATTAAGAGAGAACTCAATACATTACAATAAAAAAAATCTTAGCATGTACCTTTCGTTGGGAGGCTTAGAATGGAGCAGATTATCATTTCTTAGTTTTTCAAGCATTTGACTAAGAGGAATAGGTATTTTGGTGAATTGCCTTAGGGTCTAGTTGACTTATGGTTGGCTTGTGAACTGTTGTTGAGCTGGCAGAGGATTTGCCTTGAAAGAGACCCGAGCATTGGGTCAAGTATTTGAATTAGCCATGTCGATAATAGCTTCTCAAGGCTTACTATTGGTGGTTTTAATAGAGGGTGGTCTTTTGTCTGATGGTTCTTCTAATTTGCCGGAGGAGATGGTACTTTCAATCTGACACCCTGTTATCACTACCTCTACGAAACTAGAAGAGGCTTGCTTGATTAGGTGAGCAAAGTAGGGTCTCTTAAGAATGTTGATCAAAGTCGAAGTTAGCTCTTTCTAAGTCATGGGGGTGGACACTCTTGCAGCTAGGGGCCTTTACCTTTGGTCATATTTCTTAAAAGATTCATTGTGCCTCTTCTTAAGGGCAATGAAGTTCATTCTAGTTTGAGAGCGGGTTCGGATAGGACTTCTCTAGAAAGTTTGACGCTTAGGAGCTATCTTGGTGACCTGGTTTAAGATCACTTCTCAACAAGTCAGTACATGAATATTTTAATTTTTGAAGATATGGAATTGAAATAAGTGAATGAAATGCAAGTGTGCTACATGGATGAAAAAGGATTAGCGAGTAACTAACAAAGTGGTAAGTTTATTTATTATTCTTCAGCTCCCAGAGTTTTATTACATAAAAAAGAAAAATATAAATTCATCTAGACTAATCTTCTTTTCTTCTATGGGCTGGATGATATTTTCTTCTTCTGGTTACTAGGTTTGATAACCACTGCTTTACTTAGCTTTGACCATGCTTAGTTGCTTTCTCAAATTCTTGGATTCTCTTTTGGGGCTTTTTCAACTAGTGTTCTAAGGTATGTGATCTTTACCTAGACTTTCGAAAAAGGTTTTCCCACTTGTCTTTTTTATTGTAGATGACTTCCACATGAGCTTTTACTTGGTCCATGTAGGTTACCATTTCAATCATGCTTGCCTTGTGAAGTTGATTGTATAAGTACTCTCTGGTGACCTGGTATTTGTCTACTTCTCCTATGAATTCGCTTAAATTAACATTAGGGCTTATGGTCCTAGTGTCCCACTAAGCCTTGATCTTGCGAAGCTTTAATAACATTTTTGTGGAGTGAGGCCCTTTGAGGTTAAGAGTGAATGGCTTTAATAAAGGCTTGTGAACCATGTCCTGGATGCCTCTAAATTACCTTACCATGTTGTTTGGATAGTAGCCTGTACACCGACTCATTTCGATCAATGGTATGGCATGATAATCTTTACAAACCAATATAACCTTAGTGTAATTGCTCCATCTAGTGATGCACAATATGTCTTTGATATGAAAATCTTGTAGAACCTCTATTCAGAGAAGGGTAGGGATATTGTTTGGTAATTTGATCTTATCAATGAAAGAGTCAATAAGATGAATCTTATTGGCGAATGTAGCCCTTATTAAGTCTAACTTGAAGCATTTAATATGGTTGATGAACCATACCATTAGTAGTGCTATGCTTGACTTTAGATCTTCATAACCTCTTTTCTTAAGGAAATTAAGGTTCCTTATTTGTTCAGCAAATAAGGCAAGAATATAAGACTTCCCTTCCTAAAAATGAGTCACTAATTTTGCCACCCTAAAGTGTATAAGAAAAGATTCGCTTGGAAATAAGATGGTGGCAAATACTGCTAATATATAGGCCTTAATTCAATTCTCCCTCCAATTACCAAGAAACAAAGCCCGTTTGTTGAAGTTAGGTTCGGTTTTGAACCAATGGATTAGATCCCATATTTTGATAGTGTATTTGTTGTAGTTATCTAAGGCATCATTTATTTCAGTCTTACGAATCCTTAAGAATTTTGAAAAAATATAGGTTAGGCCGAAGCTGGGCTTTGGAACGTATATTTCATCTAAGGGAAGGGCTTGAAGCAGTTAGGTCTATTTTTCTATAGTTGGGCTGATTAGGTGTGGCTCAAAGCGGAATGCAACTTCTTTAGGATCTTAGAAATGGACCAGGGCTTTCACCAGTGTGATGTTAACATTCACCTTGGATGGTGAGAGTATGGCTCTAATCTTATCGATAATGAACTCTTGTTCTTTTGGGTTGAAGGTTTGAAACCATTGATTCAGTATGGGCTTTAGGGGCTTATGGACATGAATCTTTTTGGTAAAGACCTTAGCTTTCGATGAGTTGGCCATTTCTGAAAGATTACGAGGAAAACATAAATTATAAAGAGAAGAATATTTACACCAAAAGAAATTACAAAAGATTTCTTATGTACATGAGTTTTAGGGAAAATATAGGGAAATAAACTCCAGGTTTGTTGTTTTTTCTTCTTCTCTTTTATAACAAGGCCACCTTGTTTACCATTCGCTAACCCTAAAAAATGTATGCAAGAAGGATAGGTTTTATAAGTCTTTAAATTCTGTGACCTCACGCATTTATGAAAAACGGTTCCTTAGTTACATTGAAGTTTAGTAAGGTAGCCTAATTGGCCCAAGCGGTGGTTGCCCTACTATACTCAAAATTAAAACAGTAGCTCCCCGTCCTAAGGTCCTAAGACGGCTCGAGTTCAACTATATCTATTATGCATTTATGGTACATAAAATAAATCCCCCCTCTAAATAGTTAAACAATTAAAATTAAACCTGTAGAAACGTTAGTACAATTATGGTACAAATAATAAAGAACAAATAAGTAAATAAGTTGCATTAAGGTGATTTTTAGAGATTAATTTAAATTTTGGAAAGTTAAATGGCTAACTCTCTTAACATTCCCAATAGAGTCACCAAGCTGTCAAGCTTAGTTTTTTCCTTTCGGTTTTTACAAATTAATCTTCTTTAAATCAATCAATGTTAGACCTTACTCATTTAATATTGACTCTTAAATAGGGTTTAAAAAAAACCGATTCTTTTATATTCTAAAAATATTTTTGAAGTTGCCACCTGATTGGAGTCAGGAAAATAAGTTGAATTTGTTATAATTTAGTTATTGGTTTTCTAGATTAAACCAATTTTGTAAATGGTTTTAGAAACCAAAGAAATAGGTCCGAGGGTTAGGACTTTTAAATCTTTATGGGTACCTTTAACTTTCTAATTTTAATCTTAATCTTAAAAAATCACTTTTCAAAAGATTACTCGATAAAGCAAAACTCGATTATTAGTTAACGAATTGAATTAAGTAATTTAAACTAAAAATAGAAAAATAGGTTTTTCATTTTTTATCGTCGCCCTGTAGGTGTCTACACACTTATTATTTGAGATCAAACGTACGTAGTTCTTTGATGAAAACTTTAGGTGGGTTGGTGATTTTTAATTTTGAAAGAGAGTCAAGTTTACATTTTAGTTCAATTCGAGTTTATTTAAGGAAAATTCTCTAAAAAGGGACCTAAACTAGATTTGTTATTTTGAAAACTTTATGAAAGGTTCTAATTTTGAAAGGGTTCATTTTATTTTGCTTCTATTTTGAAAACTGGATTGCTCTAAATGATAAAATATTTTATTTTATTATTATATTTTATTTAATTATATATTTTGTTTTCTCTCTCTTTTTTTTTTTTTGCTTTGACAAAAAATAAAATACTAAAGCTTCTTTTCTTCTCTCCCTCTTCTTTTTGTTCTTTCTTCTTTTTATCTTTTTTTTTCTTTTTAGTTTTTATCTTTTTTTTTTTGTTTTTTTATTTATGTTTACAATTAAAAAAAAAATAACAACTAAAAATACAAAACAAATAAAAGAAGGATAGGGTAGATTTCCTAATGGTGCGTAGGTTGGACTTGGGTTAGAGCATAGATCTGTTTGGATTGGGTTAAGTCGCACGCAAGAGGAATGGTAGCAACTCGAGGACACGTATGGGGTGGATCTAAGCACCAATTCATCTAGGGAATCACGTTTTATGTGATCCAAATTGGAAAATATAGGGTTAAGGAAAACGCTACGGCCAAAAGATAGTGTTTGGGTGATTTTCAAGCTTGACTGCCTATAGTGGTGGTGGTGGTTTAGCTATGCAGTGTGTTGCTGGGATTCAAATGAAGGTAGCGTCTTGAGTTTCTTGGGGTGTCAAATGTGATGGTAGTGGTAGTTTTTCACGGAAACCACCACAAATGAGTAAGAAGTTAGAGAGAGAGAGAAGGGGGGTAGGGGGAAGAAAATCGGCTAGAGAGAGAAAGGGAGTGGGCAGTTGTTTTCAAGAAGAGGCAATTGAAGAATCCTTGCCTTAAATGATTGTTGGAACTCCTTTTATACTAAGGATGGAACAATCAAGTTTGGAAAGGGATCAATTGCCATTAATTTTGAAAATCACCCACTAATGAGTTGATTTGAAAAGCGATGAAATCGAGTATAATTATGATCCAATTTTTGTTTTTTCTTGCACTAAGTTATCTTTTTGATTTTTAGTATTAAAGCTAAAATCATGAATTTGACCATGTATAAGGCAACTGAGTAATCAAAGTTTTCCTGTCTTTGAGGTCCAATTTAATTTGTATTTCCTTGTTTGAAATTAGAGTTAATGGGTCGATAATAACCTACTCTAAATCTTCTATGAACTTCCACATTTATTCCGATCAAATTTTCTCAAAATAAAAGTCTAATTGGGTAAAAATGAAGGGGGGATCTTGTGGGGTATATTTTTTTCCTTCTACTGTGAAGGTTAAGTATCTAGTGAAGAAGAAGAAGTTGTCCAAGTCAGCAATCTAGGTTTAGCACTCCTTGTCCAAACATGGAGAGTCATGTGGTGCGCTTTTGATAGATTTAAAAAAAGCACACAATGCCAATTGCAAGAATTGAACCTCTGACTTATAATAAATCTAAGCATGCCCTAACCAACTATGCTTGTAGCCTTTTCTCGTCAGGTTATGCGACCTAAATTAATTTAAAAACTTAAGCAACCTAAACTGGTTTTGCAACCCAAAATTAGTTAAAGCTCAAATCAAAATACTAAATTAACTAATGGAAATTATAATAATTTCTATGTTCATTTCAAATCTAGTTTAATGATTTTCTATACTCTAATCGTTAGTCGTTGGGTTAATTCAATATTTATTTTTGTAAATCAATTAATTTAAGTCTAATCGAAGTGCCATTTGAAGCTACAAGTAGCTTGAATTAATTTCATCCTTATGAGCAAAAATATCTACTATCAATTGTGGTTACAAAATTTTTTAGAGAAACTTTAATATTCTTAAAGATAACTCAAAACTATTAACTCATATAATTGTACTTTGACTTTATTTGATTCTAAAAATGACCCTTTGTAAAAACCCTTTAGATTGACTTCTAGACTCCAAAACATCCTTTTTTTTTTATTTATCTTTTTTGAAATAACAATAAAAAAATGAAAATCACTAAAGCAAAAATCCTAGTTTCCCTTATTCCTTTGTTAATTAATTCTTTTTTTTTTATTTTAAATTTTATGAATTTTCTTTTTTCTTTTTCTTTCTTTTTTCTTTTTCTAAATTTCTTATTTTTTGGCATTTCTTAAATTTTCTATTTTTTGTATTTTTCCTAAATTTCTTATATATTTTATTTTTTTGGGTTTTCTTGATTTTCTATTTTTTTTTTATTTTTCTTAATTTAGGACCTTTTATCCTTTTATAAAAAATTTTGTAAAAATAAAATGAAGCAAAAATAGGGTGTTTACACCTTATATTTAGAAAGCGGTAGTAACTTTCTTCTACGTAGTGGGACCTTCTATTCTTGCTCGTGGTTTTTCCCTCATTATTATGTAGATATTGTGTTAGTTCCTATTTTCTGAATCTTATTTTATGTGTGAAATTATTATAATAACTTAGGTATGTACCACCCTAAACATACGAGATTCTTTTTGTGAGACCTTACATTTGGGCTAAATGCTTTCCTCCATTTCAATGCAAGAATTGGATTTAGTTCTTTCCCCCCATTTTGGTGCTCGATTACTACTACCCTTAACCTATAAGTTACCTTCGAAACATGCCAAAAGTCATACTCTAGTAACACTTTTTACCCTCGTTAGACCTCTTCCCTTAACTGAGTTAACACAATCTCTGAATTGTTCACTAATTAATGAGGGGTCCATTTTGATACCATTTCTAATGCCCTAAGCTACAAAGGTAGCCAACAGCCATGTTAAGAAACATTAATAGATCCATTTTGAGCACTTAATTCAAAGTTTTTAACTAGTGTTAATATTGTATTGAAACTAGTACAACTCTTCTCCTACAATTCATGTAGAACTACTTACACATAGAATATCATAATATATCTTAATGTATAGAAAAATTGAAACCAAAATCTACCATGTAACTTTTAATACCCATAATAAACCTACCTAATAATATAGAGTGGGGCAAGTTCCAAATTCCAACGTCTAACTTTGTGCACTTTAATTTTCTAGTTTTTGTGTATCACCAAATTAAGTAACATGTCACTAACCTTTTACACTAACATGCTCACTGTTCACATAGCGTAAACATTATTCTCCCGATAGGTCTTTTTTTTCCAATCCTAATACCCACCTCACACTACCCCCTACCTCCCCCACCCC